>CM076577.1:212357882-212957882 GCA_034641835.2 Pinus albicaulis
CCTATCACCCTGAGAAGCAGAAACTTATATACCAACTTTGGGTATTTCAATTGAAGATGGATAAAATTGACCAATTTTGATTAGGCCTGTCACCCTGTGAATCTATTTTCTTCATGGTGAATGCGCTATAATTTGAGATTTCAGGATCTGCAATTTCTTAGTGATGAATTTACTGCATTTTGGAACAATCTGGTTGCAGAAAGTTGCAATCTTTCCTAGGAAATTTGGAAAAATGTGGTTGTAAAAAGTTGTAATCTTTCCCAAAAAATTTGGCAAAATCCAGAAAGTTGCAATCTTTCCTAGAAAATTTGGCAAATAATGGTCGCAAAAAATTGCAATCTTTCCCGGGAAATTTGGCAAAAATGTGTATGTGTAACATTGATATTTTAGGACAAGAATAGGCTGAACCAGGGAGTTCAATATGAAACTAACATACAGTCCTATTCAACGAATAGTCATATGACAAGGTTCAAAGAGGGAAAAAATGTTTAAACACTGGTTTTAAGGAAACATAATGTGCTAAACACACAATAGTTCAACATGTCAATAAATAGCCACATAATCAGTGAAAAATATAAATCACAAGTATAACATTTTATAACTCATGCTCTTGCATAATTTGTTTCCTTGAACCAAGCATACAATTTTATAAGCTATTTATATTTCAAACAAATTAGTGTATGTCTGATAAGGAAAATATTTATAAAAAAAAAGGTGACAGAAAAAAACAAACATCTTTTGTTATTCAAAGCAGCTAAAAATGTGGAGCTAACATTAGAAATAAAATTTTTGATACCTCTACAGAATAGATATTCATTAAGTCTGCAAATAATTTCAGAGGTAAAAAACCTGCCCATTTAAAGTTAGAGATATAGATGTAGATGTAGATGTAGCGTATCTTATTTCATAGAAGACAGCATTACAGGAAGGTTTGAGTAGGATTCTTTTAACTTCTTTAGGAACTTCAAACCTATCTCTTTCAACAACACCATATACAAGATTATTTCTAAGGTAATTGCAATAATGCCCAAAACCATCTCTCAAATATCTTGCCCTCTAAAATGTTTAATCTCCTCTCAAGCAGGAAAGTCATGATGCAGTGAATATAGCCCCAAGGTATCTTCACTCTACTAATAATTAAACAAGTTCTCTCTATTTAATTCCTACATAAGAGCCAATAAAGAGTTGTATTTAAGACTCGTTCTTATCTAGACAATAATATCAAGCAAGTTTCCCAAATGAAAAATATCTGCAATTGGATCAAAACCACTGAATGGTCAATCACTGGACCCTTAAATTTATTTTGTGATAACTTAGCTCTTTTTAGTTTTAAAATAATTTGTATTATTAAAATTAAAACTATGAGGCAAGACAATTTCATACTGTCAAAAATCACCCTATTACAATGAAGTGAAAGGGTTGATCACTTCCTCATCTATAAAAACCATCCTCCTAACCACCCTAAACAAATATTTGTTGTAAATGGACATTTGATAAACCTTAAATTTCTTTATTTTTTTTCTCTAGACATTTCAGACTGTATTAGCTTGGTCTATCCATCTACAGGTGTATTTTCACATGGGAAAGACAATAACAATTTTATAAATTTAGTTTTTGCTCCAAAATAAACATTTTGTATCCCGTTCCGAGTTGTCTATCATTCGGCCAACTCTATTTTCTCTGATGTCTGGGTGGGATGGCCAAATGTTCTCTAAGCAAAAGGGAGCATTATGTAGGTTTTCATTTTTCAGAAATATTTAAAACACTAGAAATGGTACCCTGTGGAAACCTCAGGGTTTGACCTGGGAAGTCAGCTCTTTTAGTTACAAGTCAGCCTTCAGTTGGAACAGGGGAATTTTTCAATAAAGCCATGATTAAGACATCAAGGAGGACATATGGAAAAACCAAGATTTTTTTGAACTAGTTGAAAAGTATTTCGAAAATAGTTTACAAACCCTGGATTTCTGCATTGTGCTAGAGAACTGTCTCAAAAAGGCTGGGAACAACCAATTGTTTATTCAAAACTCTGTTCAGAAGAAACACCCTTCTGAACCCAAGGCATATGGAAGAAAGCTACATGCAGCCAGTGCTCTGCACAAAGTACCCGACATGTCACGTTGTGTTGCAACAATAGTCGTTTTAAAATACATATTGCACACAAATCATTACTAGTTTGATAGGGAACTGGTCTCTAGGATCTAGCTATGAATACCTATTAAACCCTAATAACTTTTTGAAGCCTTGAAAATCGCTGCTTCAAACATTAGGGGAAAACCACCTGGTCGGGACCTAAGGACAGCTCCTTTTCCGTTTGGTATGGTGGCTCCGACTAGATTGATAGGACCAGTTTCCTAATAACTTAAATGGGTTGGTGATGGAATGATTGGATGAATGGAAAATGGGACTAAAACAACTAAAAAAATCTATCTAATTTAATATATAACTTAATAAATAACTCTAAAACTAACCCGGGTATCAAATATGAATACAACTTAAAAATTGTTTCAATCAAATCAATAACCATGAAAATGTATTATAGTTTAATTGAAATATGCAGTAACAAATAAAGATAACTCTGTTTAATAAATTAAACCGAGTTATAATAACACATTGTATTCATCATTTTATATATATCATTTGCATAGACTGAAAGAGATGAATATTTCTACACACTCAGAAATGATATGTATAAAAAAATATTGTAAAACAAGTATATATAAATGATAGAAATTTTTTAAAGAGAATATTTCATAACATAAGAAAATTAGCAATGAATAGATATAAATACCATATCCATCTTGATACTTTTCCCGATGCAATTTAATATCCAAATCCAGCACTTCAATGTAAAACAGGCTCCAAGATACAAAAATGCAATTCTTAAAGACAATTTTCCATAAAACCACCATATGTGATCCTTTATAAAAATATAAGAGTCAATGGAGTACAAAAATGTAACATCCAAGACAAAATATTACAAATTCAGGACCCCTTTCTAAATGCATGAAAGGGGTTTAAATAGGTACTTAATAAAACAAATTAACTAAAATTATTCCTACAATCTATCATCGGAAATCTAGAAATAGATTTTTGATATTTAAAATAAAACCAATTCATTGATTTTCCTCTGCATTCAGTGTGCCCAGGTGGAAAATTTTGAGCATATCTTTAACTTCCGTTGGATGACTTAGCTTTGAATGTAACTGCCCAGTATACGTAGCATCAGAGAACTCAGTAATGATACAATTAATAGCATTTGAAAGGAATTTGATGGCCATTTGTTGACTATGTGGCTTGATTAGATAAGTCCACATAATATCCCATGAAATTCCTTGAAGTTTGCTAATTTGTTGATTCTTATTGATTATCTCTTCCTTCCACCTATAATCAACTTCTTTTACCTTTGGTAATTTTCCTGGGGTACAATTTGAGATCAAATTAGTGGCATACAAGATATCATTAACCATCTGTGTAATATTATTCATCATACTTTTAGCTCTTGATATGGCTCTTTCTGATTTCATTAGCTGTTGTTCCCATTCCACAAATAAAATTTCCTTGTGTCTCTCCTCAATTTTGGGAAGATTAGCTTTTCTTCCCTGCTCTGTATCTCGCCATGAAAGGAATTTAGAAATTTTTTCATCAGCATCATCAATTTCTTGTCTGAGAGTGACTGCTTCATCTATCAAAGATGATGTTATTTCGCATAAGGATTCAGCTTGTGCCAACTTTAGAAAAAATTCATTTAACTGTTGAGATAACATTTTGTTCGTTTCAAGAGCTTCAGTTTTGAATTCATCTAATTTAGGGTAATCTTTGAACTTATCCAATGCTGATTGGAATATTTTCTCTTGTTCAATCTTTGCATTTTTCTCATTTTGTAGAAGATTTTGTAACTTTTCTACCTCTTGACTCAACTGTTGTTGTTTGTTCAAGGCTTGTTCATCAATCTTCTTCTTTTCAATACTAAGCTGCTCTTCCAACTGTTTATATCTGAGCCACTCATCTTGCAATTGTTTTTCCAACTGAACAAGCTTTTACTGATTCTCTGTGGCCTATTCCTCCAACATAGCTATCTGTAAGTCTTTTTGTTTCATCAACTGGGAGACTTCAGAAGCTTTGTCTATAGTTGTAGCAATATAGGCACCTACGTATTGGGATAATTTGGTAAGATCCTCCGACGGATTCACCTCAGCATTTTTATAAACAATATTCATAAATTCCACTTGTGATGTTGAAAGTGGATCCTGGTCCGTCCTTCTCCTCTTCCTCTGTTTTCTAACAACAACCCTATGCTTAGGACTGTAAAATATGTCCAGAGGAGGAATTTCTTCTACTTTCAACATAATTTCACCTGTAGGATGTTTAGGAATAACTTCCATATCTTGATCTTCCAGTGCTTTAACTTGGGGATTATTTTGTTGTCCTATTTGCTGGGAAAAGTGCTCATATTGGCTCAGCAAATGAGAATAAACTATAAGTTCAGCAGATTCCACTACTTTCTTATTATTTTTTCCTCTTCCAATTTGAGAATTTGGATTATTGCTCATGTCTTCTTGTACAATAACCTTACTACCTGTGTCTTTTTTCTCAGTATGCACAATGGTCTCAGTACCTGTGCCTTTCTTTTCTGTCTGAGCTATAGATTGTTGATCAATATGTACATTGAGTTTACCATTAGTATTCTCTTTTTACACATCGGGTTTGCTGCTAGTGTTTTCTTTCTGCACAACAGGATTAGTTCCTGTGACTTCCTTCTGTGTCTGTTCATTGACCTTGCTAGTAGATGTCTCTTTAGCTGCTTTTCCAGATGCATCCTCTTTTTCCTTTTGCTATGTTTCAGATTCTTGCACAGGAATTATTAATTGATCTAGAGGAGCTTTGAGTAGTCTCTGGCTTCTAAATAACATGAATTTATTCATCTCTTCAGTCTGAAACTTAGACTTGGGACAAATTATCAGCAGAAACAAACAAATCATCGAACTCATCTGGTTCATGCTCAAATTGAGCGATTGAAACTGAAGTGGTGAAATCAAACGCCACTTTATTTGGGTCATATTGCCTTCCTGGGACTATTGAGAGCTGAAGATCTCTTATTTTGATAACCTCCTTCTCAGCATGTGTGAAGTTATTAAGAGTAAAATCTCCACAATTAAATGGAAAAGTAGGCCACATCAACTTTTTATTATTCTTCAAAGACCTGGACATGCCCTCTACTGTTAACTGATAGGAAATATCTTGTGCTAACAGTTTATCGGGAACATACAGAGGCAGAATATGGGGTTCTACTATGCTCCTGAAGACTCTAATATAAGTAAATATTTCTTCTCCGAACTAGTCCCCAATCAAGGATATATCAATTTTAGCTTTTTGAGAAAGCCTAGGAGGGAATCGATTAAAAATGGTTTGATAAAAAGGGATGAGGAAACCATGACAAGTTATATAAACATGCTTTTTAAAATGAACTTTCCACAAGAATTTATGATATATATGAATAGGATCAGGATCTTTAGGGGTCCATTTCCATCCTAACATGGGAAATTCAGAGTTGAAACATAGGGCATCTAGAATATAGGCACAAAAGTAAAATGGGGTTGTGTTTCCTGTGTCCTTGTCCTTTCTATACTCGAGGGTTCTATTGGCTATCTTATATGAAAGGATGACATCCCAATCCATGATTTCGGAATTTACAGTAGAATGGATTAAAGGTACCATTTGTATCGAAAACCTAGTTGAATTATCATTTCGAAATAGCCTGCACATCATTGCGGCGACGTAACAATATGGAGGCGAAAGGGACTCCACAGAGTACATACCTGATGCCTCATTTTTGTGCTTCTCTGGAGCTCTTCTCCATTCTCTGATTGGCTCTGACTGGTTTTCATTATTTGCAGCAAATTCCTTGATGTAGGCTTTGTTGTAGATTTTATGCGGGTCTGGAAGGTGGTACATTGTTTTAATGTCCTCTACTTTAAATGACCCAAATGTTGTCCCAGTAGCTGAAACAAACGTCCTGTTCTAGATAGTGACATTATCTATCGCCCACCAGATCACATCATAGTAAGGGAAAATGTTGGCCCGAGCTGCAATTCGGTGCAAGAATGAATTCACAAGTGCTTGAAGAGAAGTTTCTGAATCGGATTTTGAGTCATTGTCATCAGGAACTATTTCTTTCGCCACAGTGACTTAGGATTTTCCCTTTCAATGAGGTTATATAATTCTTCCCAGGAGAGTTTACCAAGACCTTGGCACAATGTGTCTGTAACCAGCTTAATTCTGGTTGGTTTCTCTTTAGGTACCATGGTGAAAATATGGGTCTTTGAAGCGACATTGCCCTTTGCTTTCCTAGATCTCTTAGACATTTCGTTGTCTGGTACTGTTTCTCTTGCTCAGCGAATGAAAGGATTGGATGTTTTTTTGTTCTACAATGGAGAAAAAGTTTTCAAACGTGGTAAAAAGAGAATAAAGAGATCAGCTATATGAAAGATCTATTCATTGATTTTCATTTATAACTCCGTATTTTAAAATTAAATGCTCTCTTTAGAAGTCACACTCAACGTATTTGAAATAGAATCAATAACCATCATTCTTTTGGTTTTCTATTAATAATAAAGGTATAATTGAATATCAACAGCTTCTGAAATGAAAACATAAAACTTTCTCTTTGAATCATGTGATTGCGATGAATAAATAACATATGCGCAATGTCAAATATAAATATTAGGTGTTAATCGCATCGGGGATTTTCAAGAGGGACAACAAATAAGATTTCATAATCTCCGCTGATTTCCGATTGCGATGATGGTGTATTGCATCGGCTCTTTTCAAAAGAAATGAGTTGCAAATGATAATAGCCGATTTGCAATTGCGATTAAGGTGGGGTCCATCACATCGGAGATTTTAGTATCATGAGTGAATATAATGTTTGTTCCTCTGAAATGCGATTGCAATCAATCACATCGCATTGGAGTTTTTCAAATGACGGAATGAAGAGTTTGCATTTTCGTTTTGCGATTTGCGATTTGCGATGGGTCCCATTGCATCGGAGATTATAAAATAGGCGCATATTACATTTTTTTCCGAAATGCGATTGCGATCAATCGCATCACATCAAAGTTTTATAGAACAAATGTGAAAGCTTAACACTTATGCGATTTGCGATTGCAATTGGTTCAATCGCATTGGAGTTTTTCAAAAACAAATATACAACTTAAGGATATCTGCGATTTTGCGATTGCGATTACTGTATCACATCGGACTTTGTTCCAATGAATACTTTCATGTATTATGTTAATGTGATAAAGTCTTTATATCTCATTGGATCGGAAATTTTTCAATGTTGCATTTGTTTATATACACTTGCTATTTAAATATATGCAATATATGCCCTTTTAACAATGAAATTTTATTGTTTTATTTCAAAATGATTGGATTTCCTGTAAGTCTTTATTCTTATCTAAAGAAAAAGGGGACCTATTTCTAAATGAAATTTATTCTAAAAATTTGGAAATGGGGAGGGTTGTTGTACCGTACAACATAACCCTAATGGGAAACTGGGCAAAGTTTGCTAACATTTCCTGTGTACGTGGTGTTGTGCGAACTCACCTATGGGGCCATTGGCTAACAGTGCCACTGAAAATATCTGGTACTTTCTGAGCAGAAATTTTTTGGAATCGAATAACTACATTTTATGTGAAAATTATGATTTTGGAGATTTTGGAATATTGGAATGCCGGGAATGAAATTGCTAGAAGAATTAACAAATTTTAAGACTGTCTGTAGCCCATTCTATAGAGATTTCTTTAAGCATTTTGGTTATGTTTACAGAAGGCAGACACAAATGTTAGAGAAGCTTCAACTGCATAGGAAATAGCTCGACAAGAAACTGAGGCAAGTTAGGGCTTGGAAAATATTTCTAATATCATATTTGTGGTGACCATAGCGCTCGCGCTCATGCTTCCAATCGCTTCTGGTGGCAAATGGATTGATTCGTACTGGAAAAAATTCGAAGAAGCCATCAAATCCCAATGTGTGACCATTACTACAATGGAAATTGGGACAGGACACGATCGGTCTCATTCTCACAAACATTGATTTATGTTCAAGGGAAGAAGATTCCCTTTAATTTGCAGTTGAAACAATTAAGAAAATACATGAGATTTTTATGCAAGAAATCAAAGATCTTGTAGAAAAAGTTGATAGTTTCAGTCGACACATACATGTTGTTTGATGGGTGAAATGAATGTCTTTCAGCAGAAGCCTGTGGTCTTCAGCAGCATGTGCCAGAAAAATTGGAATGGGCGGGTCACGCCGCACAGTACATAAAACCAAAAGTAAATAAAAGCCTACAATAAAACAAAAAGAGTAGCCATTATTTGTGGAAGTTGTTCGTCGTGGAAGTCGAAATACCAGGCGCTGCGGTCGTGAAGAGTAATGAGAGAATTAATTTAGGGTCTCTGCATAACGACACCTCTGGTTCCATTACCCATGATAAACAGCATAAGCACAATTGTCATTTATTGAATTCGTAATAGGTTCCATTACCCACGATGAAAAGCGTAACTACACTTGTCATCTATTAAATTCGTGACAGGTGTCGTGTGCACGAAACATATGTTGACAAAAAAAAGTGGTGTCATTCAAAAGAGAAGGCCTATCGGCCTAAATATGATATCTAAATATTGGTGCTAAAATATGATATCTAAATATTGGTAGTTAAAATACGATATCTAAAAGAAAGGATTTGGCAATGCCACATGTTAGATTTATATTGATATTAGTATTCAATGACTAAATTGATGGAATATTTCCCATACTCTTTCTAAAATAAAAATTTAGACTATTAAATCATTTATTTGACATTATTAAATTTAACATGAACATTGTTATTTGAAATTCAATTGTATAACATAAAGTCTAAAATTATTAAATTACATAAGATGTAAGGCTATCTTCTTAGACATCAATCCTCAGCAAGGATTGACATGTTTAAATAAATGATGCAATATTTTTTTTTATTATTTATTAAAAAATGGAGGAGTTGTTTTTGTGTGATTTTTTGGATTTTTTAGTGTTGGAATTTGGTGGAAAAATTTGAGGTGAAATCTTGTATTGTGTTATTTCAAACCCTACCACCATCTCACTGTTAAGTCCTTATATTAATAGTGTAGTCCCTTATTATGTTAGTGTAGCCCCCCCCTTATTGTTATTATTGTACCCCTGTAACCCCCATATTGTTACTATTGTGCCCTTAAATTATTATTGTTAGGTCGGCTAGGATTACATTGTGGCCCACTAGGATTACATTATGGCCCCATGGACTCCTATATATAGAAAGGAGGTTTTGTAAATTGTATCATCCAAGAATTGTTCATTTATGTAATGTATTGGAGGTTGCCCCCTCGAAGTGGCTTATTTCTAAGGCGTTGATATCTCTTTCTTCTCTTTTTGGAGCTGGTTACACAACATTTGGTATCAGAGCTTTGGATTCTAGGGTTTCGCTGCTCCAAACAGGTCATCGTGGAATTTTTGCTATAAATTTTTTTCTATGAAGTTTCAGAAGCTGAAATATTTAGGGTGCGAAGCTGAAATCCTGAGGAAGATCGCCTAAAAATTTCAGAGCTTGTTTCACAATATTTTCAGAGATACGATCTGTGGAAGTTAGGTCTTTTTTCAGGCTCCTAAACAGGTCATTGTGGAATTTGCGCTTTAACGTTTTTTCTACGAAGGTTCAGAATCTGAAATTCATATGGTGCGAAGCTGAAATCCTGAGGAAATTCTTCAAAAAATTTCAGATCTTGGTTCGCAATATTTTTGGAGATATGATCTGTGGAATGTAGTGCTTTTTCAGGCTCCTGAATTTCATCTCAAAGAGGTGATCATGGGAAAAGTTCAATAATTCTCTCTCTGGGCATCGGATTGGAGTGCCGTAAAAATTGGTCGCAAGTAAACGGACTATAGTTTCTTGGATATCAATTTTAGAGACAAAGGACAAAACAGTGACACATGGAAAGCCGTACAAGTTCGCTCTACTGAACCAGTCCATAATTAGGTCATTGTGGGAGATTGGACACAACTTTGTCTTGGAGAATCCAAATCAGGTAAGATCTGTGGAATTCGAAAGATAATTTAGAGGGATACATCGGTACTGAAATTCAGATATTGAAGTGCTGCAATCACAGAGATAATAAAATTTCAATATCGAGCTCCTCAAAAGCAAGTAAAAGGTGTTTATTTGTTTTTTCGAATTGCATAAATATTGTTTGAAAAATCAGTTTGAAGTGATTCCAAGGGCCTATTGAGCATATATTTCATTATTGGGTTCTGAGATGCCTCCTAAAAAGAATTAAACACCCATTATGTCCTTAGAAATCTATACTATGACACATGAAGAGGAAGAATTGCAGTATGAGATATCAAAATTACGGTACCAAGTGCAACAAATTTCGATCTTACGAACAGCAACCGAAGATGACATAGATGGTTTAAAAGCAGAAATGGAGGCTAAGTTGGATGGTTTGAAGGATAAAAAAATAGCTAATATGGATGATAAATTAGTGGAATATGACATCGAACATCAACAACAAGTTCTCCAACTCTCGAACGATAACCTAACTTTGGTGAAGAATCTAATGAAACAACAAGAATATCAACATCACATTGAAAGAAGTTCTGAAGCAGTCACAGAAACAATAACTCGACAAGTACGATCAATTTCAGAGTATCTCCCCAAGTGGAATAACTTTCCTGTAGAAGATTCCACATGGGAGGATGATAATTTTATACAGAAGCATCAAGAAATAATCAAGCGTTGAGGACAACACTTGTTTGAAGGAGAGGGGCATGTTAAGTCCCTATATTAATAGTGTAGTCCCTTATTATGTTAGTGTAGCCCCCTTGTGTTATTGTTGTACCTGGCAGTATTTGTGTGTTATTAGGTCGGCTGGGGATTACATTGGCCCACTAAGTCATTGTATGGACTCCTATATATAAGAAAGGAGGTTTTGTCATTTTGTATCAGTTGTTCGGAATATATCTGAGTTTCCTACCTTTAGATGACATTTTATAAGGCGTTGATATCTCTTTTCTTCTCTTTTTGGAGCTGGTTACACAACACTCACTCGCTTTATTGTCCCGCAACTCAAGTCAAGTCAAGCTGATAAGATTCCAAACTCCCATTGCTTTGTTTTTGACAGGAATGGTGCATATAATTGAAGGCAGGTTTCGAATTTCAAATTTTTTAGGGCTGTCAAATCAAAATTGTATGAATTTACATATTTACAATTACCTATTAGAATTTTGGATGGTTAACTTAAATCTCTACCTTTCAAATCTACAATTTAATTTATTTTTTTGCCACGTTATGTGGAACGTCAAATTCCATGCCTGATTGAAGGTTTCAAACTGCAGCTTACCCGTTATTCCAAACCAAAAGTTATATGACATTATTACTCATACCTTTGAATATAAGCTCAGATTTGACCATGATTTCTGAATAAGACTCTGTTTAAACGCTGCACTGGTTCGCTCATTTGATCTCTGATATACCATTCAGAACAGCTACGGAAGTAAGTGATCACTAACTTGGATTTATGTTGTTTTAAAATATCTACTAAACTTTTGATTTCCTTCCTCAGACCGTGTTGTTCTGGTACTATCTCTGGAGATGTCAAGCAAGAGATGAAATTATCATTTTGAGACTTTTGAATATATTTTGAAATTTTCACAAATACTCTATGTGAGTACTTTTTGTTGTGTTTGTGTTATAAAAAATTACATGATGGCCGAAGCTGTTGTGGTCTCTAGATTTTTTGGTGTTAGGAATCTGTAATCAGCAAGATTGGCAAAGTCTGATCACAAAAACAACATCGTTTCAACCACTTTGGGATTCTAGGATCTAGCCCTCCTGAATCCGGAGAGGGATCTCTCCAATAAGTGCAAAGATGGATTTGTCTTTGAAGTCTTGGGTAATGATATTAGGCTAGTTATGAAGGCCGAGGGTTTTGTTTGTTTTTGGATGGTTGAGCATGAATATTGATTGAGTGGAAGTTCCAAATGCAAAGAGTTTCAAAGGTGTGAAGTTGCAAGAAAATAGAACAAGCTTTGGCCAGGAAGATAGATAATTGCAGGTTTTAGTCCATTGGGCTATGGAGTCATAATAGGGTTTAATTGGAACAAAAAGGGGCAAGAGTGGTCCATGGGGCAAGTCATCTATGTCAAAGGATCTCTTCAAATTTTGATTTATGGAATGAAATGGAACAATAAGAAGGGGAATTAAACAAATGAAGAACAAAGAGCAGCCTAAGATCAGGTAAGTACTTCTAAACTAGCCTACTTTTGACATACACTTAAGAAAGACATAAAAGTGATCTAAGATTAGGTAAGTACTTCTAAACTAGCCTGCTTTCGATGAACTTTCAATAGAAAAACAATTTAAAACAAAGGGAAACTTGAAGGCAACTGTTGGAGAAGAAACTAGCGGGTCAGGCTCACCACAAATCCTCTCCTAGCTCTGCTTTACTTGGTAACTTTCAAGACAAACACAAAGACAACAAAGAATGGCCTAAGATGTGGTAAGTACTTTCAAACTAGCCAACTTTTAACACATTCCAAGGGAAACATTCAGACAGTCTTTGGGGATAAAACTAGGACCAGGGCACACCATATCTTCCTTAGTTCATCTCTACTTAACATGTACTGAAAATGACATTTAAGAATAACAATTAGCTAAACAGGAGGACGAGGGAATGCCATCATTCCTACTGCATGAACTGAATTAAATCATTCCTAAATAACATGAATTGGAGGAAAACATATAGATAAATATTTTCAGTCAGAGAAGGGTACTGATATACAGTAGGTCCTAACTCTATGCATGATGTTCTTTATAAGAGAAGATGAACACAGTGAAAAAAAAATAAAACAACAATTCACAATAAGAAATAACATCACCGTCGACATAGACCAGGATCCCATAAATCAGCTTGTATTGATGCTCCAAACTAGTTACAGCTTTAAGTCCAATGCTTTAATTTAGCAATCATCTACACTCCCCAGACTAACTAGTCTATCACAAGCAGAGCTTTAAGAGCCAGTGAACACTATTTACAATCAGAAGTTTCCAGCTCAATTGTATTTCAAATTTTAGCAACCAACCCCTCTCTCATCTTCTCCAGTAGTATTTATAGAAGAATGAGGAGGTGAGATCTGATAAAAGATCTCCAAAGACAATTAATGCAGACTTAATGGCTTCTCGGCCCTTGGGGGGCTCGATGAAGAAGTTTACAGGTGTTTCTGATTGTATTAATGTTTTTCATTTAAGATTAAGCTCGGTGGGAGCTCTTATTGACTTTTGAGGCTCTATGTTATATTAAAGTAATTCTGTTGATATTTTATCACTAAGTTTATGTGCAGAATTAACTCTTTGGCTACGTTGAGGCAAATATCTGATCTTGATCAATAACTTCGGCCTCTGTTTGAATGCTTTGAGGCACAAGTGGCACTATGGTAGCTGGGAGGAATCAATTTGCCTCAGATGTCGCGGTGGAGGCCTTTCTGCCTGATAAAACACTTTGATTTCCTTTTAACTGTGTCTTAATTGGGAGGATTAGGCTTTTGATAATCAATCTTAGCCGTAATCCTCATAAATTTGTCTTCAATCTTCCATTCTGGTGCGTTATGTCTTTGACATGGATACTCTTTGGTTTTGATTCATTTACTGTGTTCTATCAGTGTGCAGTGTTGTGCAGGGATCATGAGGCATCAGTGCCTTTGGAGTATTGATGAGGCGCAGAAATTTGAACCCATGGATGGCTTTCTTTTAAAGAATCGAAGGCGCGAGAATTAAACCCCAGCCTTCAACTTCTCTTCAGTATATAATGGAAAAACCATGTAATCACCCTTACCAAATAATATATCCAAACTTCAAAACTTTTGATAAAACCAAGCTATATAACCATTTTGGGTCACAAAAGGGACTTGCTGACGTCAGGGTCTTTGTAACCCGAAATTTTTTATGAAATCTACCATATAAATTTTCCTGAGTCCATTTTGGGGCCTGCTAAAGTAAGCCCAAGTGTGACCCGAAATTTTTATGAATTCCGCCATATAAAGTGTATCGAGTCCGGATTTCACGACCCTACGAGCAACCGAACAAGATCCGCTCCAATCAGTTGCTGCCACATGGATGTTAACTAGGCATTGGGACCAATGGTTCTGTGGGACCACTAACTGATGTCGTGGCCGTGGGGACCAGGGCGACTGATTGTGGGCCATCGATCTGCAGATTAGATCGACGACGGAGATGTTTAGATAAATGCGCCATACCTTAGTTCATCCCCCGAGCTCCTTTTGAGTGTGATCATCGTCCGATGAGCCGGCCTTAGATCGGACGGCGCATGTCAATATCACGTTGAGTCCACGGTCGAAATTTAACGCGCAATGGGGGTGGTATCTCCAAACCGCTCAAGGCCACGTGTCGGCCTATGGCATTGATCGCGTCCAAACGGGGAACACAGCTTTCCTTTCAAGGGCGGTGCGATCAAACTACTCTAGTTTTTGAACAGTAAGTGATTGTGGGGACCACCGGGGCGATTTATTTGTGGGCCATTGATCTGCAGATAGTGGAAACCTTTTCAAACCCTGTAAAAAACCCAAAATATTAATAAAAACAAAGGTTTTATGCATCGGGATGGTTTTATATATACGAAGTGGATAGGTGCCCGACTACGGGGCCTTGGTCTATATGAAATGCAATATGATCGGGGGCTTTAATATATAGGGCTAATCGGCATCGGGTTTTTTGTTTAATGCACAAAAAAATGCGCTCCATGAGTTGCTCCAACGTGATAAGCGCTCAGGACCTTAGCACTTGGTTCTAGCGTTGGGGCACATGGAGGGGAAATGGTTTGGTCTTAGCCCAAAGGGGCTTAGACCCATAGTCAAAATACTTGTTTTTTAGGATATTTTCAAGATGTTTAGATGGATTTTTGGGGTTTCGATATAGTTCAAAACGAGTTTTAAACTTGGGAAATGATTTTCATGAATGGAAGAAGGGGAATCATAAAAATACAGGAGTTTTATGGAGGGAAAGGGGAGAAAAATGGAGGTTAGTTTTTCAAGTGAGGAAAGGGAGAAAAGTTGATTTTGTAGCAGTTTCTTCTCATGAAATTAGCATAATTTCAGAGTGTAAAATGGGCACAGTAGGGAATATTTTGGACAGAGGCATGAGGCCTCCAAGAGTCTTCAAGAGATAACACTTTTTTGCAATAAAATTTGTTCCTTGAAGGCTCCAAAAAATGATTTAGCCACCTTTTGGTATAACAAATTTCATAGGTGGCTAATAGTTAGTGTGGCCATAGAAAATTTAATCAGCTAGATTCTTCACTGGATACAGACTTCTATTTGCTATAAGAAAGAATTAGGTTCCCTTGAGCGTCTGGTAACAAACATCCAGCCTATCATCAACCAAATCCAGCGATACCGACCAGCATTGAATAGGAGGAGTGGAATTCCCACTTCGCACTACTATAAAAAGGCTTCACCCATAAATATATGTCTTAAAAAGTTGGATCTACTTCTCCGACAAGCATCAGAACTGGTCCAACAGTGCACAATTGCTCCACGATATAATGTTATTTTTCGATATCAATCAAGTACAAAGATCACTCTTCTGATTTCAGATCTTAATGAACATCTAAAATTGTCTCCTTTGGCTGCGTGGATGCAAATCCCTGAGCTCCTAGAGGAACTCAAGCAGGAAATTCGGCATACTATGAAGGAAAGCATTGAACCCATGCCTTCTTCAAGCATTTCTTCTGCAACCACATCCTAATCAATTTCTTCAAGTGGATTCTTCATCCAGGAACCCCTTATAGTCAGACAAGACAGAGCTTTTGCAACACTGGAGAAGCTATTGATCAATTCATAATTCTCGTGCATTGGCGTGGTTGGCAAGGGTGGATCTGGAAAGACTCTACTTCTCAAGATAATATTCAATAGAAAAAGGGTGCAGAATATCTTTAGTGAAGGCTTATTGCTTTGGCTTACTGTTTAACAGTTTCCATCTTTCAAAAGTCTTGAGAAAGAACTCTGTCAGCAGATAGCCATCCAAGCAAATTTACATGACCTAGGATATAATATGAACCCCAAAGGCATCAAAATCTGGATGAGTCATAGTATGCAGTCAAAGAGATTTGCCTTATTTTTAGATGACGTTTGGGGGAGGGTGAAAAATTGGTGGAAGAATTAGGTGTACCCTTGCTAACCGACCACTTGACCTCCAAAGTTATTGTGAGTTCCAGGAATCACAGAGCACTGTTAGAGATGGGTGTTAATGCAGAAAGGTCCACAATAAAAATGGAGGATTTGCTCGAAGATGAGAGTTGGGCTATGTTCACTCATCACGCTTTTCCATATAATAATAGAAATCCGCCATTAAGCATTGAGGAGAAAACAACCAGGGTTGTGTGTTTCAAGTGTGGTGGGCTTCCCCTTGCGATCAAAGTAGTTGGCAAGTCAATGGCAGGCATTACCAATCCAAAGGAATGGGAGTTCGCAGTCGGGAGGCTGCCAAACTACGATGGCCAAGACCTTCGAGAAGATCTGTATGATCCCCTGAGGTGGAGTTATGATGCCCTGGGTAGGTACGATGTTAATCTGCAATTGTTCTTTCTATACTTGTGTGTCTATTTAGAAGATCGGGTCATCTGGATGGAGCATTCGATTCTGTTGTTTATAGGCGAAGGGCTACTTGCAAGGAAGGATGGGAAAGATGAGCATAGCCACGACCCATTTGAGGTGGGGAGAATTTACATAAACCTTTTAGCGGATTGTTGCTTAATCAAGCCAACATTGAGAGACATGGATGGGTCAGTGCTATATTTCAGGGTGCACGACATCCTGCGTGATTTGGGAATGCAGATCATTGGACGGAAAGAAAACTTCTACTATAGGACAGGTATGGGTTTATCAACCTTGAATGAAGATGAATGTTCAGGGCACACTCGGATTTTCTTGAACCACAACAAATTTATATGGCTTCCGGTGTCGTTCTGAGCTCCAGAGATCTCTTCATTCAACTTGGCCAGAAATCCAAATCTCGAAGAGATTCCAAGAAAATTGCTTAGGAGTATGGTCTCCCTTAAGATTTTAAATTTTAATTTGACATCCCTCAGGTAATTGCCAGAGAGTGTGGGGTGTTTGAAACAGTTGGTATGTCTTGGGTTATTAGGGGTGCCAATTACTAGGCTACCTAACTCACTTACAGTTCTCGTAAGCCTGGAAGTTCTTCTACTTGGTGGGTCTAAAATCACAGAATTTCCATCGGACATTCATAGGCTAAAATCCCTAAGGCATTTAGGGCTTGAGTGTTGTGAAGATTTACAATATTTTCCTTGTACTGTGTCACTGCTTACCTCTTTGCAATGCTTAGTGATATATGGTTGTATTCGACTGTGGACAAAAAGCGGCAAGAAAAGTCGTCCTAAAATGGTGGCTTTTATCAATGATTTGCACACCCAGACACAGCTGAAGAAGTTATACCTGGATAATAATGGAGAATTCATTACCCAGGGAACAATGGGCAGTATGGATAAAAAATAGAGTCACTCTGAGATTCACAGGTATCGCAAATTTAGCAAATGATTTCTTCAATCTGTCTAAGATGAAAAGGCTTTTCTTAAAATGTCCTTGTGTGGTTAAAATGGAGAGTAGGTATTATAAATTTCAAAATTTAAGTTCGCTTAAGTTGGAGGGATGCAACAAGTTGGAAGAACTTCCAGATTTATATGAACTTAAGAATTTAAAAAAATTAGAAATCATAAATTGTTCTAAATTAAAAAAAAATCCTAAAAATTTTGGTAAAAAAGAGGCATTTTCTATTTTGAAAATATTTTCAATAATTTTGTTAAAAAATTTAGAATAACTACCAGTAATAAAAGAAGATGCAATGCCTTCACTTCAAATATTCACTATCATGTTATGTGAAGCGTTGAAGATGTTGCCAAAATGTTATTTGAATATCAGAAAACTTCAAAAATTAAGACTTTGGGGTTGTTCAATGGTGATGGACAATCTAGACAAAATCAACACAACAAACAAAACAATAAAAATAGTAACAAAGTATAAAGCAGAGGTCATAAATATTTTAGAAAGATGGATTAGAGTAGAAAATATAAAAGAATATTATTGTTATGGTTATTTTTGGTGTAATGAATTTTCTCTCTTTTTACAAGAGATAGATGAAAGGACCATGGGTACCATGTGTAAAAGAACTTTAAAATTATGTAATTTTTACTTGGAGTCACTTTAGACTTCCAAATTTTTACCATATATGTTACTTACTTCCATTTCTCTTGAAGCTTAATATGTTCAATGTGTTTAAAATGATGTCATATGATTTCAAGTTGTTCAAAATATTTCATTTTAATCTCCAATGTAATGGTTGATGATTGAATACACTATTATTTGAAATAATCACCTTATTTCAAGATGTAATATATATATATATATATATATATATATATATATATATATATATATATATATATATATATATATATATATATATATATTAAAAATCTATAAATATTATTTTAATATTAATACTTTTGATAATGATAAAACATTGAGCCCTAAAACTTGTTCTAGATATTGAATTATTACATTTTTATTGTTATATTGTATGTTCATTACAACTTCTTATTGCACCATTTATTTATAATTGTACCATTTGTATAGATTTAGGATCATGAAATGCTTTCTTATATATTGTATTTATTTAAAAGGAGGTTTCCCCCTAAACATGGACTCTAGTTATTGGCTTCTTATCATTTTTAAGGAGCATGGTGCATAACATTTGGCATTAGAGAATACAAACCTAGGTTTTTTGATGCAAGAGCATCCAGAATTTAGCCAACAATGTGATTGTGTGTTGACATGTTGTGGCTAACAAGAGGTAGTAAAACTTGGTTATTAATATTCTGTTAAGCTTTAATTGTGATAATTTAGTTTGTTTTGTTGTCCTAGATTAAATAGGAATAAAAATAGTAAATTGGTTCTCCCTGCGAGGAGATATAGCCAAATAGATTAAGTCATGAGGATAGGATAGAATTGTCTGTTAGGGTGGTTCAAACAGAAAGCTAATAAAAGGCAAGAATAACCGCTTTCAGTTAGAGATAAGCGTAAATAGGTGTGAGGTGTGATAGGATAAGAGAGATAGAATAAGTGTGAGAGAAGAGTGCGAGCAGTGTGACAGAGGAAGTGGACAGAGAGGAAAAATCATTGTGAAAATCTAGCCATCAAAGGGCTCGGCTCTATGTATTTGCATCTCTGATTAATTCCAAGTGTTTTGTGTTTTAAATTGGTTGTCTGGTTTAAACTGTCTGTTTTGATTTATTTGTTGAGTTGGGTATAATCTTTATCACACAACGCATTCAAAGAAAGTCGATTGACGGTGTGAACAACAAAGACACAATGGGTTTTTGTGTAAAAGGTTTAAGTGAAATCGTTGATTCGTGCAAACTTCGAAGTTTCGTACAATGGACATCGCACATCGCAGGTTTTATTGTTATATGTTAAAGGCTTCACACAATAAGATATTTGAATTGCGATGCAAAGTAGATCAACAATGGAGCAGTGAGGACCGTTGGATCGAGATGAGATCAACGGTGGATCTTAAGTCGCACCCAGCGAGATTTCACATATCAATAGTTGTAAAGTTTATTTTTGAGACATCTCATGATAAGTTATGTTATTTTTGGTGCAATGCGATAAAGCAAGGAGGGCGTAATGTGAGCGCAAATCGCACAAGATATGGGGGCACGTTATTATTAACCTTTAAAAGTTGCGACGAGTGATGTAGAGTTCGCTGCGAATTGCGAAATCGCAAAAATTGCAATATTGCAAAAGTTGTTAAATTTTGAATCTATGGGGAGGTAAGTAATAAAAAATTGTGAAGTAAGACCACCATGATTAGTCACTGTTTGTGTGAACCATAGAACCACAAGTTCCATGTGTATTCTGAAAGTTTACAACTTGCCTTTTTCAGCATCATTTGGTATCTGAGCCGAAACTAAGTTATGTTCTCAAAGATTGTAGCAAATATGCCACCCAGGAGAAGAATTGGCATGGGTCGAGGAAGACTTGCAGCGAATGCAATTTTACTCGAAGAGATTCGACACCTTCGTACAAGGATAGCGACCATGGAGACTGCTCAGAAGAGAGCACTTGATGAAGGAGATGTCAGCGCAATAGAAGAATCTTCTGAGGAAAAAGAAGAAGAAGAAAGCAAGGAAGCTAAATTTTTCAAGATATTAGCAAAGGTTAGTGGAAAACCAAGAATGGAGATTCCTTCGTATGAGGTGAACCTTAATGTGGATGAGTTGATATATTGGATCAGTTCAGTGGATAAGTATTTTGACTTAGAAGAGGTCAAAGATAAGAAGAAGGTAAAGTTTGTAGCTACCAAGTTGAAGGGTCATGCATATATCTGGTGGGATGAACTACAGAAATCTAGGATTAGAAAAGGAAAGCCTAAGATCAAGCAATGGAATAAAATGGTAAGTAAATTGAAGAAAATGTTTATGCCAAAAGGCTATCAATTAAATCTTTTCAAATAGTTGTAGAATTTGAGACAGAAAGGAATGATTGTCAAGGAGTATACAGAGGAGTTTTACAAGCTGAGCATTAGAGCAGGACATGTTGAAGATGATATGGAGAAAGTAGCCAGATACATCAATGGTTTAAGGTATGATATACATGATGAAATCATTTTAATGAGTCTGAAGACAATTGAGGATGCCTACCAAGAAACTTTGAAGGTAGAGAAGAAAATGTTGAGGAAACAAAGTCAGAAGAATAGAGGTAAAGGTACAACAAGAGGAAGAGGAACTTTCAGATCAAGATTTCAACACTCTCAGAATGAAGCAGGAGGTTCGAGTAGTAGACTACCGCAAAGAGGAGACTTTGGTAGAGGAATATTTTCACCCAGAGGTAGAGGCCAAGGAAGAGAAATTCGGTGTTACACATTTGGAGAATGGGGACACGGATCATGGTATTGTCCTCATAACAAACCAGCAAATCAGCGGAATGTGAATGTAGCTGAGGCAAAGGAAGAAAATCCTCAGGTCATGGAAAAAGAAGATCCACCTGAGGCAGGAGAGTCTTTATTTCTCAAAAGAGTATTGCTTAAAGTAGAGAAGGAAGCAAATGAGCCAGCTCAAAGGAAGAGCTTATTTAGGATTGTATGCAAGTCTAAAGATAAGTGCTGCAAAGTTGTGATTGAAAGTGGAAAAAATAATAATATTATTTCCACAGAGATGGTTGAGAAATTGGGGTTGATTAAGATGGTACACCCTACTCCCTACAAAGTGTCGTGGATATAGAAGGGACATCATATTTTAGTGATAGAACAATGAAAAGTAGAGATACAGATCAGTACATATAAGGATGTCATATTGTGTGATGTGATGCCAATGGACGTGTGCCATTTATTGTTGGGAATTCCTTGGAAATTTGACAAAAAATCCATTCATGATGGTGAAAGGAATACTTATACCATAGAGAAGGATGGAAAGAAGCACACATTACTACCTTTGAAGGATGATGCAAACAAAGGAGTAGTTGGGAATAATGTTATGCTGATTAGTGGAAAGGAATTGATGCAAGAAGTCAAGAAGGAGAAAGAAATGCATTTTGCTATTGTGGGTAAACCCAAGGTAATTCTGACTGCTACAAATTTAGACAATCTGCCTGTGGAAATTAAAAATCCGTTAGATGATTATGCTGATATAGTTGTTGATGAATTACCATGTAAATTGCCACTAGTCAGAAGTATCATTCATCACATAGATTTAATACCTGGTGCAAGTTTACCAAACAAAGTAGCATATAGAATGACCCCTCGGGGGAATGAAGAAGTTGGAATATAGGTACATGAGTTGTTATATAAAGGACTAATCAAAGAAAGCCTTAGCCCATGTGCAGTACCAGCCGTACTTATTCCAAAGAAAGGAGGTGAGTGGCGCATGTGTACTAATTCCAAAGCCATAAACAAGATCACTATCAAGTATAGATTTCCATTGCCACACATAGATGATTTGATGGATTGTTTAAGTGGGTCAAATTATTTTACTAAAATAGATGTGACGAGTGGATACCATTAAATAAGGATTAGAGAAGGAGATGAATGGAAGACTGCATCTAAGACCAATAGTGAGTTGTATGAGTGGTTAGTGATGCCTTTTGGGATCACTAATGCACCAAGCACATTTATGAGACCAATGAACAGGTCTTGAAAGAGTATGCAGGAAAAATTGTGATAGTCTATCTTGATGACATTCTGATTTTCAGTTAGAGTAAAGAGGAGCATTTGGAGTATGTCAAGCTGGTGTTAAGTACTTTGCAAAAGAAGAAAATGCTTATAAATTTGAAGAAGTGTAGTTTCATGAAGAAGGAGCTCATTTACTTGGGATTTATAGTCTCAGAAGAAGGCTTGAAGATGGACCCAGAAAAGATCTAGGTAACACTGGATTAGCAAACTCTGAGAAGTGTATTTGGGGCAAGGAGTTTTCATGGTCTTGCAAGTTTTTACAGAAAATTTATAAGAGTTTTAGTCAGATATATGCACTAATAATTGAAACAATAAAGGAGAGAAACCAATCATTTAAGTGGACAGAAGCAGCAGATCATAATTTCAAGTTGTTGAGAAAGAAGATCACTAAAAGACCTATTTTGGCCTTGCCAAATTTTGATAAAATATTCCAAGTTGAGACTGATGCTAATGGGATAGCAATTGGAGTTGTCTCGAGTCAAGAGAAATAGCTTATTTCAGTGAAAATTTGACTGAGGCCAAGAGGAAGTATTCATCCTATGATAATGATTTCTATGCTATTGTGTAGGATTTGAAGAAATGGAGGCATTACTTGTTGCCCAAAGGATTTTTGTTGTATTCTGATAACCATGCATTGCAGTTCATAAATAACCAGCCAAAGTTGAACCAAAAGCATGCTAAATGGGTGGAGTTTTTGCAGAGTTTTACCTTTGTAATCAAACACGCAACTGGTAAGGCAAACAAAGTTGCTGATGCTTTGAGCAGAGTAAATTTCATTATGCAGGAATTGAAGATTGGCATTTTAGGGTTTGAAGAAATGATTGATATGTATGAGGAAGACACAGATTTAAAAGAAATATATGTAGCTATTAAAAATCCTGTGATTCATAATAGAAGCCAGTGGTTGGACTACCTGATTCAAGGAGGATTGTTATTCAAGAATAATAATTTGTGTATACCTAAGTGCTCCATGAGGGAAAATCTGATTAAGGAGAAACATAATGGAGGATTTTTTGGACACTTTGGACAAGAAAAAACAATTTCTCAAGTAAGTACTTTTTATTATTGGCCAAAAATGCAAAGTGATATCAAAAAGTTTGTTGAGAAGTGCAGGATTTGTCAGCATGCCAAAGGAAGAAGCCAAAACACTAGGTTATATCATCCATTGTCAATACCCAATAGACCTTGGGATGCTGTCAGCATGGATTTTGTTTTAGATTTGCTGAAGACTCAAAGAGGACATGATTCTATCTATGTTGTCGTAGATAGGTTTTCTAAAATGACTCATTTTATTTCTTGTAAGAAAACTAGTGATGCAACTCACATTTCTAATTTATTTTTCTCTGAAGTTATATGATTACATGGACTGCCTATGAGTATTGTTTCAGACAGAAATACAAAGTTCGTAGGACACTTTTGGAGGACTCTATGGAAGAAGCTAGGTACAAACCTCAGTTTCAGTTCAGCCTATCATCCTCCGGCAGATGGAAAAACTGAAGTGGTGAATAGGAGTTTGGGAAACATATTAAGGAGTTTGGTTTACAAAAATCCAAAGCAATGGGATTTAGCACTTGCTCAAGGTGAATTTTCCTATAATGATACTCCTAACCGGAGTATTAGGATGATTCTATTTCATATTGTTTTTGGAATGCATCCAAGAGGTGTGTATGAACTTAGAGAATTGAGTAAACAAGAGACAAGGACTGCAAAGGTTGAAGAATTTGCAAAACAGATACAAAATTTGTAGGAAGATGTCAAGCAGAGTTTACAGAAAAACACTTAAAAGTATAAACAAAGAGATGATATGAAGAGGACTGAAAGGGAGTTCCAAGAGGATGATTTAGTCATGGTTTACTTGAGGAGGGAAAGGTTTCCAGTCAGGACCTATAACAAACTAAAAATGAAAAATATAGGGCCATGTAGAATTTTGAGGAATTTTTCCTCAAATGCACATGAGATTGAATTACCAAAAGGATTTGGGATATCACCCATCTTTAATGTTGCAGATTTGTACCTATACAAAGGAAAATAGGAAGAACTACAAGAAGAAACTACATAAGAGGAGGACCAGACTTTGAATTGGAAGGAACAAATGCCAAATACAACAAAGAAAGAAGTTGAATCCATTCTGGAAAAAAGAGAAACAAAGAATACCAAGGGACATAACTATTATCGATATCTAATCAAATGGAAAGGACAACTAGTGGAAGATGCCAGTTGGATGACAACAGCAGAGTTACAAAAAGTTTAATGCAGATCCTAAAACATTGATGGATCAATATTTTCTTCCCCAGAAGTCTGATGCAGGAGCATCCAGAATTTAGCCAGCAATGTGATTGTGTGTTCACATGTTGTGGCTAAGAAGACGTGGAAAAAGTTGGTTATTAATATTCTGTTAAGCTTTAATTGTGAGAAGTTAGTTTGTTTTGTTGTCTTAGGTTAAATAGGAATAAAGATAGTAAAATGGTTCTCCCTGCGAGGAGATTTAGCCAAATAGATTAAGTCATGAGGATAGGATATAATTGTCTGTTAGAGTGGTTCAAACATAAATCTAATAAAAGACAAGAATAACCGCTTTCAATTAGAGAGAAGCGTAAATAGGTGTGAGCTGTGATAGGATAAGAGAGATAGATAAATGTGAGAGAAGAGTGTGAGCAGTGTGATAGAGGAAGTAGACAGAGAGGAAAAATCATTGTAAAAATCTAGCCATCAAAGGGCTCGGCTCTGTGTATTTGCATCTCTGATTAATTCCAAGTGTTTTGTGTTTTAAATTGCCTGTCTGGTTTAAACTGTCCATTTTGATTTCCCTGTTGAGTTGGGTATCATCTTTATCACACATCGCATTCAAAGAAATTTGATTGGCGGTGAGAACAACAAAGACACAATGGGTTTTTATGTAAAAGGTTCAAGTGAAATCGTTGATTTGTGCAAACTTCAAAGTTTCGTACAGCGACCATCGCACATCGCATGTTTTAATGTTATATGTTAAATGCTTCACACAATAATCTATTTGAATTGTGATGCAAAGTAGATCAGTGAAGGAGTAGTGAGGGCCATTGGATCTGGGCGAGATCAACGGTGGATCTTAAGTCGCACCCAGCGAGATTTCACATATTGGCGGTTTTAAAGTTCATGTTTGAGACATCGCATGGTATGTTTGAAAAATACTTTGCATAGGTACATACTTATGTAAAAAACAAAAAAAATAGGTGGTAGCAATTATTCACTTAAATGAATGTCCTATTAAATGTCCTATCTAGTTAGTTTTTATTTCCAAGTCAGTACCTCTATTCAACCCCTGCCCCCAAGGCCATGGCATTTAACGAAGTCACCAAACTTGTCTTAATGAGCCATGTTAACAACCTAAACCTTAACAACAACATATGGTAGAAATTATGCAAAAACAGTATGGTGAATTTTCTTGGGACTGCTTCGACATGAAAGGAAGATGCCATGTTAACTTAAAACCATGTTTCTTACAACCATGTAGCTTAACAGCCATGTAGCTTAACATCCATGTAGCTAACAGCCATGTAGGTATCACATATCTTTCTCATGCTGATATTACAAGTCATACATAATTGAAATACAATATAAGGAAAATCATTGAATAATTCAAAGAAATAATGTAATCCAAATTCAATTGTTCAGGTAAACCAAGTCTGTTCCACTTCAATGTCAATTAATTCACAACAAACAACTGAATATTTCATGTTGTTAGCAGTAATATTGGAATTCATATATAAATATAGTTTACTCTATACAGTTGTGTTGTAATACTTATCAAATTTCTTACTCATGTTGTACTCGAATACAATTTTAAATCAGAATTTCGTGATAAATATGTAGGTTGTTGGAGCCATGCCAAGAGTTTCTATTGTAGATCGAATAAGGAATAGGAGGCGAGTGAGAAGGGGGGCTCAACTGTGGATCAGTTCATCAAATGAGGATGTCAATGCTCCCAATGCTCCCAGCAATGTCGTTGAAAAGGACCCTGTGGTAGCAGATCATCCGAGCCCACCATTAGCCACAGAGCCACCTTCAACCATAGTGCAAGGAACAAGTTCAAGAAATAAAATCAGTGGCATCAGAGGCTGGACAAAGCAAGAGATGCTCAATGCAATTGATGACATTGAGTTTAAGGGATATTCAATCTGTGCATCTGCAAAAAAAAACATGGTATTGCTGCCTCTAACATACATTATTGGATAAATGGGTTGACTAATACAAAGCATAGAGGGTCTGTTATAGTTATGATTAAAGAGGAGGAGAATGAGGAGGTCGAGTGGTGTAAGGAGATGACCCAATTGGGACATGGGTTAGAGCTTATACAACTTAAATCCACTGTAGCTCAAATCTGTCAAGGGAGGCCAAACCCCTTTAAAGATGGTTTTCCTAGTAAGTCACAGTGGAGTGGGTTTAAAAAGAGGCATCTAGACCTTGTGTTACGTACAGTGGAGGGCCTTAACAGAGATCGAGCTTTAAATCTACACCCTGTAATTGTTTCCAAGTTCTATAACACTCTTTCTACTGCATATGAACAACACTCATATGCCCCAAACCATATATGGAACTGTGATGAAACAGGCTTACAGGCAGGAAGAAATTGTGGTATGCAAGTAATTTCCAAGAGAAGGAGTAGAAATGTGCCTAAGATATTGCCTAAGAGCAGGGAGTGGATCACAATTATTGCTTGTGTCAATGCAATTGGTTCATCAATACTAGGATTTTATCTATTTAAAGGTAAAACTCAGCTAAAAAATTATATACATAATTGTGAACTAGGGGCATGCATGGTTGCACATCCACATGCATGGATGACAAAGGAACTGTTCCTGAATTGGCTTTGCCACTTTGCTGCTTCTATACTGGGTGGTGTCTCGCCTGAAAACATGCACTTACTGATTTCATATGGCCATGGAAGCCACATGGATGTGCAGGAAATCGAGGAGGCCAATAAGTTGGGCATTGACCTCTTAACATTGCCATCTCATGCCACTCACAGATTGAAGCCCCTTGATGTGAGCGTGTTTGGGCCTTTCAAGAACTATTTCAGGGTCGAGAAAGCTTCATAGATGGCAAAGAATCCAGGGGTGGAAGTAAAGAGGTTTGAGCTAGCTGAGATTTTAAGTAAAGCATTTAAAAGGGCTCTCACATCTTCTAATATCAAGGCTAGATTAGGAGGACTGGTATATGGCCACTCAATTTTGATGCTATTATGCATGATACCAGTTGTAGCGAAGCATTTGAAGTGGAAGGTCAAGAAGTAGAGAACTTAGAAGAGCATGTCGGTGCCCAAGAAGATGTATTTGCTGCTGAAGGTATAATGTCCCTTTCTGAAGGGTTGTTCTATGGTGGTGATGATGTTGAGCATGTTAGTGAGACATAGTTCAGTCATGAACCAACTAACAATATCAATGAGGCTGTCACACCCACTGATGCAACTGAAAATGAGCAATTGACCATGCCAACCCAAGTAAGTGCACCATCATGGTTGGCAGAGGTCGTGATGAATATCACTGGAAATAATGTATCTACCACCAATCAAGAGGAAAGCATGGACATTCCTTCACAACAATTAGGGTTGAACACCGAACTTGTTAATTATTTTGTGGACAATGGATCACTAGAAGAGGAGCCTATTCAATGTGAAGTACCTGAAGAATACAATAACGGGGGCTAATCAGTTGTCCCAGAGGATGAAATCCAAGTGCCAGGTCTAGAGGAGCATGGGGCAACAAAAAAGCAGAGATTACTTGGTGCATTCCTAAAGCTACTAGTAGAGAGAGTGAAGGCCTCATCAAGGAACTCAACATCAGATTATATTTTTTTAGGGAGGAGTTCACAATTTCTCACATCTGAAGATTATATGAATTTAATGTTCGAGTCTGAATGTAAAAAGAATGAAATTCAGGAAGCTAAAAAGAAAAAGAAGGAGTTAGCCAATGGAAAGAGGGCTGCAAGGATTGCAATAGCAAAAGCTCGAGCAAAGGAAAGGTTGGAAAGAAAAAAAACAAGGGAAGATAAGGAACATAAAGAGAAATTTGCAAGGCAAGAGAGAGAGGCAAGAAAGGTTCAGCAAGAGTTGGAAAAAGGAGGAGGGGTGACAAGCAGGGAAGACCATGGTTCAAGCCAGTTTGAGGCAAATAGGTTGATGTCTAACATGTTGGACCACATTGCAAAGCAGACACCATCATTCCAAGACCTGATTAACATCCAAGTCCCCAACTATCAGGCAGGGTTAGGCCCACCTCTTATACCCCTACCAGTGCAGGTTTGAATCCTAACTGTGTTTATATGACACCTGCAGTCAGTGCTGAGGTTAGTAACACAAGAGGAAACTTGGGCTACTCAGTCCCACCATGGCTATGTGGAGAAAATTGGAGTCAACCATATGCCAACATTCAGGCACCTCCTAATCATCCAATGTTGGGCAGTCCACCATACTTGGGTAAGGAAGTCAACTCAACAATTTTGGGCAATGCGGGAAATGGAAGCCATCAAGCATAGGGGTGGCATGACTTAATATTTGTAACCACAAAACACTGTGATTCTGGTAAGGATGAAATAGGTTTTCTAAGGATAGCATCCATGGATTTTTGGGAAGCTACAAACAGTTTCAAATTAGTATGTATAAAACAATTTCTAAATCCTACAAGTTTGTTAATCTTTTGAAGTTATAGCCTTAGCCTATATCATATTTTTTATGAAGTTATATGTATGAAGTTATTTCTTATTTAAAATAACATAACACTTGCCATAACTTATATCATAAATTTTAATCTACAAAATTATATCTTGTATTCCTTGGGAGTTAACAAATTGGCAGTGTAAGCTCGATGTCTAACTTGCTCACTTGCAAAGGCATAATACCAATCAAATTAGTATGTATCAAACAGTTTCTAATTCCTACAAGTTTGTTAATCTATTGAAGTTATATCCTTAGCCTAGGTGTCTAACTTTCTCACTTGCAAAGGCATAATACCAATCATCAATGACACCATTAAAACAAGTGATAGATGGTGCCATGATTTTTGTTACTTAGAGTGACAAGACAATCCACATTCATCGATAGAAGCCAATGATAATCTTTATGAATAGTGATTAATAACAAAGTTATGATAAATTTTGCATCTAAACAAAATATCCCTTGAACATTACATGCTCTTTAATGAACAGAAACTGATACTAATAATCCTGTTAAATAATAAGTATATCAACACGTGGAGCAAACCAGCAGTCTTATATAACAAAATTGTGTGAGGGAATCAGATAAAATAAATAATGCTAACAAATTCCAATTAATCAGATTAGTGGGAAACAAACCTGTATCATTATATTGGTGCAATCAAAATTCATTGCAAACTTCATCAATAAAAATCACTCAATAGAGGAGGTGAAAATTACTTGCTAACTTCATCAATAAAAATCACTCAATAAAGGAGGAGACTCTGAACAAATAAACTGAATTCATAAGAAAAAAATTTCTATGACACCAAATTCCAACTTGGATTTTGGCCCATTTCCCCACTCTTAAAATGTGACTTGCAATGAGAACAACCCTGATTGAATGATCCCACCTCTTAATTGATTAAAAAGAAGTGGAATATAAAAATCATAACTGAAAACCAATGATACCCTGAACAATCAACAGAGGGTGTGAACAAATAAATTGAATTCATATATAAAAAAAATCTAAGGTAAAATACCTCTATGGAAGTGACTATAATACCTCGACTTTGTGAAATAAGAATGCAAGACCGAGACTTGACATCCAAGTCAAAACCCTTAAGAGAAACCAGGAAGAAAGGTAAAATACCTCTATGGAAGCGACTGTAAAATTAATACCTCGACTCTGTGAAACATGAATGCAAGACCGAGACTTCACATGCAAGTCAAAAACCTTAAGAGAAATCGGGAACAAATGTGGTTATACCTTGTTGGAGTGAAGCAAGAATGCAAGACTGAGACTTCACATGCAAGTCACAACATGTGCATATATCAATGTAAATATCACAGTATGAGAAAATGTCAACATTATTAACAACACAGTATGAGAATTTAGACAACATTATTAACAACACAGTATGAGAAAATGTCATCAAATTAATTGAAAACATGTACAAATATAAAACATTATTAACATACTCAGCTCTGTGGTGGTTATACCAATATTTAAACATCAAAATATCAATTTACAGGAAACCATAAACCCTAAACCCTATATCTCAATTTACACAGATTGCTTTGAGTTAACACAAAAAAACCTACCCTAAACCTCAACATTACTAACACAGTATGGGAAAATGACATAAACCCTAAAACCTATATCTCAATTTATGACAGTATGAGAAAATGTCAACATTATTAACAACACAGTATTAGAATTTAGACAACATAATTAACAACACAATATGAGAAAATGTCATCAAATTAATTGAAAACATGTACAGAATATAAAACATTATTAACATACTCGGCTCTGTGGTGGTTATACCAATATTTAAACATAAAAATATCAATTTACAGAAAACCATAAACCATAAACCCTATATCTCAATTTACACAAAATCCCTACCCTAAACCTCAACATTACTAACACAATATGAGAAAATGACATAAACCCTAAACCCTATATCTCAATTTATGACAGTATGAGAAAATGTCAACATTATTAACAACACAGTATGATAATTTAGACAACATTATTAACAACACAGTATGAGAAAATGTCATCAAATTAATTGAAAACATGTATAGAATATAAAACATTATTAACATACTCAGCTCTGCGGTGGTTATACCTTGGCTCTGTGGTGGTTATACCAATATTTAAACATCAAAATATCAATTTACAGAAAACCATAAACCCTAAACCCTATATCTCAATTTACACAGATTTCTTTTAATTAACACAAAAACCCCACCCTAAACCTCAACATTTCTAACACAGTATGAGAAAATGACATAAACCCTAAACTCTATATCTCAATTTACATAGATTGCTTTTAATTAACACAAAAACCCTACCCTAAACCTCAACATTACTAACACAGTATGAGAAAATGACATAAACCCTAAACCCTATATCTCAATTTACACAGATTCCTTCTAATTAACACAAAAACCCTACCCTAATCCTCAACATTACTAACACGATATGAGAAAATGACATAAACCCTAAACCCTATATCTCAATTTACAAAGATTATGGTTCTCAAACTTCTCTGGTTGTCGTTAATTGCAGAATCTGGATTATCCACAGTATCATAAAACAATGGTCGACGTTTCAAATCCTAACAGGGATCCATCTTTAGGACGAGAAATGAATGAAGAATGAAAGAAGGTCACAAAAGATTAACAAAATCTGTTGTTGGCTCCTCTCCTCATCATAATCCTTCACTATTTATACCTTGACCTTTTGCAACCTTCTTTCATTCTTCATTCATTTCTCGTCCGGAAGATGGATCCCTGTTGGGATTCGAAACGTCGACCATTGTTTTATGATACTATGGATAATCTGGATTCTTTAATTTACAAAGATTCCTTCTAATTAACACAAAAACCCTACCCTAAACCTCAACATTACTAACACAATATGAGAAAATGACATTAAATTAATTGAAAACATGTACAGAATATAAAACAGTTATACCTCGGCTCTCAGATCTATGGTGGATACCAATATTTAAACATCAAAATCTCAATTTACAAGAAACCATAAACCCTAAACCCTATATCTCAATTTACACATATTTATTTTAATTAACACAAAAACCCTACCCTAAACCTCAACATTACTAACACAGTATGAAAAAATGACATCAAAATAATTGAAAACATGTACAGAATATAAAACAGTTATACCTCAGCTCTCAGCTCTGTGGTGGATAAAAATATTTAAACATTTATAGAAAAGCATAAACCCTAAACCCTATATCTCAATTTACACATATTCTTTTAATTAACACAAAAAATCAGACAATTTACTTTTAAAATTTACAGAAAACCATAAACCCTGAACCCAATATCTCAATTTACACAGATTCTTTTAGTTAACACAAAAAACTAGACAATTTACAGAAAACCCAAGTGTTTAAAAACACAGTAAAACAAAGTAAAGAAGCTCAACAGAGAAACATATCCCTCAGGTTAAATGTGTTTACAAACACATACATATGACTAGTAGGACAAAGTCCTACCTTAAGACTGCTCTCCTCACCTTCCTCTCCCTCTTGGCCTTCCTCCTTTCCAACTGCATTGTCCTCCTTGCCTTGCCAACCAACTGTATTGTCCTTGGCTTCTACATTGACCTACAAAAAATGCAAAAACCCAATCATTCACAGAGCACAAAAATTTTAAAAATGCAAAAACACTAAAAAAAAAATTAAAACCAACAAGAAAACGCACCTGAAAGCACAATTCACAGCATCCAGACCTGAAAAATGCACTTGAAAACACAATTCAGAGCATCCAGACCTGTAAGCAACGCAGAGCCGAACGCAGGAAAAACCACCACAGAGACGAGGTAAAAACACCATAGAGCCGAGGTATAACCACCATAGAGCCGAGGTATGACCACCACATAGCCAAGGTATGACCACCACAGAGCCGAGTAAAACCACCACAGAGCCGAGGTAAAACCACCATAGGGCCGAGCCGAGAAAACCACCACAAATCCGAGGTAAAACCACCACAGGGCCAAGGTAAAACCACCATAGAGTCGAGGTATGACCATCACAGAGCTGAGGTATGACCACCACAGAGCCGAGTATGACCACCACAGAGTCGAGTATAACCACCACATAGTCGATTAAAACCACCACATAGCCGAGGTATGACCACCATAGAGCTGAGGTATGACCACCACAGAGCCGAGTGTAACAGCGACAGAGCTGAGGTATAACCACAACAGAATCGAGAATAAACAACACAGAGCCGAGTATAACCACCAAAGAGCTGAGGTATAACCACCACAGAGCTGAGGTATAACCACCATAGAGCTGAGGTTTAACGAACACAGAGCCGAGGTATAACAACCATAGAGTCGAGGTATAACAAGAATGGTCTGTCACCACAGTCGAACCAGGACCAGGAGAGCTTGAGCCAGGAGGGCACAGGCGCCATAACGAGGGATGCAGCGCATGGAGGGCAGCGGTGGAAGCGTCAGGCATCGGATGCTCCTCTGCGCAACAGTCGGACAACAAGATGGACAACAACCAAACCCGGAGCAAAAACAACATCTTCTCAGAAAATCCTCCACTTAAATACAGGAAACGACCGTTAGAGCAGGTGGATGACCTGTTCGATCGGTCGTATGTACCTGCCACATGTGCGCGCACATGAAAGACACATGTCGTACGCAGGCATGGCGTTCGACGTGGCGCGGGGCCCCAGTCATTGCTGAGATGTCCAATGACTGACCCCTCTCCCTTATGAGGAAGTGATAACTCCTTTACAATAAAATATTATTATTTTATTGTTATAAAGTTCCTAAGATGTTATATGTTGTAAAGATATACACATAGCCAAACTTTTCATCCCCTAAAATTTTGTAGTTCTTTTTGCTATAGAAGAAGGCATGCAAAAATGTATGGAGATATACAAAACATTGCAAAACCTGTTATATCTAATTGTCATACAATCCCTTTGTAATTGCGAAATTCTTCACCGCACATACCCATTCACCCGCACATCCTTCACTTTGAACACATTCACAACTTCGGTTCTCCGGCACAACGAAATATGAAAAAATATAAGATTAAAAAAAAGTTTTAAATGAAATAAGTGAAAAATGCACTAGAAATACCTGTCATAGTGCCAATGTTAGAGCACTCATTGATGAAACAAAATGAAAGAAGAGAAAAATGCACTAGCAATACCTGTCATAGTGTTAGTGTTAGAGCATGCATTGATGAAACACCCCCCACCCGCTTAATTAAAAGACTTGCTCAGAGCATTGTGTAAATGTCGGTCTCAGAACAATCAGTGATGGAATGGCCACTCAGAAAATTAGCCCCTTTTATTTTAAAATGATTTGTTAGGAAAATGTCACTCTCGTGTTAGTGTCAGAGCACACATTGATGAAACATCCCCCGCTTAAGTAAAGGAATTTCTCAAAGCACTGTGTAAATGTCAGTCTCAAAACACTTACCGATGGAATAACCACTCAGAAATTAGCATTTTTTATTTTAAAATGATTTGTTAGGCAAATGTTAGTCTCAGAACACTCACCAATGGAATGTCCACTCAGAAAATTAGCCTTTTTTATTTTAAAATGATTTGTTAGGCAATAACAAATACCAAAAACAAATAGCCCTCCACGAGAAGAATTATGTTCCATCACAACTCACTTAGCTAATCAAGAAATTAGAAATAAGATTTCTAGAAATTAGAAAAATATTTTTGAATTTATGGGAAAATAGAAATATTTAGCATTTTCCCAAAAAATAATTCAGAGTCAATAGCAAGGCCAATGCTATAGTCTCTAGTGTGAGAAAGACTAAAAAAATGAATAATAAATTTTTAGATAATTAGAACTTTTATTCAACATATAAAAATAATTATTGAGAAAACAATTGTCTTCCATTAAAACATTGCACATGTTTCAAAGTTGTGATCTAGCATAACAATAAATTTGGAAAAAATTGATTGGAACATGTAAAGGTTTAAGGTTATTCAAACATTTATTTGAGATAAATAATAACATAAAAAATTATTTATTTTTATGGAAATATAGCATATAATTCAAGCAAGTTTAAGGTTATTGGAACATTTATGTGATATGAACAACAAGTATGGCTGCAAGGCAGCTAGTCCCTGCCTTGAGCCAAGAGAAGCTTAGGATTATGACTTGGTTATTTTCTCAGATATAGATGCATTGTGCATGGCATCCCATCTAGTTATATATTAATTTCTAAAGATAGAGCTTTTAGTTTTTGGCTGTTACACGGACCCTTCGCCCTGCCTAGAAGGAAGTGTACCTGACTGCATGTTTCACATATTCCAAACCCTCTGCAAACTGCCAATAGAGGGGAGGACACGAAATATAGATTGGCAGCATGCTGAGTAACACCATTGTTAATTTCAGAGAACCCTAGCTGCACAAGTTAGATGCTTGGTGTGCCATCTATTTACGCTACCCAAATGTTATAATGTGTCCACAAAGCTCTCTATATACTCTCAGAGAAACCTGGTTGCACAAGTTAGATGCCTGGTGTGCCATCTACCTTCTACCCTGGTTGTATAAGTTAGATGCCTGGTGTGCCATATATCTACCCTAGCTACATAAGTTAGATGCCTGGTATGCCATCTATCTATGCTGCCCAAGCTGCCCAAATGATATAATGTGTCACAAAGCTCTCTATAGACTCTCACGGATGCATCTCTGCTAAGGAAAATATATGAATCAAAATTCTTGCTTTAATATCTCCCCATATAGTTGAATTAAGAGATGCATTAGAAATTTAAAATATGTCATTAAAATAGTCAATAAAATCAAATCAGGATAACTATCCCAACAATGAGTATTTTTGGTAACCATGGAAATGGTCCCCACTTTGTAGGAAGCCTAGCAATAGCACTTGGTTCCACCAACTTCTCACGTTTCCTCCTGTACGTGAAGTTTACATGAAGTTTCCTCTCTGAAATTTATAGAGAGTTCCTCATGTTTGTGAATTTTACAGAGATTCTAGCAGGTAAGTGATGTAGGAGCATCAAGCTCAAATTTATTTCCTCATTTATTGAAAATAGGGGGTGAGGCTTTTTAGTTATTTTATTCATTTTAATAATTTAAGAGAGAAAAATGTAAAGGTGAGGATTAATGTATATATTCTTTTAATAATTAAAAGAATACGAGTCAAGTAGCAAATTTAGGGAGTAGGAATTCTATGTACGGGACTTTGTTGAGTCCACACCTAGAATGAATCTAATTTAGATTTAGTTGAGATTTATGGGGAGAGATTTTTGGAATGAATTAAATTCACTATTTATGTATAAATGTGACTATTTTTGTGAGAAAGAGACATAATTGAGGAGTTGAGTGCGTGAGGAGTACAGGAAGAGTGAGGAGCAATTTGAAGGGCCAAGAGCCAAGAGGCCGCCCAATGTAATATTTGGCCAGAGAAATTTTATATTTTATATCTGTAGTCATTTTGAATGGCTCTTTCTCCTTCATGGAAAATTTTGAACTGAATGTTTTTATGGTTTTATTTGAAGAAAATTTGAGCATTTTAAAATGGAGTGAAGCAGTGAGTTTTTATATGCTAGGATCTACTTTCTAGCAGAATCCCCGCGTCAGTAAGTAATTATGAGCAAATGGAAGGGAAACACCATATCATATTGTTGCAAAAATTTGTATTAATTTTAAAGTTGTTTGAATATATTCACATTTGTATGTGCTAGCACAATTCAACAAACCATACTTTACTGTTTTACAAACTTCTAAAAAAAATGGACAAAGTAAATGCCTCAATTAAGGGTGAAGACTAGACCTCAAATTTAAAATTGTAAGCAGTATATCCATCTTCTAATATCATAGAGTTGCGAACTTATTGACGAGGAAAGTTACGAGCTTACTTTATGATCATAAAAAATATTTAAAACTCGAGACAAAGACAACACTATTGAGCTGATCTAATAATATAGAGGCGGTGAAGGAATTGAAGATCGAGATACATAACTGAGATCGATTTTAGGATTTATGGGTTCTGACTTTGTATTCTTCATGTTAGGGATGTGTTAAGATAGGGATATTCATTAAAAAAACAATATTACAGTGAATATGTAAAATTTTAAAGCAGATATATAATGGAAAACAACGAAACATAAAAGTCCAAATTAAAAGCATTTTATTTGTTTAAAAATATAAAACAATTAATATATGTACCAATAAGTAATAATTGAAAAAAAGAAAGTGAATAAACATTTGAGGAGGCATGCTCGGATTGCATGCAAGCCACTTGCCCCTCCTCCAGCTCGAGTATGTCTGCCATCTAGACAGTATGCTTTAAGCCTGGCTCAACTGGGGATCCATTGACAATCCACCTCACCGCTCAAACATGATTTAAGCCATGCTCAACCCACGATCCATTGAAAATCCACCTCGCCGCTCAATCACAACAAAAACCTGAAGGGAAACGACCAAAAATCAAAAGAACGAACTGTGATTCTCATTTATGATACAATCAGTTAATGTTCTCACTCTTGAGTCCATTATGAAGCTGACAAGGCACTGTTCATCTAATATTGTGCTTATGAATATTCAGTCAGTTAATGTTCTTATGAATATAAAATTCAGTGCAGGAAGGGAACGACTGCTTCCCCACTCTTGTGGTTCCTTGTATCAGTAAACCTTGTTCCTTTCGAAGTTAATTCTTTCCATTACAAGGTATGTAGTATGTTCATTCCTTCCATTACACGGTATATTCTAGCATGGTAACTTGTTAATCTGTTGGTTTGGTAATTTATTTGGTTTTTATATTATACATATGCTTCTAAAAATATTTTGGCTTCTATATTGTAGATATTCTTCTAAAAATATGATTATAGGGATAAATCAGACACACATGTAACTCAGACATATATGTAACATGTAACAGTCAGGAGATATAAGATAGACACACATGTAACTTAGACATATATGTAACATGTAACAATCAGGAGATATAGGATAACTGATAGAAGTATTCAGATCATCTCATGAATTTATCTACTCTCTTCATTTTTACTAATGAAAGGAAAGATTTTTTTTCCCAGGACAGAAGATATGCTTTTAGCTATGTTTCCAGTTTTGTAAAAAAATAAATCCCAATACAAAATCAATAAACCTGCAAAATAAACAAAAATAAATCAATTGTAAATGTTTAATATCAAACAAACCTGCAAAAATAAGTAGGAATTAGGAAAATATATATTTCTGACCTATAGCGGAAACCTTGCATTTGGAAAATATGATTCATTCCAACCAGAAATCATCATTGTTGGTTGTACTATGAGTGGTTGCATCCAGCCAGAACTAGTTGATTGAAGAGGGCAACGAATCATCTGTTTTAGTGGTTTCATCTGACCAGAACTGTAACTGTGAGATTCATCACAGCTAGGACTTATGCATAGCCAAGGGAAGGAGGGAATTCCACATGGCGAAAGGAGGGAGTTCAAGAAATCAACGAAGGCATTTCAGGTAAGGGCACGAGGGCATTCGAGCAGGGCAATAGAGGAAACATAAGATGCCTAGTTTCTCCCTCATTTGCAATAGAATCTACTCCTACCTCGATAAAAAAGGATATTCGACCATGAGGTCATATCAAAATGTCTCCATGCCTCCCATAGGCTTCTGGATTCAATTAAGGAGAACAGAACTCACTTTTCTTTTGTCGAGCTTGCTGACCAGACTACTCGTGTACAATCTACTAGTGATAATAGGAATAGGAACCTGTATAACGAAAGAAGAAAACTTCTTACCCGGGTCACTTTGTTGCTCGATTTTGTTGGAAGCAGGAGTCGAGTAGCTGCTTCATTGCACTGAGTACCGATTTTCAGCACTGAATAGGAATCGTTTTTAGAAAGCAGTCGGTAGTTCCTCGCTTTGTGGAAGATCTACTCGTCTTGGCTTTAAGTCGATATTGAGTTAGACTTCCCGGTTTAGAGATAGTAGGAAGGAAGCGGTAATCTTATCCTTCCCGGTTTAGAGATAGTAGGAAGGAAGTGCTATAGTGTATAGCCCTGTCATCCCTTGTGAGGGGTCCGAGATTGCAACACACCTCGTGTGTGGTACCATAACCTATTCTTCCACAGATAATGAGAGTAAGTCGGTACCTAAGCCCATGACACATCCTTGGCTGACATTTGCATGGCTATATAGGTGGCAGTTACAAAGCCACTCACCTAGCAGAGCAAGAGAGAAATCTTTGGTGTATGTACTTAATCCGTAAACATAACATCATAATATAAAATGCAAGAATTAATGCTAACATTAGTTAATTAACATTGAAAGTATTTGAATCGATCCACATTTATCCTAAGTATAAGGACATCTTGCCTCGATATGAGGCCAAATAAGACCTCTAAAATGCTCATTGGTTGAAACAACGGTTGAACTAAGCTTATTGGATGACGAAAAGAAAACAAATTTCAAACATAGATTTAAATTGATTTGTTCACCTTTGGTTTCGGCCGAAACTAATGCTAGGGACTAATTTTCGATTATTATAGTCCCTGCCCTAGCCGCACACAGCAAGGGCTAATAATATTTACTTTATTAGTTTTTTTATTAGTGTTGCATACAAGTCAACTTAAATTGTATTTGTTCAAGTAGAATTGCTTCACGAGCGTGGAAAATTCGAAATCTCTCAAAATCTCACTGAACCTTTTATTGAATTTTAAGTTCGAAAGCTCTCTAAATCTCAGCAAACCTTTCATTGAATTTTATGTAAATATTGAATATAGATCAAGTTCAATTTCATATTATATAAGTCAAGGTTTAAGAATATTGGAACATTCTTGTGATATGAACAATGATATTTACTTTATTATTATTTTTATAAGAGTTCATATTTTCTTTAGTTTCTGAACCTCAGAAAATATGCTAATAAAATGGCAGAGACTTGGGAATATAGAGGCCCTGCTATAAAACTGCAATGGTTCGATCATTGTATGTGTGTTATCGCAGTCAACAAATCTTCGGCATCAATGACCCGCTATCTTCGATTTAAGTTTTGTCATTTTGAGATTTGTCATGAAATTTTCATCTGGAGATATTGTGCATGTGTTTTTGTTGTGTTTTTCTTTGATAAAATTATATAATGGCTGATTTGTTGGTGTGGGCATAGAAAAAGTAATCAACCAGATTCTTCACTGGATAGGAGGCATTGCTGTTGGAATTTCTGAGAATTCCAGAACAATACAGAGAGAGTAATACTCTCCTTCAAACACAGAGAAATTAAAAAAAAATTCTCACTGGTAGACATAGTTTTAACACTCTTCAGAAACTCTATTTCATTAACTTAAAAAAAAAACTATTTACAAAAAAAAATCTTCCTCTATTGAGGGATTACAATTGATTGCTTCAGAAACGCAGTGCAGAAAATGCTCTCAGTCTCACACAAAAATTTGACACACAGTGCCTATTTCAAAACTCTATTTTTCACTCCTTTTAACAATAGGCCTTCGGGCTCTCTATTTTCTTTTAACACACTCTGCAGTGTATTTTTCGCATTGCTGTGCATTCACATTCCTCTATTAGTCTTCGGGCTCTCACTTTATATTTATATGGCGCATTATAAACATTATAATACATATATATTATAAACCTAAGGTTTATAATATTTATGTTGTATTAACATATACAATAATCATTCCACGCCTTTAAATCAAAAACATTAAACATAATACTCCAAGGTTTAAAACCTTTGTCGCGCGGTGTAAAAACATAAACTCCTCTGGACTTAAAAAAACATTAAACCACACTGCAATAAAAAATCGCGTTACAAAATGACATGATGTCACAGAGGTCCAAAATCGCGTGATCGCGATTCTATTGGTTGCTGATGGGACCCATCGGACCTCAAACTATTTATGAGGGGGATTTTATAATTTTATCGCATAACAAATCTGAGTGATGACGCCGGCCTAGTTTGTGATGCGAAAACTCTATCAACTGGCATTTATAACATCTTTGGGTCCGAAAATGAGTTTTGCGAACCGGATCTAAAAATAACGCGATCCAGTAAGATCACTCCACGTGTTGTGCTGACATGGCGAGTGGGACCGGCACTGTGTGGCCCCGTTCAAACTAAAATAGGCACGTAAGCTAGATTTCGGTCGCCATGTTGAAAGGGTACAATCAACATTGTTTGGACTGTAAGGGTTTTTAAAGAGCCGAACCAACAGTTCATAAAAATGGAAATTTCGGTCCTGTGAACAAAACAAAAAAAACATGAAATCAAAATTACAAAGCGGTTGCTTGCAGAGTCGCAAATTTCTTCTACACAACCTCTTTTGCAAGTGTACAATCTTGCAGTTGAAATTAACATTCAACAATTGATGCTCGTTACAAAAAAGAATTGGGTTCTCTTCAACATCTAGTAACAGATATCTAACCTATTATCAAGCAAATACAGATATATCGCCCAGTATTGAACAGGAAGAACAAAATTCCCTCTTCACAGTGCTTTAACAAAATGACTTCTTCAACGTGTCTAAGATGAAAAGGCTTTTGTTAAAATGTCCTTGTGTGGTTAAAATGGACAACAGGTTTTACAAATTCCAAAATTTAAGTTCGCTTTAGTTGGAGGAACTTCTAGATTTACATCATTTTCAGAATTATGTGCATTGGAACTTGAGGATTATGTAATTTTTATATGAAGTTACTTTAGATTTCCAAATTTTTACCATATATGTATTAATATGTTTCTTATTTTGTTCTTATTGATGTATGATATATTCAATGTATTTGAAATGATGTCAAGTCGTTTAATATATCTCATTTCATGTTCCTAATTAATAATTGAAAACATTAGTGATTAATGGATTGCTTTGTCTTAAAGTGTATTTGACTTAAAACTTGTTTTCATCTGTAGATCTAACATCCAAAGATATCAAATTTCTTTTGTAATGAAAAAAAAAAGTTAACACCTTAAAATTTTTGATATAAATCTAAACTGATTTAATTATTAATAATTATTTTATTTTTAACATTTATAAATTTTTTTAATTAAACTACATATTATAATACATACTTTAATTAAACTACTTAAAATTAAATAAATTAAATTAAATTACAATAATTAAAATTAAGAAACAATATCTTAAAATTATAAAATTTATTTGCAAAATCATAAAATTCTAAATATATCAAATTGATTTACACTCAATTCAATTTAACCAATTAAAAAAATAAAAAATAAATCATCCTTTCAAAAATAATAATTCAATAGAAATAAATAGCATTTCCGTTTATGAAAAAACAATAAATGCACATAGTGTCCTCGCAAAAAAGCAGGTTTACCACTATTTGCATCCTACTAATGAAAGAGTGTACGGTACATCGACGAAAGCATTAAAAATGTGGAACCGGTCCTCACCACCTTTATCTATATATTGACTTAGATATGTTGAGTGTTTCTAAAAATCTTAACTATTTCCTTTTCAATGTTTTAGTCGAGTAATGTTATATGTTAAAACATTATATTCATTAACATAGATGTAGAGTACTTAAAACAAGATTTTTATATAAAAAAACATAACTGCCTTGCATGTGATAAAAATTCTTTATTGGAAGATAACAAAAATTTTAATACGCTAGCCTACTTAGATTTTAAGCTTTGTAATAAATTGAAAGAAATATGGTCTAAAATCAGTAGTATTAGTATTTACTAATGGGCAAGTGTATGTGATTTGGATTAAATAATATTGTTAGCAAAATTATTTGTTGGGTTTATTAATTTTTTGAGTTTAAAATATTAATTTATAAGGTTTATTATTTTTTAAGTTTTTGATACTAGTTTGTGGGGTTTATTGACCTTTTGAGTTTATTAATTGCTTGGGTTTATTAATAATTTGTATTTATAATATTAATTTGTTGGGTTTATAATATTAATAATCCCTTGGGTTTATTGATGTTTTTTTTAAATAATATTAATAATCTTTTGGGTTTATTGATGTTTTGTGTTTATAATAAAAATAATTCCCTGCGTTTGTTGATCCACCATGTTTGTAACATTGATCCCTTGAGTTTTCTTATTTTTTGGGTTGGTAATATTAATCGCTTCGGTTTATTAAATCCCAATATTAGGGGTTAAATATTAATCCTACAGTTTAATATTAATCCATGGTCCAATGCCACCTTATGAAAAAAATTGTCTTAATATGAAAATCAACTATGGACAACCATTATTAATCATCATTAACAATAGTGGATAAAGGTCTTCTATGGTTGAATTTCACATTGTGACAAAGATTGTCTCAATATGAAAATCAACCATGGCCAACCATGGTCATCCTTGGTTTAACATCGCATTGTGAGAAAAATTGTCTCAATGTTTTAGTATTAATCCCCTGGGTTTATTATATCCTTGGGTTTTTAATATCAATCCATCGGGTTTTTTGATACTTCAATTTATTAATTCATCGGTTTTATAATATTAACAATCTCTAAAGTTGAGTGATCGCTTTGGTTTATAATATTAATAATCATATGAGTTTATCATTCATTTGTATTTAAAATATGAATTTCTAGGCTTTATTAATTTCTTTTGTTTTTAATATGGATCTCTTGGATTTGTTGGTCCCTTAGATTTTTAATATTTATCTCTTAAATTCACCAATTCCTTAGAGTTATAATTAAGCCGATAGGCCTTCTCTTATGAAAGAGATCATTTTTTTTCATCAACAGTTCATATGTAGATAGGACACCTGTTAGTCGTTTAAAATATGACACTTGTTAACACACTTTGAAACCCTAACCATCAATAATACCAATGGATGTGCGGTGGGCTTTCACAATCTCATTGTTCAGAATATGAAGTTCGTTAATATCTGCAGAAATCTCTCACCCTCACGATGCATAAATTTCTGACCCTGATGGAAATTTTGTTGAATTCATAAATGGCATCGTCGTTTAAAAAGTGACACCTGCTAAAACTCTTCGAAACCCTAAGCATCCCAGCTATGTTGCACCGGAGGAGTATGCTAGCATTAACTGGTATGAAGTCGTTCCAAGGGAGCCGGGATACCACAACCATCCCCTATTTCATAACCAGCATGCATGCATTTAATGGTAAATAACAGGATGAGCGGGCATAGTATCGAATCTGCGAGCATGTTGAGTGAAAATTGGAATAAATGGAAGCCATAGCAGACTGGTATCGAGCCATTCCAAGAGGGCCAGGAAATAGGCGAAATGGGAGTAAACGAAAGCCACATCAGAATTGAATTCATAAATGGGGCTCAACTGATAAAATTTGTCTCTAGCTTCTTCTAGAGTCGAGAACACGTTTGCCTCTTCACCGGAACGTTTTCCTAGGTTTTCTCTGCACTTCCATCTCCACAAAAGCGCTTGTCCTCTTCTTTTTACTGCACGTGGAAATCTTCAGCACCAATGCCATTGCGATTTCCCTCCTCGCCTGCATGGTCGCTGAAATCCATCACTCTGTGCATAAAACAGTAAGCACCAGGTTTCCGATATCAAATTTGTTTGGCAGAGTCGTTTTATGGTTATTGGCATATATTTTATATGGTATCTGTGTTACAGTCTTTGAGTGATAGTTATATGTTTTCTGTTCATCTAAGTCTCCTATGTGTTCATCCTCTTCTTCCTCACATTTTGAAGCTAATTTAGCAGTTAGTTGAGTTCAAATGCCTGATCAATCATTGCAAGGCGACTGAAGAGGCTCTGTCATCAACCCTCTTTAGCACACCTCCATTCCAAGGTCTTACAACCTTCCTGCTAGAAGTATCTCAGAAAAAATTCTCGACCCCCAAAACCCTAGATGAATCGTTTGAACAGACGGTTAAGAATGTGAACTTCGAAACCCTCGTGAACGACCCAGAAAGGGTTTCGTTCATCTCGGCTCTAGGAAACGACAGGACAGTTGTGGGTTTTGTTTTATTTTTCAAGAATTATTCGACGTTTCTGGCAAAGCCAGGATTTTACATAGAGGACCTTTTTGTGAGAGAGCCCCACAGGAGAAGGGGTTTGGGGAGCATTCTTTTGAAGGTTGTTGATGGGCAGGCTGCCAAAATGGGGTTTGGAAGAGTGGAATGGTGTGTGTTGGATTAGAATGTGAATGCGATTAAGTTTTACGAGGACATGGGAGCTCAGGTGCTGCAGGATTGGAGAATCTGCAAACTCACTGGTGAGGCCTTGGACGCATTTGCGCCTTAAACCCGCAAAAAGTTTTTTTTTTCTACAACTTTTTTTTTTTCGGTTTTCCCCTGTATCTTGTGGGGGTTTAGGCAAGTTTTATGTCCCCTAACATTCGATGCATAATTACAGTAGAAGACATTAAATTTTTCTCATAAGGAAAATGATTGGCTAATCTTATCATGATTGGCCAGTCTTATTTTCTTCTGTTGAAGAGTATAATTTTGAAAAGCAATTTACTCTTTAAATAAATATAAAAATTTTGATAAATCTATTTGTTTGAATGTGTATAAAACTTTTGATAAATATGTTTGTTTGAATGTGTATAAAATTTTTGATAAATCTGTTTGTTTGAATGGGTACGCAGTGGATAATTGGCACACATTTTTAATTTTTAGGCATTGAGGCTTTCCGATATGGAATTTAGTGTTTCTTTTTCTATTTTGAGCTGGCGATTCTTGGTGCTAAAATGTATCTTATTTGCCACCCATTTTCTCACCAACTTGGGAGATCCACACCAACTTGGGAGGTCCACACCAGCTACTTATAGATATGAATTTTTAGCAGATCCTTGAATGCTTATCAAATCTGGAGTATTCCTTTCTGAAGTCAATGTTGCGAGGAAGGCAGATGCAAGACAATACTATATCGTATATCCTATGACCTGTAAAGGATGCCATATTAAAACACAAGTGAAACAAAAATTACAAGTGTTTTCTTTCTGGTCTGAGTAGGAAACCCCTTTTTTCGGTCTGAGAGGATATCTAACTCCTGGAACACATCGCTCCAAGGATTCTCAGACAGGACCTGGATAAACATGGGGTGTGCTGAGACTCACCTTCACTAATTTACTGCTATAAACAAAATTTACACACAATAAAAAGGGGAAAGATGATTTCCAAATTCGAGAGCTCTGACAATTTTCTTCTACCATACCTATTCCAAACCAAAATCTGCTCCCACAACCATGCTTCTATTAGCTTTGGTTGAAAGGAGTAGATGGTTCACATATCTTTGATTCTTTGTGTCTTTTGAAAATGTAGATAGTTGGCAAATCTTTTCCTTTTGGTAAAAATTAAAATGCATATGTTCTCATATATCTTGCAACTGTCCTTTGGCTAAACTGCCACACTATGATGGCCATTTGTATGTTGTCAAAAATTTCCAGATGTAATTCTAGCCTCCTCCACTCCCACATTTATTCAGGAATAGTTTTCAGATTTGTATACTTTAGCTGTATAAGGGAAAAAATTCTCCCGTTTGTACTAATAAATTGCTTTCTAAGCTTCACACTCGAAGTATAGATCGCCAGCCACTTCTATCTTTCAATTCAGTGCAGATGATTGGCAAGTATTTTCAGTACTTGGTATTCAAAGGGCACATTGTTACACTAGCCAGTTGTAGGTATCAAGTTCCATTTCCTCATTTTGTTGTTGTCTGTGCATGATGTTTGGGATCCAATGCCTTTGAGTCTGGTCACTGCTGATTAGTACGGAATATAATAACACATGAATGTATGCAAGTTGGTAATAAATTATAAATGTTATCAGATTCAAGAAAATGATTTTTTGTTCCTAATTGAAAATATGTGTGTTTTGAGAGTTGGAGGTTATGACACTAAAATATTTTTGCTCCTTATTTATGAAATTATGGACAACTTAGTCAAATTCTTCTTTTAATTTGAATTTGTGAAATCTTTCAGTGACAGTTCCTTCATTGCACAACCGGAATTTGCCTCTATTTATTGGAATTTGGCAGATTTAGATTCATAATAGACATAGATTGAACAGAGTCAACGCAAAACTAATTCTACAATAAACGGAGAAACCAGCACTAGGACGACATAACGCTCAAAGGAGATATAACATCAGGAGCACAATCCTAGAAAGAGAAAGCAACCACAAACAGGTGCATTAGCGAGAGAAAGAAGCTCAAGCATCAGAGAAGGCACAATATTTATAGGGTGACTTATTCTCCAAAAAAACACACCCTTACTGCTATCATCTTTTAGTAATTGTTGGTCAGCAACCATGGCTTTAACTCAACCTTTAACTCCTCAAACTAGAGAGGGTGTCTTATGTTTTCACTACTTGTCCCCTTCTCATAAATACAAGATATTAGTATCTACCTTCGATTGACATTGTTGTAGGGTTTTAACCCCGCAGGAATGTGAACGCCCACTGAAAATAGAATTATGCATCATCCTGATTCAAATAAATATATAGTTTTCCCATTACAAAAATTCACATATACATCAGAGAATCATTGTTTAGAATTGATTTTTCTATTTTAATATTCTGTATCCATCTACAATGGGCTTCCCACCTTTAGTTTTGTCTGGCATACTCTGTTTCTTGGTGCAATACCTGTTCTTTCCCTCATATATTATGAGTTCATGGCATCTGTTGCAGAAAATCTAGTTTTTTTTTGGGTTTTTTTAACAATTAATTTTTTTTACTCTAAATAGTTTTTCCTTTTTCGTATGTCAAAGTAGAAATTTACTTTCATAATAATAAAAACAGTAATTATATTTTTAATTTTAAAATCAAAATTAATCCAAACATCAAATTAGTATATTAAATATTTTTATTTTAAAATATAAAAAATCTATACTTAAAAAAATATACTCGGGTTCTATATTCTTGATCGCATGTTACTAAAAATAAAACCTTCAATAATTCCCATATACTCTGGTTCTATATTCTTGATTGCATATTACTAAAAATAAAACCTTCAATAATTCCCATATCAAATATTTGAACTATGTTTATTCACAAGTATAAATGCCCTTTTGTCCATTTGCTTTGTGATTTTTGCTAGGGTTGAAACCTACGCTGATAAAACATGAATAATATTTTGTGGTAAAGATGTCTAGTTGCACATAAATATGTTTCATTTGAATTTTTAGCATATATACTTTCCCATTTTTATTCATTTTATTTCTGGGTTTACATATAATATTTTCAATTTTATTTTAACTAATTAAATAATTTGATTATTGTTTTATATAAATTTTTGCATGCATAAATGTGTCTTTGACACACCCAATTTTTGTAAATTAAAATATCATCTCATCTATTAATTAGATTACTTTAAAATATAACATAATCAATTTAGTATTTAATATTCCAGCATACTGTTGTAATGACATTCGATAATGTTCTTGTTAAACAACTCTAATATAGTTACATATTATAAATTTAAGAAAAAAAATACAAAAAAAAAGAAGAAGATAAGTTTGAAGTCTCAATTGCTATTTTGTTATTTTCTTGTATAACTTTTCTGATTTCTATTTTGTTATTTTCTTATACAACTTCTCTGATTTAAAAAGCCTATCAACCTCTTTTTGCACCTTTTAGGGCAACTTCTAGTATTAAACATTTAGATTTATTAATTAATTTGCAACGTTATTATTAACACACTTAAACATAAAGCCTATCAACCTCTTTTTGCACCTTTTAGGGCAACTTCTAGTATTAAACATTTAGATTTATTAATTAATTTGCAACGTTATTATTAACACACTTAAACATAGCGAGAAGAGTGTTTCACGGAGCTCCACATAGCAAGACCAACGTTAGCACGCAAGCCTAAAGCCGCAAGAGCCGTGTTACTGAAAATAAAAGGCAAAAGTCAAAAGGTTTTTTTTTTTCTTCGGTCAAAGTCAAATTCAGTTAATTGTTTGTTGGCTTATACGGTTCAAAGGATATTGAACAGGTTGATTTGGTTTTCTAAAAGGAACCTAAGTATTGGAATTATAAAGGAGTATTAAAAGGTCTTATTCAAAAAGGGCTTTTGGATATTTTTTTAAAAGGTTTTTTTATTTATATTTTTTTTAAGTTTTGAAAAGTGATTGGTATAAAAGATTATTTTTATATAAAAGATTTTTTATATTAGATTTTTTTTATAAAAATAAAATTTAGGTTTTCGTTATAAGGGTTATATTTTTTTGAAGTTTTGTAAAGTTTATAAAAGAAAAAATTTAGGGTTTTATACGAGAAGTGATTTATTTTTTTTACAAAAGATGGCAAGAATCAGTTTCGTGCCACAACTTTCTTCTTTCACATGGAAAGATTATGATGTGTGGATCATTAAGATGGAGATCATGTTTAAATTGCATGATGTTTGGAATCATGTCAAGTTTGGATTTGCAGAACTTTAGAATGACGTAGAAGAACGAGCTCTTAGTAATGCAGAGAGGGAACAATGGAAGAAAGACAAAAGGAAGAATGCACAAGCGTTGCTTCTTATCCAGCAGGGTGTGGACCGAGCAATGTTCCAAAAGATTATGATCATGCCTTTAGCAAAGGAAGCATGGGAAACTTTGGTGACAAGCTATCAAGGTATGGCCAAAATCAATATTGTTAAATTGCAGAATACCATGAGAGATTTTGAAAGTCTGCAGATGAAGGAGATAGAGTACATTGATTCTTTCATGAATCGGGTCATGTTTGTAGTAAATGAGTTAAATATTTATGGTGAAGAAATTAAAGATCAAACTGTAATTGAGAAGGTCCTTAAATCTTTGTCTACCAAGTTTGATATTGTGGTAGAAGCCAAAGAAGAAGCCAAGGATTTGGAAAAAATGGCAATTGATGAGTTGATGGAATCACTTCTATCACATGAGGCTATGATAGACAAAAATAAAGATTCCACTTTAGGAACTTCTTTCAAAAGTCAAGTTTCTATTTCAAGGGGTTGAGGCAGAGGACGAGGAAAAATATATGGTGGTCAGAGAGATGGCCGAGAACAACATGAACATGAATGTAGAAGTAGAAGTTGTAGCAGCAAAAACTTCAACAATAATCAAATATTTGACAAATCAAAGGTGAGATGTTATTATTGCAATAAATTTGAATACTATGCTCGTGTTTGCAGGAAGAAGACAGTTGATCAAGGAAACCAGAGAGCTAATGTTAGTACAGAGAATACTAACTCCATGTTCTTAGCATGCAACAACATGCATGAATTGTATGATAAGGTGTGGCTATTAGACAGTGGTTGTAGTAACCACATGGCAGGGAACAAGAATTTGGTTGCAAATTTGGATCAATCTGTGAAGATAGAGGTAAATTTGGGGACTGACAAGACTGTGAATGTAGATTTCAAAGGAGTGGTCAACATTTTGACCAAGCAGGGGGAGCCAAAGACCATCTCAGAAATATATTATGTTCCTGATCTCAAACATAATTTGATAAATGTTGGTCAATTAACAAAGAAAGAATACTGAGTTATCTTTTAGGGGCAAGAGTGTGTTATTTATGACAAACCCACAAGCAAGCAACTGATAGCAAAGGTACAGATGACAAGGAACATACTATTTCTTCTAATTATGAATTACAACGATCAGGTCAGTTCTTTTACAGTTGCATGTTCTAATGATTATTGGTTATGGAACTTTTGGTTTGGAAACTTGCGCTTTTCTGGTTTAAGATTGTTGTAGCAGAAACAGTGGTCGGAGGATTACCTCCCATCAAATAACCTGCTAGTACTTGTGAGTGTTGCATCTTGAGAAAGCAACACTGTGATAGCTTTCTGAAGGGAATTTCATACAAAGCAAAGAAACCACTTGAGTTGGTGCATACATACTTATGTGGACCTATGAGGACACAGTCGATTGGTGGAAGTTGTTACTTCCTCACTTTTATTGATGACTATAGCAGAAAGACTTGGGTTTACTTTTGGAAGCAGAAGTCTGAAACGTTTACAAAGTTCAAAGAATTCAAAGCCTTAACAGAGAACAAAAGTGATCGACATATCAAGGTATTGAAGTCAGATCGTGGTGGAGAATATGATTCGAAAGAATCCCATGATTACTGCAAACAACATGGAATCAGAAGACAATTTAACCCATAAATATTTTATTTAATTTATTTTTATTACATTTTTAAAATTAAAGCTAAAATATAAAATGTTATAATTGCTTTTGAGATATATCTAAACCCTCTATCCTCACTACTCTTAAAAATATTTTATAGATATTCCATAGAGATTAAATTAAGGTTTTCATAAAATTAAAAATAAAAATAGTTTTATATATAGAGATGAGAAATTTATATATTATAAATAATATTATTAAGAACACACATATATCCATTTTAACTAAGGATATACTAAATAATGAGCGGAATCATTTTTCTTATGTTTTACACTAAAAACAAATTATATTTTGATAAATTTAATCCTTCTCAACACTTAATAAATTTGTTGTTAAATCAATTTATATTATATAACAATAAGGAATTGTACATAAAATTTAAAAATTGATATTTTATTTAAATAAATAAATATATTGAAAATTAATTAAATAGAATTTCCCAATTTATATCATTTAAAATAATCATACAATTTAAATTTAAAGTAATTGAACTTATATGAATATTTGTAATTAGTTAGCAAAAAGACACGATTGTTCTTAATGAAATATAAAATGATATTAATTTTAATGACTCGAGGTTTCACGTCATTGAAATTTTATTTGATATGAACAATGGAATTGGTAATAAGGAAATTGTTGTTTTTATGGAAGTGTTATTGTCAGGAATTTTCTTTTTCAAGTGTTTTATATTGAAATCAATATAACAATGTTTATATGAATTGGATTAGGTTTTGTGGTAGATTAATAAATATATATGTTTTTAAATGAATTGAATTAAAGTAATTTATAATAGAAGAGAATTTTAATAGCATAATTTAGAGTATAAGTTGTTTATATATATACATGATTTTTTTATTTTTAATATTATTATGAATTAAGATTGTTATAAAAGAGTAGGGTTTTTAAAATTACTTTATTATTTTTTTTTCTTTTTCTTTAATGATTTTTATTTAATATATATATATATTAACATTCATATGATATGGGTTGATTTTAACTATACCACTATAATCTTAAGTAAATGTATATGATTTATTAATACAAATAAATTAATTAAAACATTTGAACTTCATAAATCATATTTATATAATACTTCATATCAAAAATATCACAAATTAAGTTGTCTCAAAAAATAATATTTTTATTTTACTTATACTATATTAAATATTATATATAATTTTTTTTTTAATTAAAATTTAATTCAGTAATATTAAATTTTTTATCAAATACTAGGATAATGATACTTCATTGGCACATTGTTACATGATATCATCTTTAGCATGGTTAAGCATTTCATCTTCTAAGTACGTTACAAGTTATCGATAACAATCTCTTTTCCTGCACTTCTCTAAGTTACATATAAAATTATAAATGTATTTTCCTCACTTCTCTAAGTTACATATAAATCTGGTTGGAATTTGGGTAATCGTGATGATTTCATCAACATAATTCCACTGTCCCTTGAAATTTAAAAACTATGTGAACTTCCTAAAAGTACATCCTTTTGTAATAATTTGAAAATTCCCTAAACTACTTAAAAGTACACCCTTTTTGGATAATTTGCTTAACTAAATTCCAATAAGAACTTTCAAAATTAATGAAAGTATTCAATGCCAACTGTTTAGGGACTGATAACCTCCAAGTCCATATTTTTTTTTTTAGGTTAAGTTATTTAAAAAAGTGGAAAGATAATTTGCTTAACTAAATTCCAACAAGAACTTTCAAGAATAACGAAAGTATTCAATGCCAACTGTTTAGGACTGATAGCCTCTAAGTCCATATTTTTTTTGTTTTAAGTTACTTAAAAAGTGGAAAGTATAGAGGTATATGGTTGGTCGAAGAGGAGCTAAAATTTAGGAAGAAAATTTGGAGGAAGCAAAATGACAAATGGATAAATTCTAAAGAGTAAATAAAATATTGGGTGTTTGAAAAATTCAGGACTGCAATAGGCAGAGAAAAAACTATATATATCAAAAATTTCAACCCATCACAATCACATAAAGAAAAGAGTTATTTGAGTGCAGCAATCAAGAGAAAGACTAAAATTTTAATAGCACAACTGAACACAGAATCTCACCATCTTAAATACTAAACAAATAATAAATAACCAAAAAAATATATATCTTTTATGTTGAAACCAAATAACACATTAATCAGTTGAAAATAATCTAAAAATAAACCATATAAACACACGATCGGAAAAAACAAGCCTTAAATTTCTTATCAAAATTCACAACCAAAAAAAATGCTCTTCTACCTAGAAACTTGAGTCTCATGTGGAATTTGGCTTCCTTGGACCATTGATTCTCGTGGATTAAAATATATCACATCTAATCTAATGCCCACTCGCGTGATGACTCCTTGTCGTTTAATGTGCATTTCAACGCCCGGCCTCACTGCCGTGATGACTCCTGGTTTAAGGTCGATTTCAACGGCCCGCCTAATTCACTTTATGACTTTCTGAATTTATCTCCATGGTCAATTCCGGGGAGCTAAAAGTCAGTTATTCTAACGGGTACGCAGCAAAGTTTATTATTAAAACGTATGCTTCTTCTTTTTAATATCTGACAATGACTTAAGAGTGCCCTGCTATAAACCTGCAATCTTCGGCATCTTCGGCATAGTGGCTATTAGCTTGCATTTATGTCGTTTTAAAATATCTACAGAACTTTTGATTGTCTTCGTCAGGGTGTGCTGTACTGGTATTGGTGTTATCGCTAGAAAACTCCAGTGGCCGAAAAAATTGCCATTTTATGATTTGTGAATATTGAGAGACACTCAGTTTGTGTGTGTTTGTCTTTGAGAAAATTATATAATGGCTGAAGCTATGGTCGTCTCTGGATTTGTTGGTGTGAGCATAGAAAAAGTAATCAACCATATTCTTCACCGGATAGGGATTGCTACTCGCTACAAAAAAGAATTGGCTTCTCTTCAGCATCTGCTAACAGACGTCCAGCCTATCATCAAACAGATTCAGCGATACCGCCCAGTGTTGAACAGGAAGAATGGAATTCCATCTTCTCAGTGCTATAACAAGGTTTCACCCATCAATATATGGCTTAAAAAGTTGGATTTCCTTCTCCGACAAGCATCAGAAATGGTGCAACAATGCACAACTTCACCAAGGTACAATGTTATTTTCAGATATCAATCAAGTAGAAAGATCATTCGTCTTATTTCAGATATTAAAGAACATCTACAATTGTCTCCTTTGGCTGCGTGGGCCCAAATTCCTGAGCTCCTGGAGGAACTCAAGCAGGAAATTGGGCAGAGTATGAAGGAAAGCATCCAAGCCATGCCTTCTTCAAGTCGTCCTTCTGTAACCACCTCCCAATCTCTTGCTTCAACGGGATTCTTCATCCAGGAACCCCTTATAGTCGGACAAGACAGAGCTTTTGCAACACTGGAGAAGCTAGTGATCGATTCAGAGTTCTCGTGCATTGGCGTGGTTGGCAAGGGTGGATCTGGAAAGACTCTGCTTTTCAAGAGAATCTTCAACAGTGAAATGGTGCGGAATGTCTTTAGCGATGGCTTATTGCTTTGGCTTACTGTTTCTCAGTTTCCGTCATTTAAAAGTCTTGGAAAAGAACTCTGCCACCAGATAGCAATGCAAACAAATGTGAAGGACCTGGAATATAATACGAATCCAGAAGGCGTGAAAATCAGGATGAATCAGAGTATGCAGTCTAAGAGATTTGCCTTATTTTTAGATGATGTTTGGGGGGAGGGTGCAAAATTGCTGGAAGAATTAGGCGTACCCTTGCTAACCGACCACTCGACCTCCAAAGTTATTGTGAGTTCCAGGAATCACAGAGCACTGTTAGAGATGGGGGTTAATGCAGAAAGGTCCGCAATAAAAATGGAGGATTTGCTTGAAGATGAGAGTTGGCCGTTGTTCGCTCATCATGCTTTCCCATATAATAACAGAAATCTGCCAGTAAGCATTGAGGAGAAAAAAGCGAGGGTTTTGTGTGCCAAGTGTGGAGGGCTTCCCCTTGCGATCAAAGCAGTTGCCCGGTCAATGGCAGGCATTACTGATCCAAAAGAATGGGAGTTCGCAGTCCGGAGGCTTCCAAACGCCGACAGCCAAGACCTTCGAGAAGCTCTGTATGATCCCCTGAGGTGGAGTTATGATGCCCTGGGCAGGTACGACGTTAATCTGCAATTATGCTTTCTCTACTTATCTCTCTTTTTAGAAGACCGGATTATCTGGATCGAACATCCGATTATGCTGTTTCTAGGCGAAGGGCTGCTTGTGCAAGATGAGCGTAGCCACGACCCATTTGAGGTGGGGAGAATTTACATAAACCTTTTAGCAGATCGTTGTTTGATCGAACCGACATTGAGAGACGTGGATGGGTCAGTGCTGTATTTCAGGGTGCACGACGTCCTGCGTGATTTAGCAATACAAATCGCTGAGCGGGAAGAAAACTTCTACTGCCGGACAGGTAAGGGTTTGGCAGTCTTACCTGATGATGAATGTTCAGGGCGCGCCACTCGGTTTTTGTTGAACTACAACAAATTGAGATCGCTTCCGGTGTCGTTCCGAGCTCCAGAAATATCCTCATTGATCTTGGCTGGAAATCTAAATCTCGGGGAGATTCCAAGAAAATTGATTAAGAGTATGGTCTCCCTTAAGATTTTAGATTTGAATGGGACGTCCCTCCGGTCATTGCCGGAGAGTGTGGGGTGTTTGAAACAATTGGTATGCCTCGGCTTAGCTGGGGTGCCCATTACCAGGCTACCTGCGTCACTTACAGATCTTGAAAGCTTGGAAGTCCTTCAGCTTGGTGGTTCTAAAATCACAGAATTGCCGCCGGACATTGATAGGCTAAGATCCCTAAGGCGTTTAGGGCTTGAACATTGTGAAGATTTACAATCTCTGCCTTGGAGTATGTCGCTGCTTACCTCTCTGCAATATTTACTGCTGGATGGTTGCAGTCGTTTGTGGACAAAAAGAAGCCAGAGAAGTAGTCCTAAAACAATGGCTTCTATCAATGATTTGCGCACTCTAACACAGCTGAAGAAGTTATACCTGGATAACAATGGAGAATTCATTAGCGAGGGAACAATGGGAAGTATGGATCAAATAGAGACGCTACAATTGAAATTAACAGGGCTCTCAAATTTACCGAATGACCTCTTCAATGTGTCAAAGGTAAAAAGGCTTTTGTTAAAATGTCCTTCTGTGGTTAAAATGGACAGCAGGTTTTACAAGTTCCAGGGTTTAAGTTCGCTTAAGCTGGAGGGATGTAACAAGTTGGAGGAACTTCCAGATTTACATAATCTTCAGAATCTAAAAAAACTAGAAATCATTAACTGCTCTGCATTAAAAAAAATTCCAACAAATTTTGGTAAAAAGGGAGCATTTTCTTTATTGAAAATATTTTCAATAATTTTGTTAAAAAATTTAGAAAAATTACCAGTGATAGAAAAAGATGCAATGCCTTCACTTGAAATATTCACTATTATGTTATGTGAAGCATTGAGGATGTTGCCCGAAAGCTTTTTGAATATCAGAAAGCTAACAAAAATAAGACTGTGGGGCTGTTCAATGGTGATTGAAAATCTAGAGAAAATAAATAAAACAAATAAAACAATAGAAATAGTAACAAAGTCTACAGCAGAGGTCATATATATTTTAGAAAGATGGGTTAGAGCAGAAAAAGTAAGAGAACATTACTTTTATGGCGAATTTTGGTGTAATGAGTTTTCTCTCTTTCTACAAGAAATTGGAGAGAGGACTGGCTTCTTATGCAACGGAACTTTAGGATTATGTAACTTTTACATGGAATCACTTTAGACTTCCAAATTGTTACCATATATGTATTATAACATGTTCCTTATTTTATTTCCTATTGATGTATGATGTATTCAATGTATTTGAAATGATGTTGTAAAATTTCAAGTTGTTCAAAATATCTCATTTTATGTTCTCAATTGATAATTAATACATTAGTGGTTGATGGATAACTTCATCATAAAGTGTATTTGACTTAAAACCAGTCTTGATTCATCTTAAGTGTAGATCTAATATTGACATTGAGGGGATCAAATTTCTTTTGTAGTGAAAAAAGGAAATTCCTCCTTTAAAAGATTTAATTTCTCTTAGATAAATTAAATTAAATTACAATCATTACAATTAAACAACAATATCATAAAATTTATAACTAGCAATTGCACCATATGTTGCAAAGCAAACACTGTAAAGCAGTAACATAGGAAAGAGTAGTATAGAGGAAAAAATATATGATATGTTATGTGATTTAATTGAATATTTAACTTATAAATATGAATTGTTTTATTTAAAAGAAATTATAGGTTTGGAGAACTCTTTGGATAAAAAATTTGGTTTGTGATCATGCACTATGGGCCACATGGCAGAAGTAACCGATTTGCAAAATTGTAGGTGCACTTGGTATGCTTAGATTCTGAATTAAGTATAACCCCAAAAAATGTCATAATAACTCTAAACCACCATCAACATATGCATCAGAACCTTGTATATTTAGCTTAATATCTTTTCTCATTGTAATAACACGATAAATTCAATTTTTATATAAATCTATTAACACTTGTTTGTGATTTCATTGTGGGGTTTAAAAATAATCAAATGCCTAATAAAAAAACAAAGTTTATCGATGGGTTGAGCTCATAATCAATTGAAACGATCAATTTTGACCACTAATTTTATAACATGTCGGTGCAATCATCGTGGATAATACACAAGTTTGATGGTGCAATCATTGTAATCGAGAAATTTGAAAAAAAAAACTTAAAAAATAAGGTAGACCCATTTTAAATTGTACAAAAGGTTATATGAAATTTCTAAAAATGAAAATGAAATTTAATTTAATTATGAATTTACACCACATCCCATAAATTAACATTATTAATCAAACAATACATTAAAAGCCTATAAATTCATAAATAAAAACTATTTTCCTCAAAGTGTTAACCTTTCAAGTTTGGTTCAAGTGTTTATATCTAAAAATCATATCATTAAATTTAATTAAAAAGACAAGATCTATTAGAAGAGTTACACTTTGTCGTTTTTCTTTGCATAACCAAATTGAAATAATAATTAAAATAAATAATTTAAAAATTAAAATCTTCCTCCAAAACCTCCTTTACTGAACATTTGAATTAACACAACACCTTGATTATCACTAACATTTTAATCTTAAAAAATCACTAACATTTCAATATTTTTAAACGTCAAAAAATTATAATTTCCAATTTTAAAATTCTGACCCTATAAATTGATATGCTATTTTTTTTTTATTTTTTAAATTTCTGAAACGAATAACTTCATATTGCGATGTCAACTACTTTATGCCAAAATTCTTATTTTCTTGCCTGTAGACACCTATGCACAATAATGTTACTGGAATAGCTTGAATACTTGAAAGTCAATACCATTTTTTATAAAACCCTGACTGCTTAAGTAGACTTCAAACAAGGCTTCCTATTGCAGACTTTAATGATTGCAAAATTGCAACATAATATAAGCAATCAATGTTGTTAAGATACTTATTAGAGACACTGCCATACACAATTACTATCACTGCCTCAATGCCATACAAAGTTATATCAAAAGGGGCATTGTAATGCTACTCTATGTTATGCATACAAGACACCAGAGACCACCTCTCATATCAAGAGACTGTTACTAAGCATACCGCCATATTGAAGATATAATTGTTTCATCAAAATCCCATGCATCACTACCGAGCCTTACATCACTATGCCATGTATCTCACGATAGTATGCTCTTAGAACCCTGTGTATCTTTGGAGCCCATATTAGGAAATTCACATACATTAATGTTTAAATAGCTGAAACTCCACTACCTCAAAAGAGAAACCTGATAGAAAATGACAACATTAGGAAAAAAAATTTATATTCATGAATTTTAATTTGGGAATCTTGATAAGTTATTTGCTATAGAAATCGTTAACCTGAGCACACTAATAAAATCAATGTTCCACCATGTTTCTGGGATGCAGGGATGCAAGGATGAAAAAGCAGGAAAACACATCTAGAGGTGTGGAAGCAGAACCCAAATTCTAGGGAACATTGTAGACAACATCGTGGTCTCTGACGTAGGAGACCTTGCCCAAGATAGGCTTACAATGACATTTCCCATAGAGAACACATAATAAGAAATTTGATGCATAGAGTGCAATCCTCCATTCTACAACATTACTTCTCGCTTCTAGACTTGAAGCTAATGACTACACTGTCTCATGCTTTGCAGAGTTTCTAGCAGCGAAGGCTCCACTTTCCATCTCATACGGTAGTCTATCTCCTTGATTGTGTTGTGGCCCCACAAGCTCACACAACCAGCACCAATAGACTTATGGTTTCACATCTCAAATGGTAGCACCAACACTCGACCAGAAAACAAGAAAATAAGCAGAACTCACTTATGGGAAGAAAACAAAAACTTAGAATAAAGTTTAGGATAAAATTTTAATATAATTTTTGCTTCTTTTTTACCCAGTCGACATTGTCAGAATTGGTCAAAGGGATTGCCAGAGAACGAATTTTCAGGTGAGCGTCTTGTTTTTTCAAGGGCATATCCCACTGTGCGTTTCTATGCATTCCCCCCCAAATGATGTGAGGGAATGACCCCCTTTGAGTATCCCCATCCTGGGAGTGCGACTAGTGAATCTTCTGCCTCAGGAACATGCCCCCATGTAAAACTAAACAAAATATCTCATCCAGTTAAGAAACATAATAAACTTTCCCGAACTCTGTGGATTACTCTCCAGTTCTACTTTCTGCTAAACATAACCAGCTTTCCTAGATATTCTATCCTTCAAGAAAATATATGCATATAAAATTTCATGATTATTATTATGAAAGTCATAGAGAACCAGTAAATAGGGGTGAAGGATATTGTTGGGTTCCAGTTTTGTACTAATTTTCTACATCTATTTCCCCCATTTTACCTTGTGACTACAACCATTGGGACTATCTTTGCCTCTTTTTCCTACCTTTCTATCTTAAACAGTGTTGTTTCACCCTATTTTCATTATCTTTCCATTTCATCGATTATTATGATGTATCATGTCTTTTTTTATGACTAATTGAGGATGAATGTTTGGAGAAGTTCTCTGGTCTTTTGTTGTCCTTCCAGATGTTATTTTTTAGCACAAAAGATCTAGAGCATGAGGTGTATAAGAGAAGTTAAAGATGTGATGTTACAGTGAGTTGTTACACCACAACGCTGTTACATCATGAGGTTGTTACAGACCCACTAGATGAACTATTGTTACAGCTATACCACTGACTGGATATTGTCAACTTCTGATGCCGACCTGTCCTCTATTGTTGTTACGCTACAACTGTGATTTGCCACAATAGTTGTAGAATTCATTACGTATTGTATTTTAGGATAACAACCTTTAGGCAGTTTTGATTGTAATCTATATTATTCCAGTCATAATTTTTATTAAGAAGTGGTTGTAACTATATGTATTATATTTTGATCAGCATGGTAATCATAAGATTCTCATGACTAATCCATCCCTCATTTTTTCTGAATATGTAACCATTATATAATTCTTGACCCTTGAGGTCGAAAGGTTAGTGGAGAACAATATTACTTTGGATATGTAATTTTGGTCACATTAATACAAGTTATTATGTTGTTGCTATTACATGCATTATCTAGTTTAGTTTCCGTTTAAGCTCTTTCTCTTCTTGTGCCCTGCTAGGGAGGAAGGGACCTCCTCTTTAGCAGGGATTGCAGTAGTTAAGGTAGTTGTATATATTTATTATTTTCTTTATGTATCAGTGGAAGTAATGTTGCTACTATTCTAGCTGTGAATAGATCTGCTTCAATTCCAATATTATATATGTTGTTACACATGTGTGATTAGAGATACCAGCTGGGTAATTTTGTGTGGCACACTAGGTACAAATTAATTGAGGTATGATCACAGTCCTGTAGATCATTTTATTTCTGCATAAGTGATTCTTCCAGCATTTAATTCAGCAATGATTTCCTTTATTTGGATTTGCTTTTGGTTTGATGTATCATCACAGACAGTGCAACTGTCATTGAAATAAAAGGCGTCCCTGGATTGATAATTTATGTGTACCGTTTTAGTCATTTAATAGTGATTAATACAATCCAACATTTTGGCGTCATTGTCGGGGATGGCAGTGACGATTGAATCAACTAGAGTTGTTTGTTAGATGATAGAGTGTACCTAGTCTGCAATTGTTGGGCAGTAAGACAAGAGGTAAGAACCTGCGCATTTCTCTAACGTACCTGGGCGGGCTCACCATTGCTACACTAGGGAATTTAGAGGTGAAATTTCTGTGTGTTTTTAGTGTGTCTTCAGTGACACAATTTTCAGGCTGTAAGACAAGAGGTAAGAACCTGCACATCGCTCTAACATACCTGGGCGTGCTCACCAATGTCTCGTTGGGACACTTAGAAGTGTGAATTTTCGGGTGTTTTCTTTAGTGTCTCTTCAGCTATACAATTGCTAGGCAATAAGATGAGAGGTAAGAACCTGCGCATCGCTCTAACATACTTGGGCGGGCTCACTGCTGTAGAAATTGAAGCACTTGTAGGATGAATTGATACACATAGGGTCCATGTGTGCTAATAAGATGATAGAAAAATCCACAAACACCCCCCACTCTAATAACTACAGGAAAGACGAGTCATAAAAAGGAAAAGAAGAGTGCAGACTTGGGAAGAAAGACATTCTTTGGAGACCTGATCTCAAAAGCATAAAAGCAACAGTCTACTTCATATAGAGATAATAGGAAGACGAGACCATAGAAAGCTGCTACTATATTGAAGCAAGAGGCATCGGTGCCTTTCATGTCTGGGCCTCACCACCCTTCGAACAACATATCCACTCCTGATATCAAGATTCCAAATCTGAAACAATAGTGGAAAATCATTGATCAAGATCTGAGAATTGAAGGACAAGGGGAGAAAGTGGGGAGCATCAGGGACCTGAGGAACATCATTTAGTTGATCATCATTTGGACGCCAGTAGTGCAGTTAAACAACTGGTCCTGGAACAACCTGATCCTTTATTTATTTTTCAATCTCCTGCATATTTTGAGGTCATTTCATCCCATCAGGAAGGATCAGCCATGGGGGACGAGAATGTCAAGACATATGGCTCTGTTACTTTTGAATTCTTGATAGTGGTGACACGGGATGAAGCTCCTATGAAAAAATTCCTTTATCATCCCTACTGTCCTTTCAAGGGATGGCTGTTGAAGATCCTGATACCTTTTTGTTTGAATTCGATGTGTTGTGTAGAGGTTATGACTACACTTTAGATGCCCAAAAGCTGAAATTGTTTCCTGTTACTCTGAAAGGAGCAACATTAAGATGGTTCATGAGACTGGGTGCTAGCACGATTCGAACTTGGAATGACATGAGGGAGGCCTTCTCTTTAAGTATCAGGATTACTGTCGAACCATGGATTTGAAGGAAGAGATCTTCAAAATTGCACAGAAGGAGGAGGAGAGCTTGGAAGACTATATGGAACGATTCCATTACAATTTACAAAGGTCTAAGTTTAGTAACTTAGCCCCGGAAATTCTAAAACCAATATTCTTAAGAGGTATAAGAGATGACTGTCTGGAGCAATTGAATATGTTGGGAAAAGGAGACATATCACAAGAACCGCTTGAAGAAATAATGAAGCTATGTCTGTGGATTTCAAGAGGACTGATCAAGGGGATAAGTTCAGTTCGAGACCCTTCAGTCTGGATACAGAAGTCCACAAGTGGAGGAGTAACCAGAGCAGAGATCGGAAATCTATTTGAGGATTTTAAAACCGACCTCCTTAGCACTCTCTCTACCTAGATCACTACGGTACAAGTTAAGAAAGCACACGCAGAAGCTGAAGTAGCCTTAGCGATATTCTTTCCTTGATGCAAAAAGAAACATTTAGAAAGAGAATGTGGAATGAATAGCGTCAGCCTGTGCAACATTTGTGAATTGGCACATTCTATGAATCAATGTCATGAACTTCCCATACTGAAGGTTGTACTTCAAGAATCAAGCGAGGATGTCCAGTCTTCCTACTTCATCAGATCAAAGAGGCCATGGCAGCCACGACCTACAGGTATGCGTCCAGATTTTTCCTTCTTTAATCCTTGGAATAATGTTTATAATAGTCAGCAATTTCCATGGCAGTATCCTAATCCTTCCTCAACACAATTTCCTTCACCATGGAACCAGTGGCCTTCCCCTCCACCAAAGCAATATCCTCCACCACAATCTCATCCTTGGAGCCAAAATTGGAGAGGTAATGGCCAAGGTCTAGTACCCCCTACACTACCAATGCAGCAGCAATTACAACTGGCTTCTCTTCAAAATCCTACACCTTTTCTCTGAACCCAATTACCTGTGCAACCTAACCCCAATCTGAATAATAAGGCAGCTCAGAGCATAGACGCTTTGGCTACCTTCCATACTTATATTATTACTCCTATTGGGCTCAACGAGGTTCATCTTCGATTGGGAAAAGTAATCAGACCTAAACATAATCCCATTATTACCGAAGAAGAATGTGAGTCACCTAGAAAGGATATAGTCGATTCTGAGATAGTTGTTACACATGTAACAACTGATATAACAACTGCTATTACACCTGTAGTATCTATCTCGGGAAGGTCTGTTGTTTCTACATCAACCAACCCGAGGAAGGCTGGTGCATCTGTGATAGCCAACTCAGCTGTTAAGGTTTAGGATCCTCCATACCCTCAATGATTAATTGCAACTGGGCCAAAATCACAAATTGAATCTAAGTTCCTCAAGGAATTGAAAAATTTGTATGTGCAGATTCCGCTGTTACAAGCTCTTAAGGAAGTACCTATCTATGCTAAAACAGTGAGGGATCTGTGTGTCAAAAAGCTTGGAAGAAAATCGAAATACCCTACTATTATCCATGTTATGGGGAAAATGTCTGAACTTATGATTGATCAGCCTTTGTTGACTAAATATAATGACCCAGGGAATCCTACAATGATTTTCCATATTGATGACCAACCCATAGCCAACACTTTGATTGATTTGGGGGCAGCCATTAATGTAATGACCAAAGATATCTTTATCTCCCTAGGACTTCATGGAATTATACCTACATCCACAGTGCTTGAATTAGTAGATAGGTCCCGTGTCAAGCCCGCGGGAATGATAGAAGATGTGGTGATCATTGTGGCTTCTTGGAATTATCCAATTGATTTTCTCATTTTGAAAACCAAATCCAACCTGGGGGGTCATCCTTTAATATTGGGAAGACCATGGCTAGCCACTACAGATGCATATATCGGATGTAGATCTGGATCTATGGTGATCTCAGATGGGCAGGCCACTCAGAACTTGAACCTTTACCCCACAGCAAAACCTCATATGAATTTGAATAGTCCCTGGTGAGACAAATTTGAACCTGAATCTGATCTTTCCCTACCTCTCCTCACACTTGGAAAAGCATAATAATTTAAGGATGAAACAAAGGATGATATCATTAATGTTTTTATTATAAATTCACTCTCTGTTGCCTCCATTAGAGATCTGGGGGAAGAAGATGAGGTAGATTATGTAATTATTGAACATTTGAAAACTACTCCACATACTACCAGCAGTCCTTTTGAAATTGAACCTGGGAAATATTTAAACATTAATCCTAACTTGACTGCTGAACAAAACAAATTATTGATACAAATTTTACAGAAATAGAAAAAAGCATTTTCATGGGACTATACTGATATGAAAGGAATCCACCTTGGCCTATGCACTCACCGCATTTACCTTAAAGAGGACTGCAAACCAATTAGACAACTGCAACTCCGAATGAATCTCGCACTTAAGGAGTTAGTGAAAGAGGAATTGCAAAAAATCCTTATTTCTAATTTCATCTACCCCATTTTTGACAGCCAGTGGTTGTCTCCGCTTGTCATAGTTTCGAAAAGAACGACAAGTGGAGAGTCTGTGGAGACTATAGAGAGCTTAACAAGGCCACTCAAAAGGACCATTTCCCTTTACCATACATTGACCAGGTCCTGGATACTCTCTCTGGGAAAAAAAATTCATTCCTAGACGGGTTCAATGGCTATAATCAAATACAGATTGCCCTGGAAGACAAAGACAAGACAACCTTCACTTGCTCGTGGGGTACTTTTGCATACAGATTCCTTCCTTTTGGCCTCTGCAATGCGCCAACAACTTTTCAGAGGGAAAAATTGGGTATTTTTTCTGATCTCTTAAATGAATATCTTTAATTATTTATGGATGATTTTACACCCTACGGGGATGCCTTTGAGACAACATTAGTTAATTTGGAAAAGGTGCTAGAATGTTATTAACAAACTAATGTTGCTTTGAGAACGGAGAAATGCCACATGATGATGACCGAGGGAATTGTGCTGGGACATTTCAATTTGTTGAGATTGCAACAAGATGAGGAGCTTAGTGGAAAGAAGTCGCCTTCACTAAGTGGGCCCGCAGGCTATTTTTGGCGCAAAGTCTATTTTTAGACTATGTCTATTTTTAGACATATGGATCATGTTCTATGAGTTGTAGGATTCTATTTGTGGATGGTTGGTCAAGTTGGAAAAAATAGATGGACTTCTATTCTTAGACATACTGGGCGGAATCTATTTTTAGATTTCCAGTCTAAAAATAGATATGTCGAATATTATTAGCTCTTAATAATATTTGGACTATAAACATTATCTTATCCTCTTGGAGCACTTCAGTTTGAGTCACGGATGTGGCACATGCAGCTAACAGAAGGAATTATGCTATTCCTAGGGTTTAGTGGAGCTATTGCATGGTTGACTTCAATTAGAACTCATGTGACAGAGTTTGGTGGAGTTGATGAGACAGTTAATGGAGTTGTGTTCAGTTTAACTTAGTTGAGCTAGTTGTATCTAGTCTAACTGATTGATACAATTAGTGAGAGTGGTGTGAATAAATTATTAATTAATTCACTAATTATTAACTCATAAATCAACTAATGAATACATCAGTTAACTGCAGTGCATGGACAGTTTCAGTGGAGACCAGTGAAGAGGTAGGTGAAAGAGCAAGTGTGACTATCAGTTGTGACTATATTGGTGCATGAGATTTGCACACACATTGATGGAGAAGCCAATGAGGATTGCGCAGTACATACCAGTGGGATTTGAACCTGGATCTGGTAATTATCCATATTGGATTGCGTAGTAGAGGCTGGCTAACAGGTGGAGCAGATTGGAGCATGTGTTTTGTATGATTTGAGCTTGTGTAGTGTGTAACAATTGGAGATTGTACTGAGAGCTTGTGAGGATTTTGTACAATGATTGTTACATGATCTCTATCATTATAATATACAGATAGTTGGGGGTTTTCAGCTTTAAGCTTTCCCATAAATACTATGTTTATATGTGTGATTGTTTATGGTTTTAATGTGCGCATGCGATTGTTTAATTTCCACAAATTGATGATCAATAGTAGAAGAGGTTATGTATTATGCATGAAGCTCAAATAGTGTGTGATCAGGATAATCTCGGTGAATAATTTAACAGTTATTCAAATTTCTACATGGTATCGGAGCAATATTGATCATTGGAGCAATTACAAGACATTGAAGCGGTTGAGTTTTGTGCTGGTGGAATTCGAATTTGCAGCAGTGTTTTCTTGGTGTCGAAGTTGAGATGTCTTTCAACGGATTGCGATTGGAGTATGCCCTTGAGGGCAGCTCGAATTATATTGCATGGAAGGACAGGATGGAAGCGGTGTTAGATGATAATGGGTTGAAGGAGTTCATAGATGCTGAAGTCCCAAAGCCTACTTCTAGCGATGCTGCCGTAATTGAGGCTTGGAAAAAGAAGACAGCAAAGTGTCGAAGGATTCTGTTGGAGGGCGTGAAGGATCACATAGTGTCCAGCCTGCATGGTAAGGCTTCTCCATTCCTGATGTGGAAAGCCTTGACAGATTTATTCCAAAGCAAGAGCGACCAGAGGAAGTTGGCGCTCAAGGATAAACTCAGAAACATAAAGATGGAGAAAGGCGATAGTATGCCCAAGTACCTCACGAAGTTCACCCAATGCAGGGATGAGCTGGGAAGTGTGGGGGTGACTGTAGATGATGAGGACTTTGTGAGCTTGGCTCTCCTTGGGCTTCCGAAGAGTTGGCATTCCTATCAGGACTCTGTCAATGGTCGGGAGAAATTTCCAGGATGGGAGCGACTTTGGTCGGATCTTGTGCAAGAGGAGATAAGGCAGAGTACCAGGGACGGATCATCATCAAAGAACTCTGATGAAGACAATTATGCTTTGGCTGTCAAAGCAAAGACGGGGAAGAGAAAGAATTCTTCTCATTCTAGTGCGAAAGGAAAGAAGCAAGACATGTCCAAGGTGAAGTGCTTTCACTATCAACGACACGGACATTATGCCACAAATTGTCCGCAGAAGAAGAAAAATAAGTAGGCTACTAGATCTGCAGCTGGACAGGCCTTAGCCTCACAGTTTGAGCTGGATTTTTCACTAATCACATGCTTGGTCTCAAGTGTGATGGGTTCAGTTTGGTTCCTGGACAGTGGTGCATCTTTTCACATGACAGAAGATCGAGATTTGTTTACTAATCTGGATGAGAAAGATCTTGGAGTGCACATTGAGATGGGCGATGATGGTAGATACAGTGCGACTGGTATCAGTACCATTTCCTTTGAGAGGAAGTCTGGTAAACCCTTCGTATTGAAGGAAGTGATGCATGTTCTAGGATTGAAGAAGAATCTTATCTCTGTGGCGATGTTAGAAGACAAGGGATATATGTTGTTCCTAGCGAGGGAAAGGATTTCCGTAGTAAGGCAACCGGTGAAACCCGGGAGGATAGGGGTTAAGAACCTTTATCAATTGCGGGTAGATGGATGCGCAGCAATGGCAGGCAAGGGAGAAGGAGTGGTGAGCCGGGATGATGGCGAGTTTTGGCACCGGAGATTGGGCCACCTTCACCATGGAGCTTTGAAGATACTACAACAGATTTCTACTGGGCTTCCTAAGGGTACTCTTGCGCATTCAGATCAGTGCAAGGGATGTACCTTGGGGAAATTTGTGAAATCCACCTTTCACGAGAAGGATAGTCGCGCCACGACGATCCTTGAGAGAATTCACACAGACGTGTGTGGAACTTTCTCAGTAGCTTCGACAGCAAAGCACAGGTACTATGTGAACTTTGTTGATGATTTTTCTCGTAAGTGCTGGATCTTCTTCATGCAGAAGAAGAGCGAGACATACTCAAAGTTCTGTGAGTTCAAGGCGCTGGTTGAGAAATAATCGAGGAAGCAGGTGAAGGCTCTTAGGAGCTACAATGGTGTGCACCCGTCCGGCGACCCGGCATACTTTTGCGAAGGTAAGAATGGCAGGAAGAGAGCTCGTAAGACTCGCAACCCACAACAGTAACGTGGGAAGGCTTGCGGAAGAACAGAATACTCAAAAGCTGCACGGGCGATGTTGCATGATCAGGGCCTACCCATTCACTTGTGGGCGGAGGCATGCAATACTGCAGTATATGTGCAGAACCGTTGTTCTCACAAGATACTTGGCATGAGTACACCCGAGGAGGCGTTTTCTGGTAAGAGGCCTGATATTTCCCATTTGAGGATTTTTGGTTCACCTGTTTACATTCATGTGACGAAGGATGCCAGGAAGAAGCTGGATCCGACCGCAGAGGTTGGGATATTTTTGGGGTACAATGATACACCCCACAACTATTGTGTGTATTTTCCAGACAGTCGCAAGACTATTGTGCGATGGGATATCAAATTTCAGGAGGAGAAAGCCATGAAGTGTTCGCTTGAGAGGGAGCTACACTTGCATGCAGAGGAGGAGCTATTAGTTCCTAAGGATGAGCCTCAGGATGTGGATCAGCCATAAGAGGAGGTTCATGGAGTGGAAGAGACCACTCATGCAGCACCAACCATCAGAGGGCGCAAGCGCACTACAGAAGCTGAGCGACTGGCTCAAGATGCAGAGAAGGTTGTAGGAGCACCTACATCACAGCGCAGACAGAGACAGTCACCTGACTGGTATACTGGATACATGGCTCTTATGAGAAAGTGTATCGTGACAGAGCCATCCTCTTTCGAGGAATCTGTGGAGGATCCCACATGGGTAGATGCCATGGTGGAAGAGTATGATTCGATTGTCAAAAACAGTGCATGGGAGATTGTCCCGAGACCGGAGGGGAAATCAGTGGTGGGTTCGAGATGGATCTACAAAGTGAAGCAGGCAGCTGATGGGAGTTTGGAGAAGTATAAGGCAAGATTTGTTGCCGAGGCTTTTCACAAATAGAGGGGATCGATTATGAGGAGACCTTTGCACCTGTCGCAAGGTATTCTTCCATACAGACGATCCTAGCTCTCTCAGCGTAGATGGGGTGGCACATTCATCAGATGGATGTGAAGACTGTGTTCCTCAACGGAGTCATTGAGGAGGAGGTGTACATAGAGCAGCCTGAAGGTTTCGAGATCTTTAGCAGTGAGTCGCATGTGTACAGGCTCAAGAGAGCGCTGTATGGGTTGAAACAAGCACCTTGTGCTTGGTACACATGGATAGACAATTATTTCACCGGACTTGGATTCTCCAAGAGTGAGGCGGATCCGAACCTATACCAGATTGTGGTGGAGGGTAAGTTGCTGATCATTGTACTTTATGTAGATGATTTGATTTTGATAGGTGATGAGTTGTTGATACTCTCATGCAAGGAGGATCTTGCAAAAGAGTTTGAGATGAAGGACTTGGGCCTCCTTCATTATTTCCTAGGATTGGAAATTTGGCAGTGCAGTGGTGGACTGTTTGTTTCTCAGGGTAAGTATGCCCGGGAGATACTGGAGAAGTTCAACATGCATGGCTGCAAGCCTGTTGATACTCCTCTTCCTGGTGGTTGGAGGAAGGAAGATGCTACTTCAGCGGAGGTAGTGGATGCCACTGTTTATCGATAATTTGTGGGGTCGCTTATGTATCTGGTCAATACACGACCCGATATATGCTATGTAGTTAACCAGCTTTCACAAGCTATGGTTAAGCCTACCAAGCTCTTCTGGAAGGCGGGCAAGCATGTATTGCATTATCTCAGAGGCACATCGGGATATGGATTGTGGTACAGACAGGAGGATGAGGTGAGGCTATGTGGCTTCACGGATGCAGATTGGGCAGGGAGCCCAACGGACAGAAAGAGCACATCTGGAGGGATTTTTAGTATCGGGTCGACAACAGTTTCTTGGTACAGCAGGAAGCAGAGATCCGTGGCACTCAGTTCAGCAGAGGCCGAGTATATGGCAGCAAGTTTGGCTGCATGCGAGGCTATATGGATGAGGAAGATCCTGGTCGGGTTGTTCGGTTCACACTTAGATCCTACTGTGATTTATTGTGATAATTAGAGTTGCATCAAACTCTTGGTTAATCCAGTATTTCATGATAGATATAAACACATTGACATCTGGTATCATCATATCAGAGATTGTGTGCAGCGGAAGATCATGTTACTTTCATACATTCCCACGGAGGATCAGGATGCTGATATCTTGACGAAGGCGCTCACCAGGAGCAAATTCGAATACCACAGGGGCAGGATAGGGGTTGTAGATAATCCTTATCTTGTTGAGAGGGAGTGTTGAGATTGCAACAAGATGAGGAGCTTAGTGGAAAGAAGTCGCCTTCACTAAGTGGGCCCGCAGGCTATTTTTGGCGCAAAGTCTATTTTTAGAATATGTCTATTTTTAGACATATGGATCATGTTCTATGAGTTGCAGGATGCTATTTGTGGATGGTTGGTCAAGTCGGAAAAATAGATGGACTTCTATTTTTAGACATACTGGGCGGAATCTATTTTTAGATTGCCAGTCTAAAAATAGATATGTCGAATATTATTAGCTCTTAATAATATTTGGACTCTAAACATTATCTTATCCTCTTGGAGCACTTCAGTTCGAGTCACGGATGTGGCACATGCAGCTGACAGAAGGAATTGCACTATTCCTAGGGTTTAGTGGAGCTATTGCATGGTTGACTTCAGTTAGAACTCATGTGACAGAGTTTGGTGGAGTTGATGAGACAATTAATGGAGTTGTGTTCAGTTTAACTTAGTTGAGCTAGTTGTATCTAGTCTAACTGATTGATACAATTAGTGAGAGTGGTGTGAATTAATTATTAATTAATTCACTAATTATTAAATCATAAATCAACTAATGAATAAATCAGTTAACTGCAGTGCATGGACAGTTTCAGTGGAGACCAGTGGAGAGGTAGGTGAAAGAGCAGTGTGACTATCAGTTGTGACTATACTAGTGCATGAGATTTGCACCACACATTGATGGAGATGCCAATGAGGATTGCGCAGTACATACTGGTGGGATTCGAACTTGGATCTTATGCTTATCCATATTGGATTGCGTAGTAGAGGCAGGCTAACAGGTGGAGTAGATTGGAGCATGTGTTTTGTATGATCTGAGCTCGTGTAGTGTGTAATAATTGGAGATAGTTCTGAAATCTTGTGAGGAGTTTGTACTATGATTGTTACATGATCTCTATCAATATAATATACAAATATTTGGGGGTTTTCAGCTTTAATCTTTCCCATAAATACTGTGTTTATATGTGTGATTTTTTATGGTTTTAATGTGCGCATGCGATTGTTTAATTTCCGCAAATTGATGATCAATAGTAGAAGAGCTTATGTATTATGCATGAAGCTCAAATAGTGTGTGATCAGGATAATCTCGGTGAATAATTTAACATTTATTCAAATTTCTACACATTTCAGCATATGGAATCAAGGTAGATCCTGTAAAAATTGAGGTAATCTCGAAAATCCCAACTCCTAAAACTCCAAAAGAGGTATGTAGTTTTTTGGGACATGCAAGGTACTACAGGAGATTTATAGAAATTTTTTCAAAGGTTGCATCTCCTCGATTTTCTTTGCTCATGAAAGATGCGGAATTTGTGTGGCCATGAAAGTGTGAGAAAGTCTTTCTGAAGTTAAAGAACTATGTAACAACAACACCTCTTTTACGAGGACCAAACTGGATATTTCCATTCCATATCGCTACGAATGCATCTAACATAGCTGTGGGTGTTGTTTTGGGGCAACTGGAGGAAAATAAACCTTCTGCCATTTATTACATCAGCAAGAATTTAACTCCAACCGAACTCAACTATACAATGACTGAGAAGGAATTCCTAACATTAGTGCATGCTATCAACAAATTTCAGCACTACATCACTGGGTATCAAGTATTTGTACACACTGACCATGCTAAAATTTGATTTTTAATGAATAAACCTATTACTAATGGTAGAGTTACACAATGGTTATTGCTGTTACATGAATTTGATATAACTATTTTGGGTAAACTTAGAAAAGATAATGTGGTTGCTGATTATCTTTCTAGATTAACTATAAGTGATGACTGCACTCCTACTAAGGATTCTTTTCCAGATGAATATATTTTTTCCATCTCTACTCACTCACCATGCTATGCAGATATAGCCAATTATCTTGCTGTAGGAAAAACTTCACACCATTTATCTTCCAAAGAAAAGAGGAAGATCATACAAAAGAGTGCTACGTACTCCTGGATGGAGGGAAATCTCTATCACACTGGGTCAGACTTTCAGATTAGGCAATGTGTTAGAGAAGATGAGGTTTTTGAGATCTTGAAAGCTTGTCATGAGGAACCCTGTGGAGGGCACTTCATTGACAAAAGGACATGATATAAAGTACTCTCAAAAGGGTACTACTGGCCAACTATATTCCAGGATGCCAAGAGGTTTGTGAAGGGATGTGATAGCTGCCAAAGGATGGGTCAGCCTCTGAAATCAGATGAGATGTCGTTGCAGCCTCAAATAGTGATGGAACCATTTGAGAAATCAACCCTGGAATTTTTAGGGCCAATTAATCCTTCATCACAACAAAAATCATATATATTGGTCTGCACCGACTATGTCAGAAAGTGGGTCGAAGAAAAGGCACTAATTAGAGCTACAAAGCAGGTTGTTTTAGACTTCCTGTTCGAAGATATTTTTGTTCGCTTCGGGATACCCAAGGAGATAGTAACAGATGGAGGGCCTCAGTTCACATCTCATTTGATAAAGAAGCTGGTTGAGAAGTATGGAATTCATCACTAGATCACTTCACCTTATCACCCACAAGCAAGTGGTCAAGTAGAAAGCACCAATAAAGTCATTGAGGGAATCTTAACAAAGAGAGTAGCCAGCCACCGAAGAAATTGGGCCGAGAAACTTCCAAAGGTGTTGTGGGCTTACATAACAACATGCAGGAATACTATAGGCTTCTCACCATATGAATTGGTGTATGGCAAGAATCCTTTATTCCCCATAGAGTTTGAAATAAAGACATTAAGAACAACATTGCAAGTCAATCTGGACTCAAGCACGACACAAAAACAAAGATTAAACCAACTCAATGAGTTGGAAGAGAAATGGATGGCTGTCATTCAACAGACACAGATCATTCAACAACAGAGAGTTAGATGGCATGATGGGTTTATTAAGAAGAAGAAATTCCAGAAAGAATATTGGGATCTCTTGTATGATTCAAGGTTCAAGGATGTCAAAGTGCACCAGATGGCTAGGTCCTTACGAAGTAGACACGGTCTTTGACAATGGGACTATACAATTAACAACCATCGACAATGCCAAGACACCTTAACTAGTTAATGGGCACCGTCTGAGGTTATATCATCAACCCGCTTCGAAGGAATCATTTTTTAACATTGTCGCAGATTCTGATCTTCATGTTATAGCAGCAAGGGAACGTTCCCCTGTGTAGCCTGAAATTTGAAATTCCAATAAGTGCAGTAGCCGAAAACCACCTTTGTGGTAGTTGTTACACCTGTTTTAAAAAGAAAAAACATAAATAACAAAAAATAATAATAATAATAAATTGATTGTGAAAACCTCTTTTTGGGCCACAGTCAGACAATTTGTAATAGTTGAAAACAACTCCTGTGGCAGCTGTTACACTCATTTTTTCCCCTTTCCTAAAACATCATCCTTCCTTCCTGATACATTTTACAAGATGATGTTATTCATTTTTTTGTCTTTCTGTATCTATCTCTCCTAACCATCATGTTTTCTGAAGAATAATATGAAGGTTGTCTTGGTTGTTACATGTGTAAAAGCCGACAACCACGAACACTGTTTCTTATTCTGTCGCATGCAGCAATAATTGCGCCAGCCAAGTGTGACCTCCACGATCACTGCGAGCAGTACGCTGCCAATTAAAATTCCTCCTCCACGTCGCTTCAGGTACGTCATTCAAAAGGTAACGTCATCATTTAATAGTTTGGTGATTAATGGCAAGTTAGGGGGGATATATCTTGTAATCATTGAAATAAATCCGTAGTTATGAACCATTATTAACCCCACATGCATCTAATTAATAGCACAATAGCCAATGATGACCAAATCCAGTCGGAAAAGGCATGTGTACTTAGAAACCATTACTTTCCATAACGGGACATTTATGAAGATATGTGTGAAGTATGATTCGGTAATATGTAAATCCTGTCACCTCCCATCACCCTCCTCAATTGAAGCCTTGTATCCTCGTCTGAAACTCTTCATCCGAGATAAGCAGAGTAAGGTGCCGAGAGGAAATAAGTAGTGCAACGACATTACAGTGGGTTGATAAATAAGGAGTGAATTCAGAATAACAGCAAGATCGGTGGAGCAGCAGTAAGATACAAGCCAGATTCCATGGACTCCTTGCAGACTTTCTGGAATCCTACCGGGTATTTAGGGACGCCGGGTGGATTTAATATTTTTAGAAATTGGAAGGCTCGGATGAGGCTGTTGCAATCAAATTCACTCGGAATTTGAATAACCACCAGACCCGAGTCAGGGGTCTGCAAATTGAGGTGACAGAAGAAGTGATCGCCCGAGTAACCACATTGCCAGTAGAAGGACGAATATGGCTCAACAGGAAAATCAATGACCCCTATTTGAAGGAATACTTCCTTGAAGGAGAAGAAAAGTTGGAAAATAAAGCAATAGGAATTGATAGGTTATCACTCCCTTAGCCATGGGCAGATGTCGCCTTGGGTTTAATCAAATACATTACTTGCGAGGGAATATCGACAATAATTTTTAATTATCACTTCCCTCTACTCAATCATCTTTGGCATCAACAAAAGATTAACCTTCCATTCTACTTATTGGGAAACATTAAGCATATGGCGGTGGCGATGAATACAACAACACATCCGGAAGCATGTGTGACCAATCATGGACTTATCAAATTGATCGTGATGGATTCCCTAAGCCAACAGGGAAGGAGCTTGGAAGAATTCAAGCGAAAAAGGCCTAAGACAAGCCGAAGAAAACAGTTCACGACTTTGGAAGGAAGTCAGGCAGAAGCTGAGGCCCAGACTCGGTCTATTAGGGTTAGAATTGGAAAAGAACCCACTAACGAACCAATTGGGGACAAACGACCAAAACCGAGGGTGAAAGATAACTTTCCCACAAAACCTTTTCCCACAACAGGAAAGCAGAAAGAAGAAGAAGGATCAAAAGAAGAAGAAAGAGAACCCCCCTCATCAGGTAAGGACAAAATTGATGTCCTGCTTTTAGAACTTGAAAATCTAAGACAGGAAAATGAACAGTTGAAACAAATATTATCTGAGGGGAAGGAAATCTTGGTACATGTCTGCACAACATGTTCTCAAGGACTAACAACAGTAGGGTATAAAGTCTGTGGGGAAAACACCAACCCATTGGAAACATAAATAGAACTTCAAGAGGCTGTTACACAAGAACCTGCTAAGGATACTGTTGTTACACAAGAACCAGCAGTTAAAGAAAATCCTCCTGTAGTAATTGACCTAGAGGTCGATATACAAAAACCTGTGGAGGCCACTGTTGTTACAAAAGAAAAAAAAATGGACACATAGGTTACTGTAGGCGAAAATGAAGGGGCTGATACACAAGAACCCACTAATGAAGCTGTTGTTACACAATAACCAGCAACAACGGTGGAGCAGACCCATTCAACAGAGGCTGTTACACCCATTATTGATGTTGATATTGAATGCAGAGGAATGTCAATTCCCATCACGGGATGGAGTTCTGAGAAAATTTTCTTAATTTCTAAATTGCAGAAGTGGAAACAGGAAGCAATCTCCCTTCGGGAGGGGGTGATTTCATTAAAATAACATCGGAAAGAGGTAATCTCTTTACAGGAAAAATGGATGAAAGAAGAGTTGAAGAAAGGTTGGGAAGACTATAAGAAGAAGGAAGCTGTAAAGAAGCAGGAGGAACAACTGTTGTTGTTACAACAACAGGTTCAGGATCTATGGATAAGAAAAAACTCCATGACCTCACCCTCAATATGTTGGGGTGCGGGCAACCTTCCCCATCCTACCCCATTTTTCTATGGGAACGCTATTTCCTGTTTCGGTTAAAAGCTGTCATGGAGAACATGCCCTATATGTGTTCTTCCACTCACACATTCTTAGATGTCTTTCGTGCTTTCGATTTTAACGAACAAAGCCTATTATGTGAGTTATTCTTGCACAATATCATTTGTGAGTATGTACGTATGCAAATGGTAGTGACTATATTCTCCTACATGGGGGATTTACAGTTGCAAGCCTTTGTTTCATTCATAAAGAATCAAATTGAGTGGCATTTGTCCACTAAATCTATGGATTCCAATGAAGAAAAGGAAACATTATGGATCCGGGTAGAACCAGGATGGGAAGCCGAGTTAAGACAGGAATTTAGAAGAAGTTTGAGCACTCCTGGGATAAGGGAACCTGCTGCCACTTACAGAAGAAGGATTGTGAACTTCTGCCTTAATCAGTTCTTAGTAATGAATAATCGAGCCATGACTAGGTGCTTGAAATGCACAAAAGCTAGCAGTGTTGAGTTGCTGAAAGGGGACCGATTTGCATTTCAGAACTTTGTGGTAGTTGTTACACATGTACCAGCATATACACAAATGATACAAACCCTTGGCGCTTCCTAGCTTGGGTTAAGGTTCAAGTTCCCTTTGATCTGACTGCCAATAGAGGATTACCAGATTAATTATGAACTAAGCAAGTACGAATCAGAGTCCTGGATACAAAAACAGATGGATACTCAAGGATATAGGTCTGCAGATGAAGATACAACAGACACTTATGACCTCATTGACCTGAACTAGAGATATTCTCATGGGAGATGAGATTTTGCATGAGGACATGCAAGTGCTTCAGCTGGGGGGAGATGTTGAGTACTAGTTTTGCACTTATTTCCTACATTTGTTTCCCCCATTTTACCTTGTGACTACAACCATTGGGAATATCTTTGCCTCTTTTCCCTACCTTTCTATCTTAAACAATGTTGTTTCACCTTATTTTCATTATCTTTCCATTTCATCGATTATTATGATGTACCAGGTCTTTTTTTATGACTAACTAAGGATGAATGTTTGGAGAAGTTCTCTAGTCTTTTTTTGCCCTTCTATATGTTATTTTTTAGCATAAAAGATCTAGAGCATGAGGAGTACATGAGCAATTAAAGGTGTATTGTTACAGTGAGTTGTTACATCACGATGTTGTTACATCATGATGTTGTTACAGACCCACGAGATGAACTGTTGTTACAGCTGTACCGCTGACTAGATATCGTCAACTTCTGATGTCGAACCATCCTCTATTGTTGTTACGCTACAGCTGTGATTTTCCACAATAGTTGTAGAAGTCATTACATATTGTATTTTAGGATAATATCCTTTAGGAAATTTTGATTGTAATATATATTCTTCCAGTCAGACTTTTTATCAAGAAGTGGTTGTAACTATATGTATTCTATTTTGATGAGCATGAGAATCATAAGATTCTCATGATTGATCCATCCCTCATTTTTTTGAATATGTAACCACTATATAATTCCCGACCCTTGAGCTTGAAAGGTTAGCGGAGAACACTATTACTTTGGTTTTGCAATTTTGGTCACATTAATATAAGTTATCCTATTGTTTTTGTTACATGCATTATCTGGTTTAGTTCCCGTTTAAGTTCTTTCTCTTCTTGCGCCCAGCTAGGGAAGAAGGGCCCTCCTCTTTAATAGGGATTGTAGTAGTTAAGGTAGTTGTATATATTTCTTATTTTATTTATGTATCAGTGGAAGTGTTGTTGTTGTTGTTCTAGCTGTGAATAGATCTGCTTCAATTCCAATATTATATATGTTGTTACACATGCGTGATTAGAGATACCAACTGGGTAATTGTTGTGTGGCGCGCTAGGTACAGATTATTTGAGGTATGATCACAATCTTGTAGATCGTTTTATTTATGCATGAGTGATTCCTTCCAACATTTAATTCAGCAATGATTTCCTTTATTTTTATTTGCTTTTGGTTTTATGTATCGACACAAACAATGCAACTGTCATTGAAATAAAAGACATCCCTGGATTGATAATTTATGTGTAACATTTTAGTCATTTAATAGTGATTAATACAATCTAATAGATACCAAACATATTTCAAAAAAGGAAAGGAATGTTATAAAAACAATCTATTATAAACAACACTACCTGTATGAGTTTTAATTTATTGATAAAATTTTCAAACTGTATATCATCACTTTTAACAGTTATATTGTTCTAGAGTCCATAAACAATAGTACAAGTATTTGCATATTCATCGTGACATAAACAAGAAAAAGCATCCACATATATCATCATTCATTACAACAAAGTTCAAAATGGATATTGAGTGAAAGACTTTTACCCTCAAGATAGAACATTGGCGAAGTAAGAAGGGAACCACCCTCCAGGAAAGCTTGTCTATTATGTATCTCATCAACTTCACCAAGGTAATGCCATGATAGGGAACCAGGAACCTGCTTGGCTAGCCGTCATTCATGCACGTGGAATCTCAGGTTCTGGCCAATGGTCCTCTTTAACCTGAAGCAAGAGCTCTCTTATTTGATAGCATGTTTGTTTGTGGGAGCTCTCAGGATTCCTGCCCGATGGATTTTCTTCCTTATCCGAGGCAGTTTCAATGTTATTTTCAATTCAGGAAATGTCAAAAGGTCGGTGGATTGAAACACAAAGAGGCCTTTCTCTTTTGTTTTTAAATTGAAACTGTAAAAAAAACCAAGAACCTGCTAAAGAAGAATTTAATGAATTGTTTTGGAGTTTAGATGCCTGAAAGTCATCGAATATCTGGGTGGCAGTGGTGTCTTGAACAACCGGAAATTTGCGTATTAGAGAATTTGAATGTCGAGTATATAGCTGAAAACGAACGCAACCCTTTTAAAAATAAACCATAATCCCAGATTAATCTTGTTCGAGTCTTTGTAGGGAAGTCTGGTAAGCATTTTTGCAGGTGTTGATAATATGCAGAATGTCACCCCTTTGCAGTTGTGTTCTTGCGAAAGCTAGACGAAGTGGTACCAGGCAATCGAAAGTCACCGGGTTTCTCAGTCGGATATGCAGACTTGGCTGGATTGTTCTTTGGTTGTAGAAACATTGCCGAAATCTCCAGTACGCCATAGCCATTAGAGCAGTGCCAGGGCATAAGTAGTGTAATTTCCTTGTGGAAGGTGTCAAATCTAAGGCTGGTAATTGTGTCTAGGAGCCAATTCCCTCCGGTAATGTTGTTAAGGAGCCAATGCCCTCCGCTTATATGATAGTGAACATGAATAGACATTTTTCCCTGACATTTTTTCCAATTTCATGCGCATAGTGCACTTTCTTGGAGGACCTAAAATGGTTTTCCTAATTTCTATTATTTCTGTAATTGATTAATAACAATATTCAATCCTAAGGTAGATATCATTTCAATCGTCTAACATCAAAATCAACGGTACACAATGGTACAAGTGGCAGTTGAGGGGAGTTGTTTTCAAAGAGAGACACTTTACAGCGTAAAAATAATCTGCAATATCATAAAATTCTAAAATATATAAAATTGATTTACACTTAATTCAATTCAACCTATTGAGAAAAAAAAAAAAAATCATCCTTGGAAAATTTCTTTATAAAAGAACAATATTCACATATAATATAATAAAAGGTATAATAAATTTATACGAATAATTTAACCTATTAAAATACTAAAAAAATAAATTAATTCCTTAAATAAATTTTAAATATTTTATTCGTATTTTGAGAATCTCACAAAAAAAATCTGTTTTAAATATTTTATTCCTATTTTTGAGAAACTCATGATAAAATGTATTTTAAATATTTTATTTCTATTTTTTAGAAACTCACGAAAATATGTATTTTTATATTTTATTTTTAAGTACTATTTTTTTTATTTTTTATTTTTAAGTACTATTTTTATGTACTATTTTATGTACAAAAGGAAAATGATTGTATAAATCAATTTTGCATTAATCAAGCTTGTTTGAAAAAGATAATATTTGATTTAATAAGGGTAATAGCTACAAAACAACAGAGTCCTTGCATCTACCGCTAATTAATTAATTAATTCTTTTCCACACATGTTTCGTCCACATAGCCACCTACGCACAACTTCCTTTGCACATGCTTCATCCACACATCTACCTCCGCACAACTTCCTCTACACATGGTTCCTCTGCACATCCACCTCTGCACACTTCCTCCACACAACTTCCTCTGCACATCCACCTATGCACGCTTCCTCTACACATGCTTCCTCCACACATCCACCTCCGCACGCTTCCTCCACACAACTTCCTCTACACATCCACCTACGCACGCTTCATCCGCTCAACTTCCTCCACACATCCACCTCTGCACACACTTCCTCCACACAACCACCTTCGCACAACTTCCTCTCCAGAACTAAAACTTTACACTTTGGTGGGTTAACGGGTCTACGAACTCAAGATTCCTTTGCATCACCTCACTTATCATTTTTCAAATTTTATGCAGTGGACAGACAAACTTTCATTCAAGACTTTAAGGCTTTATTTCCATATGGAAGAAAGGCCATTTCCATACGTTCTATCATCAATTCCAACCCTTAAATGATCGATTGGACATTTAGATTATCAAAATTTTTTATTGACAAACTAGTCAGAGTATTAGGCAAGGCATAAGAGAGATCAATCAAGTCTGCCTAAGAGTTAGATGGATTAGAAAGAACCACACAAATACATCTAATAGCCAAAATGATCCCACTAAGAGTAATTGAGATAATGAAAAAAATAACACAACAAGGCATTAGAGCATGGAAACTACAAAACAAAGAATCATAGCATTGAAAAGGGCAATCTGCCTATCTTTATAATGCAGTATGCGAGGAAAAGTTAACAACACAGAGGAACTTAGTGTGATGAGGAGCTCTCATTCCATATCACTGGCAAAGAAATATATTACACAACCTATACGGAATGCATAATCACTTTCTTTGTTGAACCAATGGCTCTATGTAGTCATACACATTGGTTCATTATGATATCTCTTGCGTGGAACTTTAGAAAATTAACTATCACACATAAATGTTGAAATTAATAAGTAACAAAATAATTAAAAAACATGGAATTGCTTGTCCCTATTTAGCAGTGTTCATAATTTTTCTCTTCAGCAGTGTGCAGAGCTTTCAACACAAAAGAAGCTCTGCATCAGCAAAGCTCTTCACAAGAGGTATCATAATGACATTGCTTGTGCAAAGCTTTGCACACTACTAAAGAGAAATGTTCCACACACTTCTGAAGAGGGACAAGCAATTCCACATGTTTTAATTTTTTTGTTACTTATTAATTTCGACATTTCTGTGTGACATATCATTTTCTACACAGTTAGATGCCTTCCACACATCCACTAGTCTTCGTTTTCGCAACACGACATCGATGATGAACTTTCACATCAAACAGGTTCTATAATTAAATGGATTGGCGGGTAATATGCAGTTCATTGTTTAAATGATATAAGTTTCCAAATTTGGAGATGAAAATGCAGAGAAAAGGAAATTTTATAAGCTTCCGAAATACTTAAATATCTTTTCGTAATGCCATGAAAAATGAGATGTATAGTTAAAAGAGTCTCTGATAGTGAAATTAACTTCTTATTTATTCATCAATATTTCTATAGTAGAGTGTTGATTAATTAGGTTTGAAACTCAAAGAATTTGTGGAAAATTACGTTAGTGATCCAAAATTAAACAGGAAAACAACAAAATACACATATAAACATAAATATAGAGATGCAACATAAATAAAATTTCATTTCATTAATACCAAAGAACTCATATATGCTTACAGACATAATGGAAATACGCTAGCTCGGGCGATGACATACTTATCTATGAGGAGAGATGTGGCGGCTACATGCCTATGGATTGTGTTACAATGAGGCTCAAGGGCCTTTTTATTATTGAACAACAAGATAAAACCCTAAAAAACCAAAACCCTAACCCCTGGGGATGGAACGCCAAGTGTTTGTGGGCCTCGTTGGGGTTTAGTTAGGTAGCAAAATTTTTAGGGTCGTAACTTGGTCGTATTATCTCCATTTGACATGTGCGAGACATCATTGTAAATATATCTTTGAGTACTATAATATTTTCCACTGTGGTTGTGGGCTTGTTGCAGACCTCAAAAAAACGTCGTTTAGGGGGTTAAAACTACTTCAAAATTTTAGGACCTAAAAAAATTCTAAAAATAGTAAGTGCAGTTATAAACAAAGAAAATGATGAAACCGTCTGGAGGTCTAGGTGGAATATGCAGGTGGCCACTCATGTCCCCCTCGATCAGTCCTCCCTACTTAGGAAGAAATGGTCCCTATTGCATGCAGAGCCTCCATGAGGTTCAGAATTTTCTGTTGAACCTGGTCTCTAGTGAACCACTTTCCCTAGTGAAGGAGTTGGCCTGCTTTGAATAATTAATATAGTTGGATCCTTTGTTGGTGAGTGTTCTTGATCTGCGTGTCCATGGCTTGATCAATTGTGACTTGTTCCATGCAGTTTGGGCTTAACTCCATTGGTGTTAGTGTTTCTACAATGTCAAATGTGTCCAATAATGGTGGAAAGTATGGTCGAAGGTGGTCCACATTGAAAACTAGGTGCAGGCCAATGAACGATGGAATGTTGAGGTCGAAGGCATTGTCCCCTATAGCCTTGGTGATGGTGTACAACCCATATCGAAGCAGGTGAAGCTTGCGGTGGGTCCTAGCGAGGTGCTCCTTCTGCAAATGTAGCCAAATTTTTTCACCCACATGGAACATATGTGGAAGCTGATGCTAATCATGTCACTACTTGTACTTAGCATTGGCTTTGTCTAATATTTCATGGACCTGTTGGTGGATGTGTTGAATGCGCTCATTGAAGATATTAGCCCTGTCAGCTTCAGACTAGACATGAGTTGAATTTACATGAGTAGTTGCAAATGGTATAGCCACATCAATGGGACATAGTGGCTGGAATCCAAAACTGACCTAAAAGTGGTTGTGGCTAGTTGAGTTATGGAGAGTTCTGTTGTGTCTATGTTGTAGATAGGGGAGGATTTCATCCAACGTGTGTGTATTCTTCGAGTCGTACATGTGCATAATGTTTATACTCATCCTTTTGACGACCTCTATTTGGCCATTAGTTTGGGGGTGGAAAGTTGTGGACTTAGTGAGCTTGGTATCCAGCATCGACCAGAGACTTGACCAAAATGTACTTAGGAACCTACTGTCCCGATATGAGAGAATGTATTGTGGGATCCCAATGTGTACCCACACTCGTTCAAAGAAGATCTTAGTAGTGGTTTCTGCTGCGATACTCTTCTTGCAGGCCGCCATAATGGCCATCTTAAAGAATCTGTTGACGACCAAAAAAACACAGATGTTGCCATGCTTTGTAGAAGGAAGCGCCGACATGTTATCCATGGAGATGGATTCCCAAGGTCGACTAGGATTAGGAAGAGGAGTTTATAGGCCTTTCTTCTTGATGTTTAGTTTGGAAATGACGCAGGAAGTGCGCGATAAGATGTACATCCCAACATTCAATCAAAGGTTCGGCCAATAAAAGTACTTCTGCAGTACTGCCACTCTTTTCTCTACCACGAAATGTCCAGCGACCCAATTGTAGTGCACCTCCCAAATCATCTTGGCACGCTCGCTTGAAGGAACACAGAGGTGTCCTGGGTGGCATAAAAGTGCATCCCAAAGAGGATAATTTGGAAATTTATTTCCTTCCAGAATCACTTTTGTAAAGATTCGGCCACCCCGACGTCTCGTTCCCATAGGAGTTGAGCATAGTGGTTAGCGCCATGACCAACGGTCTGCTGAGGCAATATGCAACATTGTTGGTGCTTCCCTTCTTATACATAATGTTCAAATGGAAATGTTTCACTAGGTATGTGGACCATTTATGATGACGATCATTTTGCAACATCCCTTGTGTTTGTATGAACTACAAGGGTCAGTGGTGTCTGTGGATGACTGTTTCCTTCCCCAAAATGTAATGCTTCCATTGCCGGCAGACCTCAAAAATGGAATACATCTCTTTGTCATAGGTGGGATACTTTCAGTTTGTTTCTGAAAGTGTCTCACTATGATATGCCACTAGGTGCCCCTACTAAGTAACAACTGTAGTAATCGCATAGTTAGAGGCATCTGTCTCAATCTCAAATGGTTGTTGCAGGCTTGGTAATGTGTGCACTAGTGCAGAGCAGAGGAGATGATTCAACTCGATAAATTCCTTTGGTTGGTATTCAAACCAAAATAAATTTTCTTCCGCTCCTTCCTTGGTGAATTGACTCAAGGACCAAGTGATATGAGAGAATCCCAACACGAATGTGTGGTAGAAGTTGGCAAAACCCAACAAGATACAGAGCTCTATTAGAGTAGTTGGGGTTGGGCAATCCTGAATGACTTGTATCTTGGTTGGGTCCACATGCACACCCCGCTCATCAATGATGTATCGCAGATATTGAACCTGGGTCATCCCAAAAGTGCATTTCTCCAAATTGCCACACAAATTGTGTTGCCACAGGGTTTGGAGAGCCTGTTGAATATGGTGGAGGTTCTCTTTCAAACTACGATTGAATATCAGGATGTCATCCAAATATACCGCTGCGAATGAGTTAGTGAAGGGTCACAAGAGATCATCCGCCAGCCTCATGAAGGTTGCGGGGGAATTCGTCAACCTGAAAGGCATGACTAGCCATTCGAAAAGGTCCTCCTTGGATTTGAAAGAAATATTCCACACATCGAAGGGTTTGATTGGTACCTAGTGATAGTTGGACTTCAAGTCAATATTGCTAAAATATTTGGCCCCCTTGAGCTGGTACATAAGGTCATTGATATGTGGGATTGGATACCTATTTGAGAAAATGATCTTGTTCAGTGCCTGATAGCCAATAAATAGTCTCCAGGTGCCATCCTTTTTCTTCACCAACATGGTTGGGATCCCATTGGGTGATGAGCTTGGCTTGGTGTGACATTTTTGCAACAGCTCTTGAATCTTCCTCTTTATCTCATTGTTATCCAGAACAGAGCGTCAATAGATCATTCCATTGGGTAGTGATGCACTCGGCGTCAGATTGATGGAGTGTTTGATCTACCAATGTAGAGGTACCCCTATGGGTGAGGTGAAGATGTCCCATATGGGTGGGGGAGCCCTGTATGGAGGTTGTGGTCACAATCTTATTCTTTCCCTGAGGGAGAATCATAAGGAAAAAAAAATTCTCGGTCTTCATAGTTATCAAAGAGATTGGAGAGAGGACTGGTGCCATATGCAACAAAACTTTAGGATTATGTAACTTTTACATGCAACCACTTTAGACTTCTAAAATTTTACCATATATGTATTAACATGTTCCTTATTTTATTTCCTATGGATGTATGATATATTCAATGTATTTGAAATGATGCCATAAAATTTCAAGTTGTTCAATATATCTCATTTTATGTTCCCAATTGATAATTGAATACATTAGTGGTTGATGGATAACTTTGTCATAAAGTGTATCTGACTTAACCAGTTTTGATCCATATTAATTCTAGATCTAATATCGAGAGGGATCAAATCTCTTTTGTAGTGAAAAAAGAAATTCACACCTTAAGAGATTTGATATCTCTTGATGCTCTATAAATAAGAAGTTAAGATGAATCTAGATTAATTTAACCATTTATAATTATTTTATTTTTAATATTAATCAATATTTAATATTAATATTATGAAAAATAATAATCAGACTACATATTATAATATATACTTTAAGGAGTTGTCTTTAATGCGACTTTTTGGAGTTTCCGGTGGATTTTCTGGCCAGAATCAAGCGGAAAAAATTGAGGTGAAATCTTGATTTGTGTTATTTAAACTAGTTTTTTTTAGTGCATATATGAATTCAACATCGTGTAAAACCCCAAGGGAACTTCGATTGTGAAGAGTTTACCCATCAAGCTTGTGATTTCAATGAACTCTTCTTGGATAACCTTTTATAAAAATTTCTAATTCAAATACAAATGAATATATAAAAAAATAAAAATATACTATTTCCCCTTCCTAAGTTTATAAAGGAATAATAAATGCACAAACCATATAACAAAAAATATAATAAATTTATACCAATAATTTAACATATTAAAATACCAAAAAACTTTAAATAAATACTTAAAATGTTTTTAAATATTTTATTCTTATTTTTGAGAAACTCATTAAAAATGTTTTTTTTTTTTTAATTTTTAAGTACCATTTCATCACAGAGCTTCACTTGGGAGCAATGCTCAAAGTTAATAAAAAAATATAAAGGGCATACGAAATGTTATTAAAAAAATGGATACCTACAATATCTAGTGAAAGTAGGGGTTTTTTTAATTGAGAAGTTGTATTGGCTTCGTATTGGTAGGGGGTTAAATAATGTGATTTTTAGAGGTATTTTCTAAATGTAGTCAAATTAGGGGTATTGTTTAGTATGCCACGAACATACGTGATATGTATGAGGTTCACTGAGTGAAGCCCCCATGCATTTCATGTACAAAAGGAAAATGATTGTATAAATCAATGTTGTGTTAATCAAGCTTGATTGAAAAAACTATATTTGATTTAACAAGGGTAATAGCTACAAAGTAGCATCGTCCCTGCATCTAGTGCTAATTAATTGATTAGGTCTTTTCCGCACATGCTTCCTCCACAAACTCATCCTCCACATAACTTCCTCTACACACACTTCCTCAACCACCTCCACACAACTTCCTCTGCACATGCTTCCTCCGCACATCCACCTCCACACAACTTCCTTTGCATATGCTTCCTCCACACATCTACCTCCGAACGCTTCCTTCACACAAATTCCTCTGCATGAATTCCTTTGCACATCCACCTTTGCACACGCTTCCTTCACACAACCACCTCTGAACAACTTCCTCTGCACATGCTTCCTCTACACAATCACAACTCTACACTTTGGTGGGTTACCAGGTCTACGAACTCATGCTTCCTTTGCATCACCTCACTTCTCATTGTTCAAATTTTATGTAGTGGACATGCAAGGTTGCATTCAAGACTTTAAGGCTTTCATTCGATATGGCTAAAAAGGCCATTTTTGTACATTCTATCATCACTTCAGACCCCTAAATGATATATTGGAAATTTAGATTCCTTATTGAAATTGTTTATTAACAAACTACTGAAATTTTTTGGAAAGGAAAAAGAGTTAGAAAGAACCACACAAATACATCTTATAACCAAAATGATCCCACTAAGAACAACTAAGATAATGAAAAAAAGTAGAAAACAAGGAATTGGAGCATGGCGGCATCAAGACAAGGAATCAGAGCATCACAAAGGGAAATTTGGTTATCTTTATAATGTGGTAAGCGAGGCATAGTTAGCAGCACAGAGGAACTCAGTGCAACAGAGAGCTCTCATTTCGGATCACCAACGGAGAAATCCATTATGCAACTTGTATGGAATGCAAAATCTCTTTATTTGTTGAACCAATGGCTCTAGGTAGTCATACACAATGGTTCATTCTCATATCTCTTGCGCGGAACTTTAGAAAATGAACTATCACACAAAAATGTTGAAATTAATAAGTAACAAAATAATTAAAAAATGTGGAATTGCTTGTCCCTCTTTTGTAGTGTTCAGAACTTTGCTCTTCAACGGTGTGCATAACTTTACTTGTGCAGATCTTTCCACGCAAGAAAAGCTCAACACAAAAGGTATCATAATGACACTGCTTGTGCAAAGCTTTCCATATTTATTATATTTATTAACATGTTTCTTATTTCCAACTAACTTTCAAATTTGAATTGCCAAATGATCTAGATATCAACCTCCGATTTTTTATTAATTAATTCTTTTAAAATTTATTTTAATTATTTAATTAAAATAATTAAAATTTTGAATGTAAATAATTAAATAATTTAAAAATTATATATATATATATATATAATTTGTTTCAATCGTTTAAAATTTAAATTAATTTGTTTTTCTTTTCTAAAATATATTCCTTTAAACATTTATATCCTATCTACCTTCAAATTTTAAATATTATGTTCTTCAAATATCTATATCCTATCTATCTTTAAATTTTACATATTATGTTTTTCAAACATTTATATCCTATCTACTTTTAAATTTTATATATTAGATTCTTTTATCAAATCTAATTTATGATTATAATGTTTTTATATTAAATCAGTTTATAAAGTTAAAATATTGACTCTCCCTAAACTTTCAATACTCCACGTTTAACTTATGTAAATCAACCAAATGTTTTAGGATTTATATGGGTGAAGCCTTTAAATTATAGGACATATAATTTAAATATTATTGGATTTTATATGATAGGATATTAATGTTTTTTTTTGTCGGTAAAAAAAAGCTCATTATATTATCATTCCAGAAGTTACATTAGGATACATTTCTTCAAAAAAAAATGAGCATCACAGGCTTGTGAGCCAACAGGAGCATAACTCTACACAAAAGAAAGCTTGGAGAAGAGCCAAGACAACTGGTTTCTTTGGTTATTGCCGACACAAAAATAAAAACATTACAATATTTAGAAAGATACATCACAGAGGAGGATGAGGAGGGAACATAGGAGGAGTAGAAAACAGAGCTGCTATGTCATGCATATGATAGTCTATGTGTTACGCTTGGATCTCCAAAGCACGAGGATGATCGTTGGTGTGACGATGCAGGCGCCAAAGAATTTCTAGAGAGTCCAAAGACTTATTCTGCATGTTCTGAAGGTCGTTGATATAGGTGATAATTTCATCCTTATCATCATGTTGTTGTTGCCTCATGGCATCAATATTGAGCTGAATGTTTTTAAATTGAGTTGCTATCGATTCAAGGGTGACTAGAGCATCAACACTGCCCGGAGAGCACGCTGGGGACAATGCCATGTCCGCCACAAAGTGTCGGCTCTCAGTTTCCTCAGAGTCAGAGCTTGGCTCCCCTAGCGGCTACCTCTCCTCCATACGACGGTCAACTCCTCTCCTTTTGGCGTCGCCTCTCTGAGGAGGCATATACCGCAAACCACCACCCCCGACTGCTCCGACATCGATAAAGACTAACTTGTCTAGACAATAACATGACACACAATAGAAACTATAAAACTAACCAAAGGAAATGTTTACCAAACCCGTGACTGAGACCAACTCAAAACAATTTTGGGGGAGCCTGCAATCCCGAAGAGCCCTCGTTATGCCACCATGAATTTTACCATAGGAAGGCATGTTCCAGGTCTCAGTGACCTCTAGACTCCTCCAGTACTAGAAACATCAACGATCGACACACTCCCCTGTGGGCTGCCAAACTCACATGGAATATACAGACCAGCAATCGCCCACCAACTGCAAATAACCAACATTCTTCCTTGAAGCCTCTATATCCTCGAGGTGTAAGGAGCGGGGTCCATGTCCCAAGACCTCATTAAATCAAACGTGTGGCACATGGAGGCCCCCTTGGCTCCATGGTCCAATGCGCCTCCATCTGGCCGGACGATAGGACACTCCCATCGGGGAATTAATAATTAATTTTTATTATTAGATTTGATAGGATATAGATGTTAATAATCAATAATTAATTTATTAATTGAATATAAATTTTTTAATTTAAACCATAAAATTAAGTATTTACATTACTTACCAATATGAATATTTAAATAGTAATGATTTTTTTTTTTTAAATTTTATTTATTTATTTATTTTCAGAAATCATTTATTTGACACTAGTAAACATGAAGTTAATCATCAAAGTTTATATATATAGTTTTACATTAGTCAAGTCCCACTAGCACAACTGGTTGATGATGGGCCTTGTCAGAAGGGCGACCCAGGATCAAATCTCATAGACGATGTTGTGCCCGTGCTAGGGGGAGGAGACAAGTTAAACCCTGTTAGCTTAGTGTTGGTGTGGCCCAATCCGAGTGCAATCCTTGGGTTATTTTGCCAGCTTAGATGCCCCTAGGTCATGATTTTTCAAGCCACAAGTCAAACCTGATGTAATCTCTAATGAACTCAGACCACTTGACAAACAAACAAAAAACATTGTCTTACATTAAAACATAATTTGAGATTTAAGATTATTGGAACATTTATAAAATTGGTTGGAATATGTAAGCATGTAAATGTTTAAGGTTATTGGAACATTTTTTAATGTTAACAATGAGATAAAAGGTTTATTTATTTTTATGGAGGGTATATAAATCAAGTTTCATTTCATTATATATAAGTCAAGGTTTAAAGTTATTGTAGAATTTCTGTAATATGAACAATGATATTTACTTTATTATTTTTATGAGAGCATTGCATATAAGGAAACATTAGTTGTATTGAATAAAGTGAAAATGCTTCACGAGTGTGAAATTTTCTAAAACCCACCTAACCCATGATTCCAAGTGTAAGGTCCATATTTTTCCTTGTTTTTTAAACCTTAGAGAATATGCTAGAAAATGGGTGACTTTTGATCGAGGCCCTACTATAAACCGACAATGGTTTGATCATTGTATGTGTGTTATTGTAGTCATAAAATCTTCGGCATCAGTGGCCACTATTTTTTATTAATGTTTTAAAATATCTTCAGAACTCTTGATTTCTTTCCTTAGATGATGTTGTACTATCAGTATTATCACATAGATTGTGTGTTAATCAATCTTTCATTGTCACTATTGATATGTTTGATTGAAATCTAAAATTAATTTGTGAACAATGAGATCCTAGTGATGTTTCAATAAATTAATTTAATTAACTATTTAATTAAATTAATTTTCTTTCATCGAGTTAATCTCATAGTTGCATAATAATCTACATTATTATGTCACTTATGATATAATTGTAACACATTTACTATCAGCTACCCAGGTTTAGTATTATTTTATATTAGTTATCATTTCTGCTTTTAGTTAATTATAATAAATATATCTCATCCACTATATTCCACATAGTTTTTTTGTTAAGGGAAATAGGTCCCAAAATATCAGTGAGAGCCATCGTCCAAAAAGGAAAAGGATTTTTTTTAAGATCTCGACCAAATGGTTTCCCCAATGTTGATGAAGTCATTCAAGACTATCAACAGGAGGGTAGTAAATATTTAAGTAATTTTTGTTTCCTCTCCCATAAGGCAAGGCCTGAGTCGTCAGGACTTGGACATACTCACTTGCTCCCTTTTTTGTCGATTCCCTCACTGGCACCTGATTCTGATCCCATATGTCCTAACAAGGATTTGGAGGCCTTAACACAGTCCTCGACTTTTGAGATGGAACCCCTATAGACCAAAATATCATTTTTTCAACCTGGGAAGGGAATAGAGAAGGCCGTTACCTTGTGGAATTCATCATAGAGGAAGAAATGAGTCATTAAATACAAAAATATTTGGCCTAAAACCAATCCTAACCCTTATTACTTCAGTCTAGAATCTTTTGTGGGACGAAAGTTGGTCTATCCAAATCATAGTTATGAGAAAAAAGGGAAAGTTGATACTTTATGTGCACCAACCCTTAGAGGGGATGAGCTCACTTCCCTAGTGCCCCCATGATTATCTTGTCCTTGAAATTTTGGGGCTTAAGTGCGGCCCATAAAGCTAGGGAACTCAGAGGACTGGTTCGACTACATAATCCTTCTATCATTTTACTGCAAGAAACTATGTGCCCTCATGAGAATACCTGGGTTTTCGTTCTTCTTGTATACCTTGACTAATTTTTCTGCGCTTCGGATGTTAGGGTATATTCCAGTGGCTTGGGTGTGATGTAGAAACCTAAATGTATCTCTTTACAAGCCTTTTGTATCGATGCAGGCATCCTCCTTTCTAGCCATTTGTTGGGGTCCACACATTAGTTTCACATTCTTAACTCATATGCCCCATTTGTGGGTAGGAGGTGTAGGTTTTAACCCTGAACAGAAATGATCTACACACTAATCTTATAACAGAAAATAAACAATAGGGAGAGCATAAAACATAAAACATATAAACACAGAGATTTTCCCCTGGATCCCAAATCGAGACAACCAACTTGATTTTTCATTATATTCCTTTTAGTGCTACAACACATATATATACATGTTGAAGCATACATAAACCCCAATCCATTAAAATTGGATTAGAACATAACCGTAGTTCCCTTGACCATATCTACAAAATACCAGGGGCCAAAAACCATTGTACCCCAAAACCATGTGCAAAATCATGCACAAAACATGGGTGGGTCTGCACACCAAACAAATTTTCATTGGGGCGCTGCCCTGGACCCCAACAGTGGGGTCTAACTCCTCCTTTGTGACCCTCCTACTGTGCTCGTCGCAACGTACAGCGCATGGGGCTAGTCGTGGAAAGAATATAACACATATCCAACTTTCTCCCACTTGTTGTTTTCTTTCCACAGGGGGTCACAGGAGAGCTTAGTCATTGGGCCAATTCTTCAACACCCATTGTTTCTCTACACCAAGAGAACTTATGAGTGCTCATAGACTTCGTCAATGCATTTGCAACATTCTTTAAAGTGTCCACCTTTACCAACAACACCCTTTTAGCTTCAACCATATATCTCACAAAGTGATATTGAACATCAATGTGCTTTGTCTTTGAATGATAAGCAGGGTTCTTAGCTAAGAAAATTGCACTTTGGCTATCACAGTCTATCCTTATAGCTTGCTGCACCAACCCCATACTTGAAGACAATCTCTGCAACCAAACTGCTTCCTTGCTTGCATGAGTGGCTGCCATGTAATGCTGCCTGCGCGGATTGAAAGAGCCACTACGGTGTCTTTTACTCATCAGTAATTGCTTCTCCAAATAGGCTAAACACATACCCACTTGTAGATCTTCTTTGGTCAGGATCTCCAGCCCAGTCTAATAAAAAAACTACAGATAATAAATGTCCTCCCTAAGTGCCCACACAATGCATGAAAATATAATCCTAATTACTGTGTAAATACTCCCCGAAAACCCACTTCAACTCTTTGTCCAATGTGTACTTCTGGGTTTGACATAAACCTGCTCAATACTCCCACTGCATGTGCAATGTCTGGTCTAGTACAGACCATTGCATACATCAGACTACCCACTGCACTTGCATATGGAACACATGACATTTCCTCCTCTTCTTCTTGTGTCTTGGGACACTATTCAACAGACAGCTTTACACCTACAGGAATAGGAATATTCACCGATTTACTATCCTTCATATTGAACCTCTGCAATATGGTCTCGACATACTTCCTCTGGTTTAACTAGAGCTTCCTCTTTGCCCGATCTCTCTTAATTTCCATGCCCAAAATATAGTTTGTAGCACCAAGATCCTTCATGTTGAATTTGGAGAACAATTGGGTCTTCAAATCTTGGATAATTTCTTTGTCATTTCCAATCAACAAAATTTCATCACATACAAGACCAAATAAATAACACGGTCACCAATTAATTTGAAATAAACACAGTGATCATCCTTGCTTCTGGTGAAGCCAAGTCCCCGTATATAGGTATCAAATTTCTGATACCACATCCTTGGTGACTCTTTTAACCCATACAAAGACTTCTTAAACCTGCATACCAGTTCTTTCTTAGCCTTCACCATAAAGCCTTCAGGTTGCTTCATGTAGATCTCCTCTTCTAGATCCTCGTGAAGAAATGTTGTCTTCACATCCATCTGTTCTATTTCAAAATCAAATGCAGCAGCAACAGATAAAAGTAATCTAATAGAAGTAACCTTGGAAACAAGAGAAAAAATATCACCAAAATCAATTCCCAGCACTTGGGAATAACCTTTTGCTACCAACCGAGCTTTGTACTTCTCCACCTTGCCTTCTACATTCATCTTCTTCTTAAACACCCATTTTCTCCCAATGGGCTTCCTTCCAGCCGGCAACTCCACCAGATCCCATGCCTCATTTTATTGCAAGGATTCCATTTCATCAACCATGGCCTCCTTCCAGAGTTTTCCATCCTCGAAATCTACTGCCTCCCTGATAGTTCTAGGATCATCATCAGTTATAGTTAAGGAAAAACCTGAACAGAAAGCAGATGGACTATACCTTTCTAGTTGCCTTCTTTCCCGAACTGATCTTCTCAAAGCTAGAGTTTGTGGCTCTTCCTCTTCTGAATCTTCTTCTGCTGTAGAGTCTGATTCATCCTCCTTTAGCCCAAACTCTATCTTCTCAGGTTCCTTTGGTATGATTTCATGTTTAACAACATCTTTGACCTCTCTAAACACCACATCTCGACTGTGCACAACCTTCCTTGTTTCCGGGTTCCAAAGCTTGTAACCTCTTAAACCATCCTTATACCCAATAAAGATGCACCTTTCAGATTTATTATCAAACTTGGTCCTTTTCTCCTTTGAAACATGTACATATGCATCACATTCAAATACCCTTAGATGTGAAAGAGACGGCTTCTTACCAGTCCATACCTCATGTGGAGTCTTATCCTCCAACGCTGATGAAGGTGATTTGTTAACTAAGTAACATGTAGTCTCCACTGCCTCTGCCCAGAATTCTTGTCCTAACCCGGTACCACTGAGCATGCTTCTTGCCTTTTCCATCAGTGTTCTGTTCATTCTTTTTGCAACTCTATTTTTCTGAGGTGTGTATGGGGTAGTCTTTTGTCGTGCTATGCCACACTTCTTACAAGACTCTTCAAATTCCTTCTTGCAGAACTCCCCACCATTATCTGTCCTCAACGCCTTTATCTTCTTCTCTGTCTGGTTTTCCACCAGAGCCTTAAATTATTTAAATTTGTAAAAGACTTCAGATTTCTTCCTCAAGAAATATATCCATGTATTCCTTGAGAATTCATCTATAAATGAAACATAGGACACAGACTTTCCCAGTGATGGAACTGACACAGGTCCAAACACATCACTGTGCACAAGTTCTAATATCTTGTTCGCCCTCTTCAAACCAGAAGGAAAACTCACCCGATTCTGCTTCCCATATACACAATGTTCACAGAAATCAAAATCCAGAGAGCAATTAGACATACCTTCTACCATACCATTTCTATGCAGTATCTGAAGGCCCTTCTCTCCAATATGTCCAAGCCTTTGATGCCATAACATGGTCTTTTCTCCAGAGACAGCTAGGCTTTCCGCTCCTCTTTCAGGAACCACAAAACTATTACACCCATCAATAATAGTGCTACCTTGTAGCTTGTATAGAGTTCCAATCCGAACTCCCCACATTAATACTAGTGCTCCCTGAACCATCTTGCAGGCATCTTTCTTGAACACTGTTTTTTACACCTGCATCATCCATCTTGCTTACAGAAATCAGATTTCTGGCCAATGCAGGAATATGCAGAACACCAAGAAGTGTTCTAATCCTTCCACCTTGCAGCTTCAGCTTGACCTTTCCACGTCCGACGATTCTGGCCTTCCTATCATCCCCTTGGAAGACATCACCACCATCATATTTCTCATACTCGCAGAACCACTCCCTATGGGGAGTGAAGTGAAAGGATGCACCTGAGTCAATCAACCATGACTCATGATCTACATGTGTATTTGAAGAAGAAGCCAAATACACATCCACACCTTCATCCGAGGTGGTTTTTGCCTCTGCAGAAGGAGCATCATCGGATCCCTTTCCTTTCTCAGGAGCTTTAGATCTGCAGTCCTTTTTGTAGTGCCCTTCCTTTCCGCATTTCCAGCATACCTTTACAAACTTTCTAGGAGATTTAGATCTCCCTCTAGATTTGGATCTCCCACTCGAAACCTTATTCTTGTTTCTGTTTTGGGACCTTCCTCGTACAGATAAGGCATCTCCATTCTAGCCCTCCATATTTCTCCGTCTCATTTCCTCCGACAACAAGGCTGAGACAATGTCATCAAAATTCAAGGTAGTTGTATTGCTACCTATTGCAATAACCAGACTGTCCCACGAGTATGGTAGAGAACACAACAAACTGATGCACTTATCTTCATCTGAGATTTTAATATCAACAGATGACAGCTGACTTACCACAGTATTGAAGGCGTTCAGATGCTCTGTCACTGAGTCTCCATCCTTCATCCTCAGGTTATACAGCTTTTTCCGCGGGAACAACTTATTCACCAGAGACTTAGATTGGTACAAAGTCCCAAGTTTTTCCCACAAATTCTTCGCCGTAGCTTCCCCAGATACATTCAACAATACTGAATCTGACACACACAACCGTATTGTGCTCTTAGCCTTCCGATCCAGTTTCTTCCAGTCTTCATCTGACATTGCCGTTGGTTTAGTACTTGGATATACCGCGATCCACTGATCTTTATCCACCAGCAGATCCTCCATCTTGAGCTTCCACAACTCAAAACTCTGACCATTAAATTTCTCGATCTCTATCTTTCCGTCGCTCGCCATCTTCTTTCACCGCAAGAATCAATCCCGCAGATCTCCCACTGAACAGGGTCTACCTCAGGCCCGAGAAAAAAACCCTCAGCAGCAAAGGCATCCCCTTGAAGTCGAAACAGCTCTGATACCAAATGTAGGTTTTAACCCTGAACAGAAATTATCTACACACGAATCTTATAACAGAAAATAAACAATAGCGAGAGCATAAAACATAAAACAGATAAACACAGAGATTTTCCCCTGGATCCCAAATCGGGATGACCATCTTGATTTTTCATTATATTCCTTTTAGTGTTACAACACATATATATACATGTCGAAGCATACATAAACCCCAATCCATTAACCCTGGATTAGAACATAACCATAGTTCCCTTGACCGAATCTACAAAATACCAGGGGCCGAAAACCATCATACCCCAAAACCATGTGCAAAATCATGCACAAAACATGGGTGGGTCCACCTATGAGTGGGTCCGCACACCAAACAAATTTTCACCGGGGCACTGCCCCGGACCCCAACAGTGGGGTCTGCCTCCCCCCTTGTGACCCCCCTGCTATGCTTGGCGCAACGTATAGCGCATGGGGCTAGTCGTGGAAAGAATATAACACATACCCAACAGGAGGTCTTTTTGGGAAAATACTGGAGACTCTGGAATCTTGAGATTAAAGTCTAGTATTATCCTATCTGGGGATATCAATATGAATTTGGGGAAAGGATAAATCTGGGTAGATAAGGACATAGAGGACCCTTTATCCAAGTTTTCTCTTGGAATTGATGAACTCTTTTGCTCTATGTGACATTGATCCCAGTACCATTTCCCCTACCTATCAGAACATGCGCACAGGTCAAGAGAGAATCTCTAAGCATCTGGACCACTTCATTATTAGCTAGTATTTGGTTGGGCTTCTGTCAGGGGTTTCATCGAAGATTATTCCTTCTTTTGTTTCAGACCATAAGCTGATACTCTTCTCATGGGAGGGAAGGGACCAAAGTAAAAATTTCCCATTTAAATTTAACTCTGCATGGCTCCTTAATGAGGATTTTTCTTCTTTGGTGATAGATGTATGGAGATGCCCAATCCTTCCTCCCCCAAGTGACTAGATGGGGAATTTTTTTGGAAAGTTGAGGGCCATCAAGAAGGAAGTTTTTTTATGGATCAAGAAGAAAAAAGAAGCAGATATGAAGACACTTTCAAACATTGTATTATAACGATCCCGAGGACCCATTATTTTTCTCTGATCAGTATAAGGGGAAAATCATGGACCTGGAGGGGGAGAAGACCGTGATTCTGTTGGCACAAGAATCTGAATGGATATTGAAGAGTCGTGCTCTGTGGGTCACGTCTGGGGATAAAGATACCAAATATTTCCATATGTGCGCCAATATCACGAAACAAAGAAATTTGATTAGAGGCATCAAGGGTGCAAGCAATAATTATATTCAGGATCAACATGGCATTAAAGAGAAGGCTTTTCGCCATTTCAAAATAAAATTCAAAGCACAAGAAAAAATATTTTATTCACAGCTAGAGATCATTATAGAGATGACCAACAAGTTCAAATAGGAGGAAAATGAGTTTTTGGCTAAATCGATTCAGATAGAAGAAATTATTGATGTCCTCGAGTCATGTGCGAAAGAGAAAAGTCCCATCCCCTATGGGTGGGGGGTGGAACTATTCATACATTTCCAAGAATTAATGTTTCCTAACATAGCGGTTGTTGAAGAATCCCACACCACTGGACACATATATGGGGCCATGAATGCTACTTTTATAGCATTAATCCATAAGAATAAGGCCCCATAATATTTTTCAGACTATAGGCCTATATCATCATGTATTGCAATATACAAAATAATCTCCAAGTTGATTTCGACAAGGATAAATAAGACCTTATCCGCCTATATCTCTACTGAAATTTTTTTTTTCTTGGTAGAAAAAAGATATAGGAGGACATAGCCATAGAACAAGAATGTTTTCATTCCATGAAGATTGGGAAAAATAAGGCAAGCTTACTCAAGGTGGACTTGATTAAAGCATATGATTTCATTGCCTAGGAGTTCTTGAGAATGGTTTTGCATAAGGTGGGCATATATCCTAATAATATTGGTTGGATAATGGCTTGAATTCGGACTACAAATTTCGTTGTAATCATCAATGGTTCTCCGACGAATTTCTTCACGGAATACAAGGGTATTCGACAAGGATGCACTTTATTTCCATTATTATTCCTTCTAGACATGGATTGCCTAAGCTGCAAGATAAGTGTTGCAAGGGACGCGGGAAAGATAATGGGTGTAAAGGTCACAAGGAATATACATATTACACATCTAACATTTGTATGTGAACTATTATTTGGTGGTATGAATAACCTTAAAGAATGGGGGGTGATTCATCTGATCATCAAGACTTTTAGCAAGGCATCAAGTCTATTTATGAGTAAAACCAAATCTCTTTTGATCTCTGCCAACATAGCAGATGCTCAGTGCAGGGATATATGTAATTTATTTAGGGTCAAAAAGGTGCTTCTAGAAGAGAAAATCACATATCTTGGCTTCCCTCTCAAACCTAATAATTACGACACCAAATAATGGGTCTGGTTGACTCACAAATTCACTAAGAAATTTTATGGGTGGTCACAGAGGTGGCTATCAATTGGAGGTAGATTGACTCTCATTAAATCTTTCCTCCAAAACATCTTTTAGGGGAAAATCCATTTGGTAATATGGAAATCCATAGAAAGGTCGATTAAAGAGGGGGGTTGGGGTATCTTGGACACCCACAATTTTAACATGGAACTGATCATCAAGAACATGTGCAGGGAGGTGACAAGAAAACGTATTTTGGGACAACTCATTAGGGACAAATATATGATGGGAAAACCATATATTATTTGGATCAGGGAAGGGGCTAGGAAGAACATTTTTTCCTCCTACATTTGGCGAGGCATGACTAAAAACTAACAACGGATATTGGGACTCTTGAGATGGGAGGTTTGGGATGGTAGATTGGTGGAGGTTGGATTAGATGAATTGAAGGGATTCAATGGTATTCAAACCTTATTGGTTAATATAATTAATACCATTCACAACATGGGCATTTATTATTTTTCACAGATCAACAACTTGAACAATCAATCTACATATCAACAATCTTGGATTAAGGAAGAAGAGCTTGGACTCCACGGTAACCTATCCATCGAATGGGAGGATTACCTCACCCATATTTTGGATGGAGGAATATCCATCAGTGAAAGTGAATACATATTGCAGTGGGAAAGCATATTAAAGAATGGAAACCCACGAGTAAAGGATGTATATAACAGACTCCTATTGGTCGAGAGAGAATTTGACTATAAAATTTGGTTTCAAGAAGCATGGAGATGCTTTGGATGGTTGGCCATACACAAAAAAGTTCTCACTTGGGATATTTTGAGACGTAGGGGATTTCATAGCCCTGGAATCTTCCCTATGTGCAAGAATCACAATGAAGAGATTTATCACCTTTTGTTGTGCTTCCCATTTTCTATGGAGGTGTGGGTTGTTGTTATAGACTCTCTACAACTAGGGAAATTGGGGACACAACAAAAATTGATCTCATGCTTCAATTTATGGATCAAGAATAATATTAAATATCATACATTACCCTTCTATGCCATATCGTCTATCGAGCGCATCAAGAATTCATGTATTTTTGAACATAAAACGCCAGTGATTCGGGAGGTTGTTTTGAAGGCTATCACATTTTTTGCAAATATTGGGCCCAACAAAAAAATCAGGAAAAAAAAAGAGAAAGGTAATAATCAAGGACATAAAGGGGATATATCCTACAGTATTTTTTGATGGGGAAAGTCAACAAAGAAGTTGTGGGTGAGGTGTAGTTATCATTCTGAAACAAGGGAGTTACTACCACTTTTGGTGGAAGCGAGGACACGGTACAAACAATAGAGCCAAAATCACTGTGCTATGGGGCATCCTACTTTTCGCTAAATGGTTAATATTGGAACAAATATTCATACATGGTGATTCCAAGAGAATCATAAACTAGGTCAGGGAGAATTCACACTTCAATCCCCCAATTATTTCCTACTGGATGAGGCGCATAAGGATATTGTTAAGTAATTTTCAGAACATATCCTTTAACCACATATTCATATAACAAAACCAGGTTGCTGACCTACTTTCAAAGAGGGGAATTTCCTCAGAGTCGGGTGTGTTATTATTCACAGGACACTCTCATGAATTTTGTATCCATTAACTTTACATAAGGTAATAAATTTTACCTATTTTCTCGATGGCTATTAACGTTTTGTCGAACTGGATGTAAGAAAATTTTCTACAACATATTATCTATATGTATACATAGTATAGCTATTTGTCTCAGATGTAAAGGAGAAAAGTAGAAGCATATAAAAAGGAATACATAGATAAATCCTAGGATAACTGATGTCTATGTGAGAAAACTCAGTGAATGTACTTTCTTTTTTTATTGTCAATGAAAATAAAGTGTTTTTTTTTCTTTTGAAAAAAAAGAGTGCTTTCGTTGTGTTATACAAAATTACACGATGGCTGAAGTTTTTATGGTCTCTGGATTTGTTGGTGTGGCCATAAAAATTTAATCAACTAGATCCTTCACTAGATAGGTATTTTTATTCGCTATAAGAAAGAATTGGGTTTCCTTAAGAGTCTGGTAACAAACATCCAGTCGATTATTAAGCAGATCCAATGATTATTGTCTAACATTGAACAAGAAGAGTATAATTCCCACTTATTGATGCTATAATAAGGCTTTAGACATCAATATATGGCTTAAGAATTTGGATATGATTCTCCATGAAGCATCAGAGCTGGTCCAACAATGTATACTTGCACCAAGGTATAATGTTATTTATATCAATCAAGTCAAAATATCAATAATCTTATTTCTTATATTAAAAAACATCTAGAATTTTCTCCTTTGGTTGTGTGGGCTCAAATTCCCGAGCTCTTAAAGGAACTCAAGCATGAAATCATACAAACTATAGAGGAACGCATCGAATCCATTCCTTCTTCAAGCATTTACTCAATCATTTTTTCTTCATCCACAAACTCCCTATAGTCGGACAAGAGTGAACTTTTGCAATACTCAAGAAACTAGTGATAGATTCAAAGTTTTGCTGCATTGGCGTAGCTGGCAAGGGTGGATATGGAAAGCCTCTTCTTCTCAAGAGAACCTTCAACAATGAAAGGGTGTGAAATGTATTTAGCGATGGCTTATTTCTTTTTCTTAGTTTCCTTCATATAAAAGTCCTGGGAAATATCTCTATCAATAGATAGAAATCCAAACAAATCTACATGACCTGGGACATAATATGAACCCAGAAGGTGTAAAAATATGGATGAATCACAATATACGAGCTGTTGAAATTAAAAAATATGATGATCCTAGTGAAAATTAAGCACCTTCACTAGGTGGGGCTCGCAGGCTATTTTTAGGTGTGTCTATTTTTAGAATTGTGAGCATATTCTAAAATTAGCAGGATGATGATTCTAGATGGTTGAGAAAATTCTATCTTTGGATGAATTTCTATTTTTAGATATATGGGCAAAGTCTATTTATAGATCGCATATCTAAAAATAGAATGCATGTCGATTATTATTAGCCCTTAATAATAATCGGACAATAAATAATAACTTATTCTCTTGGAGCACTTGATTTCAGTTAACTGATGTGGCAAACCAGTTAGCTGAAGGAATTACGCATTCCAAGGTTGGTTGGTGACTCATGCATGGTGGATTTTGTTATAACTGATTGTGGAAGAGTTGTAACAGAGTTGGAAAAGTAGTTATGGGATTTGTTATTTAGTTTAACTCAGTTAAGTGAGTTAAACACAGTTGTGCTAGTTTTCACTCATGATACACTAGTGAAAGATCAGTGAATTAATTATTTAATTAATTCGCAAGTAGTGTCTCACATGAAACTGAAGAAATACAACAGTTAACTACTTGCATGTCAGATCCAGTGGAGACCTAGTGGAGAGATAGGTGAAAGGGTGTGATGGACTATTAGTTGTGACTATAGTGATGCATTCAATGCATCTACACACACATTGGAGATGCCAATGAGGATTCCACAGTCAAGGAAGGCAAGATTGCATTCATTCATGGATCGTCTTCAGCATGGATTGCGTAGTGGAGGCAGGCTGTCAGGAGGCAGTAAATTGGTGCATGGATATGCAAATTTATGTATGACAGTGTGAGACAATTGTATATTTTACTGAGAGCTCTATGAGCTGAGATTTGTATGAGATTTTTTCATGTTCCATTGATATATATAATATATGATAGTTGGGGTTTTTTATCTTTAAGATTTATCGGTAAAACATCTTGTTATATGTGATTGATTTTTCTTCATGTGTTTGCGATTGGCGATTTAATTTCCGCAAATAATTAAGTAGAAGGATTTTGTATTTAACAGTGGATTAAAATTGTTAGATTAGGAGAGTCTGGAAATACATCATTGTGTTTATAATTTTCTACACAGGAAAAGAATTTTTCCTTATTTTTAGATCACGTATGTGGAGAGGGTGTAAATTGTTGGAAGAATTAGGTACTATGACCTTGCTAACCGACACCTCAACCTCCAAAGTTATTTTGAGTTTGAGGAATCATAAAGCATTGTTAGAGATGGGGGTTAATGCACAAAGGTCCACAATTAAAATGGAGGATTTGATCAAAGATGAAAGTTGGGCGTTGTTTTATCATCATGATTTTGCATAAAGTAATAGAAATACTCCAAGGAGATAACGACGATGGTTGTGTGTGCAAGGTGTGGAGGGATTCCCCTTGTGATCAAAGAAATTGCTAGGTCAATGGAAGGCATCGTTGATCCAAAAGAATGGGAATTTGCAATCAGAGATGTTGTAAAATTATGATGGTGAAGAAATACAAGAAGCTCTGTATGATCCCCTGAGGTGGAGTTATGACGCCCTACGCTACAATTTTTATTTCCATAGATAAATTCATTTTTAGAATACCAGCTCATCTAGATCGAACAAAAATTGTGCTATTTATAGGCAAAGGGCTACTTGCAAGAAAGGATAGGAAAGGTAGGGGCCTGCGATAAATCCTGTAGTAGTTGGAGATATCTTTCCAACAAGGTATCGTACGTGCCAAACTAAGATAATATGACTAAGTTATGACCCCGGGAAGTTAGCTTCCCAACTAACCCCAATAGGGCCCACAAACTCTTCGTGTTCCATCTCCTAGGGTTAGAGTTTTGGTTGTTTATGGTTTTCCCTTATGTTCAATAATGAAAATACCCTTGAGCCTCATTGTAACATAGTTCATAGGCATGTATTTGCCACATCTCTTGTTAGAGATAACTCTCCTCAGAGATAAGCTACTATCACCCAAGCTAGTTTATTTACATTCTGTATGTAAGAATATTTTAGTTCTTTTATATTAATGAATTGAAGTGTTATTTTTGTTGCATATTTGTATTTTTTTGCATTCCTATTTAATTTCAGATCAATGGTATCAGAGCAGTCTGCTCTTTCTCTTTTTTCCTTTGCATGTCCCCAACGAGGTCAGGGTATAAGGATTTTAGGGCTCGAACTGGCTGAACCTTTGCAAGACCAGCCTTGTAAACCCCGACAACCTCCCATGGCGGAAGAAAAGAAAGACGAGGGAGCAGGAGATCCTTTCAAAATATTTCTCAAAGAAGCCGTCGAGCGACAGAGGAATGTGATGATGGACAACTTTTCCCAGATCCTTTGATGACTACCATTAGAGGAATTTTGAGTTTTAAAATGGGCCTCCTAAGGAAATTATAAAATAATAGTGGAAATAATAAAATAATATTACATTACATCAACAAATTTTAGAGGAAAAAAGAAAAATATACTTTTTCAACTCGTATTATCAACTTATCTCCCTATGGTTTTACTCAAATTTTGAGTGGGAACACTCATTGGATGTAGAATTTTATTCCCCATCTAAGGAGTACCAATTTTGCATACATTCAATGGACCTTGTTACACGAAAAATGAGAAATACATGAAAAACGTGATTGCAATCAATTTGCATACATTTAATGGACCTTGCTACACGAAAATTGAGAAATACATGAAAAACATGATTGCAATCATGTTTTTCATGAATTTCTCATTTTTCGTGTAACAAGTTCCATCAAAAGTATGCAACATGGTTACTCCTTGGATGAGGAATTAAATTTTTCATCCAACGAGTTCTCCTGCTCGAAATTTGGGTAAAAAATTAGAGAGATAAGTTGAAAACATAATTTTATGATTTTATTATTTTTTAATCTTTTTACTTTTTTACTCCAAAAATGGTGAATCTTCCCCCATGGTTGACATCATCATCTTGAATCCTATTGGTTCATATAAATTTTATTTTGGTTGTACATTTTTCTCAGGAGGCCCATTTTAGACCTCAAAATTTCTCTAATGCCATAGGTGATGCATCTTCTTCCAACAACCAATCAGGAAGTGCCATTCTCTTTAAGGTACAAGTTAACTTTAACATCCCCATATTTAAAGGTCAGATAGATGTGAATGTCATAGATAAATGGTTAAATCTGCTAGAGAGATATTTTTAAGTCCATGATTTTTCCAATCGGGAAAATATTAATTTTTCACTCCTCAAAGTTGCCCCACATGTCAAGGACTGGTGGTAAACCTACTGTGAGAAGAGGGACGAGAGTGGACCCTCAATATTTTCAAGCACACCCACTTGGAATTATTTCAGGGACGCCATCAAGGAACAATATTACCATGTCGGGAGCTATGAGGATAAATACATAAAGTGGACCACCCTGTGGCAGGGAAGGGACCAAGATGTGTGAGAGTTCACAAATATTTTTCATACCCTTCGCACGAAGTTGGGTATCAAGGATTCTCAACGATATTTGGTACTCAAGTACTGCGGTTGTCTACACAAGTACATCCAGGATGAGATGGAGTTCCTAGACATCTCTTCGCTCAACAATACCTATCGATACACTGTCAAGATCGAGTAGAAATTTAAACAGAAGAAGCGAGGCTTTGGATCTGCATATTTGAAGCAAGGGAAAGGCACCCCCAAACTACTGAATAGAGGGAAAATCCAAGGTGGGGCGACCTAGGAAAACCCACAAAAGCCTCAAGAAAATAAAAATTCCATGAAGAAAAAGAAGGACATGGGAAAATGGTGTGAGTTCCATAAGAACTCCTCTCACGACACAAGTGAGTGTCGGGCCAAGCAATTAATAGTGGCTGAGCTGAAGGCTTCTGAATCATATGCATGTTCCAACTATGAGTCAAAACCCGATAAGGGGAATGACAAAGGGACGTAAAATATTTATGTGGAGCCCAATGGGACCATTTCCACCATCAAGATACATAAGGATGAGCCCGAATATTTAGAGGAGGGGGAGCGCCCATTTCACTCACAAATGTGGGTGAAAGGTTCTTCTCTACAATTCATTGTTGACAGCGGGAACCACACAAACCTCATTTCAATAGAGGTTGTGAAGAAACTGGGCCTATTGACCACAACACACCCGCTATTTTATACCATTGGGTGGATTCACCAAGGACAATTTCTCTGCATCAGCCAACAGTGTTGCCTTCCCTACAACATCAAGACCTTCACAAATGAGGTAATATGTGATATTTATCCTCTTGAAGTTTTTGATGTATTATTAGTCCAACCATACTTGTTGAAGTGACATGTTGTGTATGAGGCTAAGCCTCACACTGTAATTATTACTTTGGTCAATAAGTTATACAAGATACCGGATGTAGCACCACCTACCACCATCTCTATGATCATTGTGAAGAAATGCTATAAGATCGTTTCCAAGTCCAAGAAATTTATTTTCCTTTTGATTCTCCCTAAGGGAGAAAAGAAGATTGTGGCCACGACCACCAGACAAGGCTCCTCCGCATGAAAATAACAGATGGACAAGGTCATGGAGGAGTACATGAAAATCTTGTGACCCTTCACCAACTCATTCATGGTGGTGTATTTGGATGACATCCTGATCTTCAGCCAAAGTTGGGAAGAGCACCTCCACCATATTCGATAGGTCCTCCAAACCTTGTGGCAACACAAGTTGTGTGCCAATTTGGAGAAATGCACTTTTGGTATGACTAAGGTTCAATATCTGGGGTACATCATCGATGAGAGAGGTGTGCATGTGGACCCAACCAAGATACAATTCATTCAATATTGACCAACCCAACCACTTTAATAGAGCTCTACATCTTTCTGTGTCTTGCCAACTTATACTGTAGGATCATGTTGGGGTTCTCTCATATCACTTGGCCTTTGAGTCAAGTCACCAAGGGAGGAGTGAAAGAAAATTTATTTTGGTCTGAATCCCAACATAATGCATTTTCCGAGTTGAAGCATCACATCTTTCTCTGCACCAGTGCTCCCATGACCAGACCTGCAACAACTCTTTGAGATTGATATAGATGCCTCTGACTATGCTATTGGTTCAATTATTACTCAACAGGGGCATCCCGTGGCATATCATAGTGAGACACTTTCAGACACAGTTTGAAAGTATCCCACCTATAAAAAAGAGATGCATTCCATTGTGCAAGCCTGCTGACAATGGAAACATTACATTATAGGGAAGGAAATAGTCATCCACATAGGCCATCGACCCCTGTAGTTCATACAGACACAAGGGAAGTTGTAGAATGATCAACATAAGAAATGGTCCATATACCTGCAACAATTCCATTTTAACATTAAGTACAAGAAGGGAAACACCAACAATGTTTTAGAATGCCTTAGTTGACCGTTGGTCATGGCGCTGACTATTGTGATTGACTCTTATGGGAACGAGACAACATGGTGGCCACATCTTTACAAGAGTGATCCAGAATTTAGAAACACATACCAGATGCTCCTAGAAGGAAATCAAGTTCCAAATTTTCCCCTCCAAGATGCACTGTTATGCCACCTATGACACCTTTTTATTCATTCAAGCGAGTGTGCCAAGATTATTTGGGAGGTGCACTCCACTCGGTTCGTAAGACACTTCGGTGTAGAGAAAATAGTTGCAATGTTGTAGGAGTATATTTATTGGTCAAACCTTCGGCATGATGTTGGAAGTACATCAGATCCTGCACTGCTTATGCCATTGCCAAACTGACCATCAAGAAGCAAGGCCTATATACTCCTATGCCTACTCCTAGTCGACCTTGGAACTCCATATCCATGGATTAAATACCTGTCCTTCCTTCTACTAAGCATGGAAATGACTGTGTTTTTGTGGTTGTCAATAGATTCTCTAAGATGGTCATTCTAGTGGCCTACAAGAAGAGTATAATGACAAAAGCCATTGTTAAGCTATTTTTTGAACTAGTGTGGGTACAGTTTGGGATGCCAAAGCCCATGATCTCAGATCGAAAAAACAGACTCCTCAGTACATTTTGGCCAAGTCTCTGGTCGATGCTGGATACCAAGCTCACTAAGTCCACAAATTTCCACCCCCAAACTGATCGCTAAACATAGGTCGTCAACAGGATGATTATACACATTTTTCACATGTACAACTTGAAGCGTCCACACACATGGGATGAAAGCCTCCAATATGTCCAACACATCTACAACAAAACTTTACATAAATCAACTAGACACAACCCCTTTCAGGTGGGGTTGGGATTCCAACCACTATGTCCCATTGATGTAGCCATACCATTTGCAGCTACTTAGGCATATTCGTCTCATGTCCAGTCCGAAGCTAACAGGGCTAACAACTTCATTGAGCGCATTCAAAAAAATTTCCTATAGGTCCATGACATTTTGGACAGAGCCAATGATAAGTACAAACAACGACATGATCAACATCAGGTGAAACAAAAGTTCGAGGTGGGAAACAAAGTTTGGCTACATTTGCAAAAGGAGTGCCTCATTGGGCCCCACTCCAAGCTTCACCCGATCAGATATGGGTTGTACACCATCACCAAGGCTGTAGGGGAAAATTCCTTCGAGCTCAACATTCCACATTTCCTTGGATTGCACCCAATTTTCAATGTGGACCGCCTTTGGTCATACTTTCCACCATTACTGGACACATATGACATTGCGGAACAAATCACACCAACGTAGTTAAACCAAAATTGCATGGAACATGCCACAACTAATCGAATCATGGACACACATATCAAGAATACTCACTAATAGAGGATCCATATATATTGAGTTGTCAAAGAAGGCCAACTCCTTCACCAGGGCAAGTGATTCACTAGCGACCAGGTTCAACATAAATTTCCTCACCTCATGGAGGATCCAAACGCAATGGGAACCATTGCTTCCTAAGAAGAGAGGAATGATCCAATTGGATATTCGTGGCCACCCACATATTCCACCTAGACCTCCAGTCAGTTTCATTTGTTTCCTTTTTTATAGCAGCATTTACTATTTTTAGCAGTTTTTTGGGTCCTGAACTTCCGGAGAATTTTTGACCCCATAAACGACACTTTTTTGAGTTTCACAGGTGTAAAATCATGTATTACTCAAATACATATTCCAACAAAGTATTGTATGGGTAAAATGAAGATAATATTACCAAGTTACGACCCCGGGAAGTTCGCTGCCCAACTAACCCCAACAAGGCCCAAAAACTCTTGGTCTTCCTTCTCCTGGGGTAATGGTTTTTGTTGTTTATGGTTTTTATTTATTTTTCAATAATAAAAAGGCCCTTGAGCCTCATTGTAACACAGTTCATAGGCATGTATCTACCATATATCTTCTCAAAAATAAGCTACCATCGCCCGAGCTAGTTTATTTCCATTATGTATGTAAACATATTTAAGTTCTTTGATATTAATGAAATGAAGTGTTATTTCTACTGAATTTTTTTATTTATGATTATATTTGTATGCTATTTCATTCTTATTTAAGTTCAGATCAATTTATTTTCACTCATACAACTCTATGCCAATATATGATGTTTTCCCTTTAGCCTATGCAAGTCCAAAATCTATGATAATTCTAGCTCTATGGTCTATATTTGGCCCATTCTATGTCTTGTGTTTGAACAGTATCTTTGAAAATATATATTTTTATGGTTTATGTCGAGCCTGTCGTTATCATTAAAAAAACATACACTTAATTTCACTAGCTAGGGTGCTCAACGGTGAAGAATGGCATTTGTAAGTGCACTAGTGAATGTTGAAAAACATCACAATTTAAGAATAACCAAAGATTCCTAAGGTTTTCATTTAAAAAATCAATTTGCAAAAATTCACCTTAGCAATTTTGCACTAATAAGCATGATTGTTTTTTCAATGGTTGTGTGGTTCCATTGAAGTGACATCTCAACAATCTATGGGCCAAATCATGTTAAATTGACAACCACCTACTAAATAACAACGCCAAGTAGCTTAGTCTCAAGCCACTACACCATTAAAGTGGCATTAAGGAGCCTCTAAAGGACTCCCCTTGTCTCCCAGTAGCTCACCCAAGGATTAAGTCTCATCAATAAGCCAAGGGGAGCCAAAGCATGGGCTTTGGCTTATAAATATCAATGTCTTTGGGACCAAAAAACGAGAGAAGTGCAAGAAAAGTTATGCTACCAATTTGGATAGAAAACTAGCATTCCTTTATGTTCATAGAGTTCACCATTTAAAGCTCTCATAGGAATTATTTGAGAAGATCGCATTCATTACAGGAATTTTAAGGTCTAAAATGGGCCTCCTAAGGAAATTATAAAATAATACTAGAAAATAATAAAATAATATTAGATTATATCATCAAATTTTAGAGAGAAAAAATAAAAAAACTACTTTATCAACTTGTATTTTCAACTGATCTCTGTATGGGTGTACTCAAATTTTGAGTGGGAGCACTCGTTGGATGTAGAATTTGATTCCTCATCCAATGAGTACCCATGTTGCATACTTTCGATGGACCCTGCTACACAAAAAATGAGAAATACATGTAAAATGTGATTGCAATCACGTTTTTCATGTATTTATCATTTTTCATGTAGCAAGGTCCATTGAAAGTATACAACATGAGTACTCTTTGGATGAGTGTTGTGGAGTTAAATCCCCTCTGTGGACAGAGGCGATCCCTACTAGCCCAGAATGGGTCTAGCAACAATCGTAACACGCTATGGCGCAGGTCCCTAATTGCAATAAACCAACTTGTGAAGAAGGCTTACCTTGAATCCAATGTTGTCGCTTGTAGAGAAAGTAGCACTCCCATTCCTTAGCTCTAGCAGATCACGATCCTCACGATCTCCATGATCAGACACCTGCACACGCAAGAAACAAAATAAACGCAAGCGTAAAATCCAATATATACAACTATATGTCAGTCAGAGAAGACATAACTCATCATCATAATCAACAACAAGAGTGGAACCATAACCAATAGTCATTTATCATTAATCAATCAAAGGAGGATACAACATGGCTCTGACGCTGAATTCTCCTTCGGAGGGTCGCCAACGGAACACGTCTTGAAAAATCCTATCGGGGATGGGACAAGCCTCTCTCTTCGGATGTCTCGACAATAGTCTCCCTGCTTGGATTTGGCCTTAAGGGAATAAATCAAGGCTCTTGCAGCATAAGGCTCTGATGGCTCTTGGGAACTAGCTTGCAAAGGAGATGAGCAAGCTTTTATAGGTGGAGGAAGGGGAGTTGGGATCCCTATAATCATGGGATTGGCCCTATCCTCAAGGAAGCTTCCATGAGAGGTGGCAAACCACTTCCTCTAGATGGAGATCCAGAGCCAAACCTCCCAACTCAAATTAGATACCAGTTTATGGATTGGTTAGGACGAAACTTCCGCCATTTATTTTTTAAAAACACTCATTAAAATGGCTGGCGCGAGTGTGACTCTGAGACAGAGCGCCAATTGGCGCGCCCTTTTTGAATTATTTCCCCCATTGACCCCGGTACTGAACTGGCTTCCCGCGCCAATGCAAAAAGGGGTGTTTTTAGGGTTTTTCACAAGGAGTTGTCTTCAGGGCAATGAAAGCTCATGTTCAAAGGGATGTCATGAAAGTGGTTTCAAGTCATGTCACTGCTCATAGGTCACGAAATGAGCCCTCCAATTGTGCGGGATGGGGAATTGCAGGGACGGTGACAATTTGCTGTGTAACAATGAGGAATTAAATTTTTCATCCAACGATACTCTTGCTTGAAATTTGAGTAAAACATTAGGGAGATAAGTTGAAAATGCGTGTTGAAAAAATAGTTTTATTATTTTATTATTTTTGAATATTTTTACTTTTTTACTCTAAAAATGGTGAATCATCCCCCATGGTTGACATCATCATCTTGGATCATATTGGTTCTTATAACGTTTATTTTGATTGTACATTTTTCTTAGGAGGCCCATTTTAGACCTCAAAATTCCTCCTACGCTTGCAAGGAAAGGGAAAAAGGACATTCCTTTAGGAGATTTTAGGATCCATTACCCTATCAAATCTCTTTAATGTCTCTGGGACAATTTTGTAACTCTTTTCACAAGCAAAGAATAGAAATCTTGCTTTCTTACACACTTTTTATCTTCTTTGCTTTTCTTTGTTATTATATTGTAACAAATGATCTTGTTTAGATTTAGTTGCTTTGTTCATTTGTTTATGTGTTGTCCTTGCTAATCATTTTCTTGTGGGATTTATGTAAGGCCCAACATCCTTATAATAGATTAGATTTTGGTACACCATTGCTCCAAAAGATAAACAACACACAGTTTAGGTTCAATGTTTGAACCAAAATTTTGATACCATTTGTCACATACCAACCCTCTAAACTCTTTTAGGAAAGTGGGGAAATAAAATTTTCCATGAGTTTAAAGATGCTTCTAAGCACACCCTCCTACATGGCGCCACATCCATTAGTTGATGTGGCATCAAATCCTTATAAACTTCCCTTAATGGGGAATACAATTGGATTTATTTTGACGTATGGTGGGCATTATCACACCTCCAACAAAATTCCCTTTGAACAGTGTATCATACCAAATATTTATGTGGCATATATGTCACACCTTCCAAAATGTTATCTTCCTGTGACATAGGAATTTTCTCTCCCTTGCAATGTATTGCACCAACTTTATTTTGGTGTGATAAGTGCATTCCTTTGAATTTCCAAAAGTCATTTCTTTCTCGTCATTTTCTTCCTCTTTCGTATGTTTTTCTTCCTTCTGTATATTTATCTCTCTTTCCTATTTATCATAACATTTAAATTTTCTAATGCAATGTATTGCGTCATAAAAAATGTGGTATTTGATACATTGAGCCACGAAAAAATAACTTTCTCATGACATTATATTTTTCCTTCAGAACTCCTAAGTCTTCCCTTTTTCCAGTTTTTACCAATTCTTTAGTAAGCTTTGTTAATGGTTTCTTTCCAATGCTATTTCCTCCATTGTGATTATTGAGAACCCCTAAGTCTTAAGTCTTCCCTCTTGTAGTGCTAACCAAATCTTTAGTAGGCTTGTTAAGATTTTCTTTCGAAGGCTATTTCTTCCATTGTGATAATTGAGAAAGGGGTCAACCTTTGCAATCGAGGACTTGGTTGACCTCTAGAACATTGCACATAATTCAAAGTTTACAAGTCATGGGAGCATTCTTTGAAACAAATTATGAAATCAACATGCATGCAAGTCTAGGTTTATGGTCATTCGACATTATTTTAGATAAAGAATAGAGTTGGTAATTAATAAGAAAGCTTCATTGGTTTTTATGGTATTATTGCAAATAAATTAAATAATATTTTATTGTGTGTAAGTAATTGTTATTGGAGTATTTATTTGATATGGAAAATGGTTTTAAATTTATTGTTTTATTTAAATTAAATTTGAATAGAAAAAAATTTATAAATTATTTATTTTGATATCAATAATAATACAACCACCATAGATCTATTTTAATTCCAGATCTACCAAGCACCGAGAGGGATCAAATATCTTAATATTCTAATGCAAATCTCTTTTTGAGTCCAAAACTTGAGGAAATGTTTGCACCTTGCCTTGGTAAATTCCAAATTAAGATGAATCTTTGTTAGTTATAGGTTACAAATTATATAGATTAAAAACCATTGAACATAAAACATATCTTAACTGAAATTTTTGGTATCAATATTGTTTCACTAAACAAATCTTATACTCTTTTTAGTTCTAGAATTTTGTCGACACTTAATTTCCTTTTTTGATTAACAATATAATTGTATATACTTAATTTTTGTTAAAATGTTTAATTAAACCGCATATTCATTATTATTCTATATATATATATATACATGCCGATAGGCATTCCTTAACCTTCCTGTGTCGTCAACCCTTTCAATCTAGCTCTGACATCTATTCGTCTGCTCTTTTGCGGATTAAATGACGTCTGGTCAAAATTTAATTGATTCAATTTTACGTCGCGTCATTCTCGGCATGCAGTGACGCATCTGGAGCACCAGGCATAGGATGCTCTAGGCAATGAGGAAAATGCTCCAAATCGCACTTATAAATCTGTAAAATTGTGAATTTCACTTCACATCCGTCACAAATCTGCGACTGTTCTTTCAAAATCCTTCAAAAAATTTCCCAACAGTGGAATCTGATGGGAAAAAATGGTACCAGATTGACGTATTGTCGAGTTGTCAGAGTGCTGTTAAAATATACGGACGAACCACGAGTTGCTCTGGAGATTTTTCTATGGGTAGGAAAACAGTTAGGGTTTCAACACACTGTTGAATCATATTGTGTTACAATCGATAGCGTGAGCTGAAGCGGAATGTGAGCTTATGCCCAGCCTTTGCTTCAACACCTTGTGATGGAGAATGGTAAGAATTCAGCATTGTAAATTGTTCAGTATTTGGTGAATCAATATCAGATTCAATGGTTTTGGATCTGCTGATTGATTTGTTAACCAAGGCTATTGCAGCGTTGTTTTAATATCCTTTTAGATTTTACCTACAATAACGGTTTTCTTGCAGAAAACAATGAAGGATTTCAAATCCGTGAACTTGATACAAAATACAATGATAACGTTAACAATATTGATGATGTTGGTTCGGTGTTGAATGCCTCCACGAAGAGCACATAAAAGAAGCTTTCAAGCTTAAATTCATTTGAAAATAATCCTTCAAGGTTCAATGCATTTGATATCATTTCTCTTTCACGGGGCTTTGATCTATCAAATTTGTTTGAAGAGAAACCACTAAAACATGATAAATGGTTCACATTTACGCAGGCCATTCCCAATATCATCTCAAAGTTTGAGGAAATATCTAAGCTTGAAAATTTCAATGTACAGAAGGCAGATTACAAGGTGAAGATGCACGGGTCTGTGGGACGCAGTAAACGGAAACTATCTACTTTTGCCGAGATATTTGAGAGATATTTGAGGTAACTCCTCTGTTTGTTCTGGAGTTGAAAAAATCTGGTGGGGACACATTGGACTATGAGGACTATGAGAAATTCTATGAAGAAAAGCTCAGGCCTGGCTTCAAAGACATTGTCTCGGCTTGGCATGGTGATCCATTTAATACTCATTTTCAAATTTTTGGACACAACGGTTGAAAATTTGAATGATTTTTTAAATCAATCAATTGGTGAAGACCAATATTCAGTTCCTTCCCATTCAAAGTTATTTCCCCTTAGTTCTTTGTTGGTAAAGTTGTTATGAGGATTATTTTAAAAAAAAAAGCTTGTAGTTTCTCTGCTATGTTGAATTTTAACTTCAGCTTCTGTGACAACACGAAGAAGGAAAAACGCTACGAATTTGTACGGAACACGCCTTGCAGAAATTAAATTCGCATTTAGTTGAACCTAGAATTTGTTGTTTAATGGCTGCGACATGCTAGCATTGAAGAGATTGTGGTTCCAAACCACGTAACTAGAAAACTTAAATGTTGTCCTTATCGCCTCTTAATTCCTGCAACTACCACATTCAAAGCTCAGAAATTCACCGCCATATCTTTATTTGTCTAAAAGGGCCACGTGGAGTAAATATATTGGATCGCATGAATTTAAAGGGAATCTGAAAACCTGAAAGTCGGACCCGAAAAACCTTTAATCATATTGCATAAGAGTTTTCGCATAACACTTTGGGCCTACGTCAGCATCCCATTTTGGAACGCGAAGAGCCTTTGCAATAGAGTTTGATTTATCGTTGAAGTCCGTGAAAATTTCACAAAGTTTTTTAAAACCTTCGGTAAAAGTTTTTTTTTACTAAGGTTAATATATATTATAAATGTTTTTAATATTTATAATATATATAAGTAGTGTTTTATTTTAATAGTTATGTTCTGGAAAGTTTTAAAATGTCCGAAAGCCAAAACAAAAAAAGGGTTGTGAATGTAATTTTTTTTATTACTGTGTAAATTTTTTTATTAAAAAAAAAAAAACACAACAGCAGTGTATAAAAAGTAATAGACAGTATGTAAGTTTTTTTTTACACACAAAGTGTAAAAGTTTGAGTTGCACAGCAGTGCGTGCTTATTTTTATTAAAGAGTGAACAGAGTATTTTCTGTGTGAGACAAAGAAGAGTTTTGTTTGGCACTGTGTCTTGTAACAATCCAGCATCTTGTAATCCCTCTTAGAGGAAGAAGTTTTTTTATTGTAATAGATTTTTACAGTGAATGAAATAGGATTTTTCAATGTTGAACTCTGTCTCCTTTGAATGAAATTTTAATATTTTCTTTGTGTTGAAGATGGGAGTTTTATTCTCCATTTATTGTTCTGGAATTTTCAATATTCCAACATGGTATCAAAGCTAGTCCAGGCTCTTTGAAGATCAAAGAAGCTGAAGGAAAGGAGTTCTTTGTTGCAGCAGCTTCCCTAGCAATGTGAAGACTCAGCCAAAAAGAATCCAAAGGTATTTCTCTATATAGTTTTTGTGTTACTGTTGCAGAACAGTCAAGTGTTTTTGAATCATAGTTAAGAGTGCAGGATGGCTGGAGCCAACACTGGTATGGGTATGGGAAATATCCATCTCCCAATGTTTAATGGGAAAAATTATGACTACTGGTCAATAACTATGAGAGCATTATTTGTCTCCCAAGACTTATGGGAATTTGTTGAGGAAGGCTTTGAAGAGCCAGCAGATGAACATGAGTTTAATATGTTAACTCAGGTAGAAAGAGAGATGTTGAAGAGTAATAAGAAGAAATACTCCAAAGCTCTCTTCTTTTTGTATCAAGCAGTACATGAGAGTGTGTTTCCAAGGATAGCAGCAGCCAAGAGATCCAGAGAAGCATGGTAAACTCTCAAGACAACCTATCAAGGCATGGAAAAAGTGAAGACAGAAAAACTTCAGTTGCTGAGGAGAGACTTTGAGACTCTCTGTATGAAAGAGTCAGATACTATTGACTCATTCTTCACTCATGTGATTGGAATGGTCACACAAATAAGATCTCATGGAGAGACTCTTGAAGACAAGAGTATTGTGGAAAAACTCTTGAGAAGTTTACCCTCTAAATTTGATGTGATTGGGAGACTAAGGATCTCACAAAGTTTTCAGTGGATGAATTACATGCATCACTGATGACTCATGAACAGAGATTGGATAGAAGTGAAAACTCATCTCTTGAACATGCCTTTAAGACCCAGATGTATTTCGGAAGAGGAAGAGGGCAAGGCAGAGGAAACAAAAGAGGAAGAGGCATAAGCCAAAACAGAGGTGGAAGGAACAGCCCTTCACATTCACATGGAAGGTGCAACAGTCAGAATCACAGCCACAGCCAAGGCAGCAGCCAGCAGAATGGTTAGCAGAATGCTCAAGGACAAAGGTATGATAAGTCCAATGTCCAATGTTACCATTGTAAAAAACATGGTCATTATGCTAATGAATGTAGAAAGAAGCAGCAAGATATGGCAAGTAGAACTAGTGCAAATTTCACTAAGGAAAATATCAGCCAAAATAATTTGTTTTTAGCTTGTAAGATGGCTGAAGAAAAAAGTGAGGATTTATGGCTTCTAGACTCCGGTTGCAGTAACCATATGACAGGAAACTTAGTAATGTTCTCTATGCTAGATGAGAGTGTGAAGTCACAAGTCACACTAGGAACTGATAGCAAAGTTTATGTTATGGGAAAAGGGATTGTAAATGTTTTAACAAAGAAAGGTGCAAAGAAATCCATAGCAGATGTTTATTACGTTCCAGGAATGAAGTGTAACCTCTTAAGTATTGGATAGCTTGTCCATAAGGGGTATATTTTTTTCTTTGAGGATGATGTTTGTACCATCATGGACAAACCACCCAGCAAACAATGTATTGCTGAAGTAAAGATGACAAGGAACAGAATGTTCCCTCTTAGAATGAGAGCAGACTTGAAGAATGAAGAAAAGATAGCAGCAGTGGTACAAGAGACTTTCCAAAGCGAACCAAAAGATGATAATTGGTTATGGCACTTGAGATTTGGACATCTCAACTTTGGAGGTCTTAATTTGTTGAACAGAAAAGGAATGGTAAGTGGTCTACCATTGATAGAGAAACCGGACAGCCTTTGTGAAGGTTGTATCTTGGGGAAACAACACAGAGAAAGTTTTCCTTCCGGAAAAAGCATAAGGGCAAAAGCACCCTTAGAAATTGTCCACTTAGATTTGTGTGGACCGATGCAGACTCCATCGCTTGCTAGCAGCCACTATGTGCTAACATTCATAGATGATTTTACAAGAAAAACTTGGGTTTACTTTTTGAAAAACAAAAGTGAAGTGTTTGAAAAATTTCGCAATTTCAAAGCACTTGTTGAAAACCAGAGTGGGCTGCATATCAAAGTCCTAAGGACTGGTAGAGGAGGTGAGTATATCTCTAAATATTTTCTACATTTTTGTAGAGAAAATGGTATTCATAAGCAGTTTACAACTAGATATACTCCGCAGCAAAATGGAGTAGCCGAAAGGAAGAATAGAACCATAATGGACATGGCAAGGAGCATGTTAAAGGCAAAGAATTTTCCTAATGATTATTGGGTTGAAACTGTACATTGTGCATCATACATTTTGAATAGTTGCCCTACAAAAGCAGTTATGAACAAAGTGCTGGAAGAGGCATGGAGTGGCACAAAGCAAGGTGTCACACACATGAAGGTATTCGGATATGTGGCTTATGCACACATTCCGGATCAGCTAAGGAAGAAGTTGGACAGCAAGGGGGAGAAATGTATTTTCATTGGATACAGTGAGGAATCCAAGGCATATAGGTTATATAACCCATCCACCAAGAAGTTTATTGTGAGCAGAGATGTTCAGTTTATTGAAGAGGAAGCTTGGGATGGAAGCATAGAGAAAACGGTGAATGTTAAACACTGTTTATCTCATGATGAAAATGATGATGAGTTGGCTGAAATACATCCCCAAACAGCAGCACCAACATAAGAGCAGCAAGGCACACCCTTGAGGAGAAATGAAAGTGCTTCTCCAAGCACACCACAAGGAGGAAATTCAAGTGCTTCTTCAAGCATTTGTACACCTAATGAAAGAGGTAAGAAATTCAAAAGTTTGAAAGATATTTATGAACAAGATATAACAAATGAAGGTATCAATTCTTTGTTTGCTTTATATTGTCATGTTGATGATCATGTTCATTTCGAAGAAGCTATTAAAGATAAGAAATGGATAGAAGCTATGGATAAGGAGATCAATGCCATAGAAAGAAACAAGACTTGGGATTTGTTTGAACTCCCAAAAGGTAAATATGTCATTGGAGTTAAATGGATCTACAAAACCAAAAGTAATGTTGAAGGAAAAATAGAGAGAGACAAGGCCAGACTTATTGTCAAAGGATATATGCAGAAGCATGGGATAGATTATGAGGAAACTTTCGCACCGGTTGCTAGAATGGAAACCGTGAGGGCAGTGTTGTCCATAGCAGCACAAAACAAGTGGAAAGTTTACCAAATGGACGTGAAGTCAGCGTTCCTAAACGGAGTGTTAATGGAAGAGGTTTACATTGAACAACATCTCGGCTATAAAAAGAAAGGCCAAGAGCACAAAGTGTGCAAGTTGAAGAAAGCTCTTTATGGGCTGAAGCAAGTGCCAAGAGCTTGGTACAGTAGGATAGACTCCTATCTACTGGAAAATGGATTTGAAAAATGTGAGGGAGAACCCACCCTCTACATCAAAGAAAATGATGGTAAAATGTTGATTGTAGTTTTATGTGTTGATGATGTTATTTTTACAGGTAATGATGATTACCTTATTGGACATTTTAAAACAGTCATGAAAGAAGAATTTGAAATGACTGACATGGGTTTGTTGAGATACTTCTTAGGAATAGAAGTAGAACAAGATGAAAATGAGATTTTTATCTCACATGCAAAGTATGTTAATGAAGTGCTGGAAAGATTTAATATGCAAGAAAGCAAAGCAGCAATCACTCCCACAGTGATGGGATTAAAACTCAACAGAGAGGACAACAGCAAGGATTTTGATCCTAGCTTATTCAAGAGCATAGTTGGCAACCTCATGTATTTGACTGCAACTAGGCCTGACATAATGCATGCTGTTAGTTTGATTTTCAGATTCATGGAAAAGCCATAGGATGCACATTGGCAGGCAGCAAAAAGAATTCTGGGATATGTTAAAGGTACTAAAAGGTTTGGTATTTTATATACTGCTTCAGAAAATTTAGATTTAGTTGGATACACTGACAGTGATTGGGCTGGAAGTGTAGATGATCGGAAGAGCACTTCCAGTTATGTTTTTCACATGGGTTCAGGAGCCATTTCATGGGCTTCTAAGAAACAGCCAATTGTGGCATTGTCTACAGCAGAGGCAGAATATGTGGCAGCTACAGCAGCAGCATGTCAAGCAATTTGGATGAGGAGGATGTTAAGAAGTTTATGCCAAGAGCAGACAAAAGGGACAGTGATTTTTTGTGACAATAGCTTAGTTATTGCATTGTCTAAGAATTTAGTTTTTCATAAAAGGACAAAGCACATTGACACCAAGTTTCACTTCATACGTGAATTGGTTAACAATAGTGAGATAGTTTTGCAACATTGCAGAACAGAGGATCAATTTGCAAATATCCTCACAAAGCCACTTGCGCAGAAAAACTTTGAACATTTCAGGAAATGCCTGGGTATGCTAGAAAACCCAGCAGTTGAATTTAAGGGGGAGTGTTGAATTTTAACTTCAACTGCAGCAACGCAGAGAAGGACAAACGCTACAGGAATTTGTCTCGAGCACGCCATCTAGAAATTAAAATTTGCATTTAATTAAACCTGCAAGTTGTTTAATGGCTCTGCAGCAGCCGCATGAGCATTGAAGAGATTGTGGCTCCAAACCACGTAACCAGAAAACTTAAATGTTGTCCTTATCGCCTCTTAATTCCCGCAACTACCACATTCAAAGCTCAGAAATTCACCGCCAGATCTTTATTTGTCTGAAAGGGCCACGTGGAGTAAATATATTGGATCGCATGAATTTAAAGGGAATCTGAAAACCTGAAAGTCGGACCCGAAAAACCTTTAATCATATTGCATAAGAGTTTTCGCATAACACTTTGGGCCTACATCAGCATCCCGTTTTGGAACGCGAAGAGCCTTTGCAATAGAGTTTGATTTATCGTTGAAGTCCGTGAAAATTATGTTCTGGAAAGTTTTAAAAGGTCCGAAAGCCAAAACAAAAAAAAGGGCCGTGAATGTAATTTTTTTTATTACTGTGTAAATTTTTTTATTAAAAAAAAAAACACAACAACAGTGTATAAAAAGTAATAGACAGTATGTAAGTTTTTTTTTTTACACACAGCATAGTGTAAAAGTTTGAGTTGCACAGCGGTGCGTGTTTATTTTTATTAAAGAGTGAAAAGAGTATTTTCTGTGTGAGACAGAGAAGAGTTTTGTTTGGCACTGTGTCTTGTAACAGTCCAGCGTCTTGTAATCCCTTTTAGAGGAAGAAGTTTTTTTATTGTAATAGATTTTTATAGTGAATGAAATAGAATTTTTCACTGTTGAACTCTGTCTCATTTGAATGAAATTTTAATATTTTCTCTATGTTGAATAGGGGAGTTTTATTCTCCATTTATTGTTCTGGAATTTTCCATATTCCAACAACACATTTTGTGCTTGTTCTTCGTTTTAATCTTTTTCTTTCATTCACTTTTACTCCCCTTGACTATGGATTCTGTTAAAACTTAAACAACCTCTTGACTGCCTTGTTGCCTCCCTTCAAGCTCCTTAAATCCATCTTCTTTCTCTTGATGGAGTTTTGTCCCTTCCTCTTTCAATCCATGTTGTTTTAGAGGTGATTAAACTGTGTTTGCATCATTTATATTTGGCTTACCATTTTTAACTTCACCTGGATCCTTCACCGTTGATTTTTTTGAAGCTCTTCCAACTCCACATGGGTTCTCCACATTTATCTTTTCTGAAAGAGTATGGTCATTCTTAACATTCAACTTTTCTGTATCATTTTCAGCTGAATGAGAATCCGTTCTTACGAATTGTTGATTATTAGATGTATAGTTATTAGCAGACATCTTCGATACAGACTTGGTGACGTTGCACTCTTGCTTGCTTGAATCATTGTTTTGTTTGTCTTCATCGTGAACTTCAATATGGGAAAAAGAATTGCAGATTATAATGGATGAGTCGCATCAACCAATATAAATAATATTAGAAATCATAACAATATTACAAATAGATAATTAAAGAGATAATAATCGCTTCAGTAGGTTGAAACAGAATTCAAAATATAAACCCAAGAACAATATGTTTTCAGCCTAAATCCAACCACAAATAACTAACAACGAACTATTTTAAATGACTTATAACTGAATGAGAATCCGTTCCTACGGTACAGTTATCAGCAGGCATCTTCGATAAGGACTCGGTGCCCTTGCACTCTTGCTTGCTTGGAAACATTGTTTTGTTTGCTTTGGCTTCATCCTGAACTTCAATCTGGTAAAAGAATTGCCTGAAAGGAGAGATTCTAATGGATCAGTGGCATCACAAATCTAAATAGCACAACACAATGGAGAGAAGAAGGAAACTAAAGATATTACAAATTACATGGAGAAAACAAATATTTTATTTTCTTTTTATGTACAGCAAATCACAATCAATTTTCGGTGTGAATTGATAGGATTGATTCATATGCAAGGACTGTTTTTGTTGGAATATGTAATAATATGTAATTCTTACTAGCCTTAGTTGTGACTTTCTATGTAAGCAGTCTGTTCTATTCTATAGGAGTTATATGTTCCTAGTTCGGTGTATGGTTGTTGATGTAATAATATGTAATTCCTACTAGTCTCAATTGTGACTTTCTATGTAAGGAGTCTGTTCCTATTCCATAGGAGTTCGCTAAATCTATATGTTCCTAGTTTGGTGTGTGGTTGAGATATTCTCTCAACCAACTTATTGTGTGTTCAAGATAGTTTCCCTAACAACACTTCGTGTATATATGTAATCTTATTTGATTAATAAAACATAGCGTCCATGCTCAAATTTTATTTTGGTATCAGAGCCCGTATGAACCTAGACCTCAGCCCCTCCTGGACTAAGGGAAATAAGAGAGTATATTTTATTTGGGGAGCCAGCAGTGATTCCATGAATGTTTGAATAGGGCTACTGAAAAACATGGTGACGGTGCCTTAGCTGGGAGGCGGCTGAGTTTTTTGAACCTAGTGTTAAGCAATTGTGGAGGTATGTTTGAATAGGGCTACTGAAAAACATGGTGACGGTGCCTTAGCTGGGAGGCGGCTGAGTTTTTTGAACCTAGTGTTAAGCAATTGTGGAGGCAACTTCATTGTTACAGATCGTTCTCCTTGGACCAAACTAGGAACATATAGATTTCGCTAATTCCTATGAAATAGGAACTGACTCTTTACATAGAAAGTCACAACTGAGACAAATAGGATTACATATATACATGAAGTGTTGTCTCAAGACACAGAATTATTTTAGACACAATAAGTTGGTTGAGAGAATATATCAACCACACACCAAACTAAGAACATATAGATTTAACTAACTCCTATGGAATAGGAGCAGACTTCTTACATAAAAAGTCACAACTAAAACAAATAAGAATCCAACAGTTTGTTACAGCGTCCTAATTGTTTCCAGGAGCTCCCTGTACGAATCCTCCCGCTAATCTCTGCAGTTTCTGTAAAAGTTGGACAATGTGCGGTTCCTTCCTTTGTAAAATGATTAGTAGGAAGTAGGATCTTCTTCTTTACCACATCTGAGCACGTTTATGACTGCAGTCTTTTCTCCTGCTTGGTTATAAAAAATAACACACAGAAATATACAATCCTCCCTCTGACATATTCAAACTCATTAGGTTTGGTAACAGAATGAACAAACTCTTTATCAGAATGAACAAACTCATTAGTGTTGGAAGCTACCAGCTAAGACTGCTCACCCCCTGACCTCACCTCTGATGAAAAGGAACTCATTACATCTAGCTCATTATGACATGTTCTGATTCAACTAGGATCCCGGGTGTTTATATATACTTCTAAAGTTTCCATTGTATGAGGATACCACCTCATACTCATTCGGAAAGAAAAACTGTATAATATACAAGAAGTAGTCATCTCCATGCTTCCACGAAGTGGCAGAGGAAAATCTTCAGATAACATGGTGGCACATGCATAAACATCCTAAGGATGTTCAGATATCATTGTGGCACATCATGTACCCAAGAAATACTGAACAGTATATAACAGGAAGCCATCTGCAGTATATAACAGTGCTATACTGCTGCTGGTTATAACAGTATATAACAAGTGGCGAAGGAAGATGTTCAAATATCATTGTGGCACATCCTGTGCCCAAGGAATACTGAACAATATAGCATATAACAAGAAGCCATCTCCATGTTTCCACAAAGTGGCAGAGGAAGATGTTCAAAATCCAGATATCATTGTGGCACATCCTGTGCCCAAGGAGTACTGAACAATATAACATGCAACAAGAAGCCATATCCATGCTTCACAAAGTGGCAAAGGAAGAGGAAAATGTTCAAATATCATTGTGGCACATGCATAAATAAGGATGTTCAGAAACCATTGCAGCACATACTGTGCCGAATGAGTACTGAATTTAATTCATGAATAAATAATGATCAGAATTTATAATTATTTTCCCATTAAAAAAATTAATTTACCAGAGTCCCAGAACAGAATAGAAACATTGTTTGGGTTACTGGGTAATGATTTAAACCATATTTGTGTATATACTCTATAGTAACAAGCTAAACAGAAATCACACAAATCATATACAGCATTTTCCATAGCCCTAAGAAAAACGTTTTGAGGAGTTGGGTAGAATTCAATCTTACTTTAAACTGGATATCCAAACCCAGCTTAAGAAAATCTTCAACAGCTACCTGAGCAGCGGCGTTCTCTGCTTCCTTTTAACATTTAAATCCCCGAGGCAAATCATATTCTGCGTCATTTACCGTGACACTGCACGCACTTGAATTGGGGTAGATGGTAATAGCCTTCATTTATGGGCAGTTGGAAATTATTTTTGAATGCAGATTAGAGGAGTAGACACAGAAAAAATCTGTCATTGCCCCTAGTTCACAACACCATAAATGAAGGCAAAGACCATATGCCCCAGTTCCAGTGCACTGAAGGCAAATATTTGTTCTTGAATATTTCGGTAGCTGAGCAAAGCGATAAATAAGGTCGAGAAAAAATACAAAGAGGAGAGGAGAGAACGAGCGTAGAACAAGAGAAAGTAAGGCCTGCTGCAAAAGGCACTGTGGCTCTACAACTAGCCAGCGGCACTTATAATCGTTCGCCTATCTGCGTATGCGACGCCATCATGACTGTGTGGTACAAAAGATTACCTGAGAGCCGAGCTGCCATATTCAAACAGAGTATACGGTCGCTCACATGATCACAAATCAAGTAGTTGTGTTCAAAATTTTACAATAAACTCTATGTTAACATATGGACTTATGTTTGGCCAATGCCGTCACCGCCCCCTCATTGTTCTCATCGACCTCCTCATTCCATTCGCGGAACCTGTAGTGGTGGCTGCTGTCTCAATTATTATGCCCTCAATATCCTACATGTCAGAGAAGGCGGGCAGATATTTTTTACAGCGTACTCTAAAACACATTATTTAATCGTGGTTCATATACAAGTATTATTTACTGGTGGTTCACAGATTTATCTGTTGGATGGCAGGAGTTTTTCACCCCATACCGACAATAAAGCATGACTAAAAGTGTCAGTTGATGTGGTGCTTAATAAATGCACACACTGTGGAACTGCAACTCAGGTTAGCTTTGGACTGTTTGTCACTGCAACTCTGGTAGGCTTTGGACTCTTCGTTCGATGATAATGCCCGGTCTCACATTTTTGTGCCCAAAAAAACAACTTCATGCCAATATTGTTATTCCACTTACATTATTTTTGGGTCAGTTTAACATCAATTTGAGTAAGAAAATGATTAAATTACACAAGGTAAAAAACAAGGAAGTTGGTGGTCCCATAAACTATTTTTAGTCTTGTGGACATTAAAATATCATTCATTCATTCATTCATAAATAGCATTAAATTATCATATCATACCTTTGCCCTCTCTAGAATTTCCTAAGGATAAGAGAAATCTCATAAGTGTGACTATGTGAGAGATTTTGTTAACATATATTTTGGATCTTAAACCAATTTCAGGTTTTATGCTTTTGTATATATGATGTCAATTTTTTAGCATATGAAGTGTGTCCAAATGAATGTAAATTAAGTTAAGAGAGGACCCGAGTTTTGAGTAGATAGATGGCTAGGGTTTCATGAAAAATTGCAAGGCTAAAGTGTTTCAAGGAGGTGGAAGATATCGCAAACAAGGGACATGTTTGTGTATGGTCATTTCCACCCAAGGAACTGAGTAGTAGAAGGCGGTGTGTGTCTCAGTACTCTTGAAAATGGCAAATGACCTTGAATCTATTGATTATGGGGTTTGGCCTAAAGGTGAGGACCTAATGGTCTCTCCTCTCACTTTCATCTAAAATGAGGAATTTCTAGTGCAATATTGTTCCCCCCTTTGTATCAGCGGTGGAGGCATTGTTTTCTTATCAGAATGTCAGTGTGAGTCAGTCTTCTCAGGACACCATTCAGGAATCTAGAGCAAGAGGAGAAGGGACGGTCTCGAAGTGTATGGGAGGAGAGGCAAAGAAAAATCGGGCTCAAAAAACCTTCAAGGCTCACTACACAATGAAAGAGTTAACTCTAGGGTTTGATGTGAACCTAGACATGATTGAATCACAGTCTCAGTGAGCCCTAGTAAGTAAGTTTAGCTACATTTCTCATATTTTAACCTGGGTGAAGGCAACCTAGAAACCCCTTGTGGGATACATTCCAGTAGTGAGTATTTTGGTGAATAAATGGATACATTTTCACTTCTTGGTGTAATCAAACAACCGATTCTTAGTAAACACTGGGTTTTAGATAGAGGCATCACGTGGCTCCAGAGATGTCATCCTACATTTTGTTTGAGATCAAAGCAACAAAATTGTCAAAATTTATGGGTTATGATGTCGGGTTCCCTTTAGAGCTCTAGTCTAAGGAGGTTTTTATTAATATTGCAAATTCCCTTAGTAGGTTTGTGTTTCTTGAGGAGGTATCCCTAGTTGCAATTGATAAGAGGATGGCATGGGTTTTGGTGGAAATGGATGTCTCAGAGGGTCTCCCAAGAGAGTTGAAAATCCTGTGGAGAGAGAAAGTCATACTCCAAACCCTTAGTTATTGGAAAACCCCCTTTAGATGTTTGAACTATAGAAGAGTGGGTAATTTGGTTAGTAATTGTGTTGCTCCTCGTCAACGGCTTCAGACACAAAATATTTGCCATGGATTGAAGAAGTTTGGAGGCTGCAATATTAGGTTCATTTTTATAGAAAAATAGGAAATCCAAAAGCCCCTCTTCCCCTATCTAAGGCATCACAAAGGCTAGGCGATTTGGCCCTACGTCCAAAGTGGCCTTGAAAGCTGGTGCTAGCGGAATAACAGGGGTTTAGAAGTTCCATGTTCCTATATTTAGTTCTCGAGACTCAATTGTTTTGGAAAAGGATGAGGACTTGGAACGCGGAAAAAAGGTCATAGAGGGTGATAATATACAAAATATGGTAGCAATTCTTCAATCTCAGTATTAAGTTGTTAATGATGTCGATAAAGAGTTGGAGGTTGGTAGATTAGACCTAGATCCCGACGATTTGAACTGCGTTGATGAAGCACAAATTGTGAAACCCTTTTTTGGGAGTGAAGAATCATCAAGTAAGCTCTTCTCTTATTCCAAGTCTCTCATACAAATGGCATGAAGATTCTTTTTTTATTGATCAAATAGAACAAAATGCATCCTTCACATCCATTTTGAATTCAAATATATTTTAAAATCCTTCTTGCAATTCTTCCATTTTCTCTTTAGGATATGAACCTTGTTTTGTAGAAGGGCCATGTAGTAAGCTCCCTATTTACTTGGGAGTGTGTAAAAAATCTATTCCCTGTCAAAACCCTATCCTATGAAAGAGTCGCTGCCCTATAACTACTCTTTTCCAGACCAGTCTCAACATAACCTCTTTGGTTAAGAAATACTTCTTGGTGGAGTCTAATATCTGTTCAAAGTCCTTTGTTTCCCTAAATCTTGGGAATAATCCCACCTTGATGCCACTTCCTCCTTTTGTCTCCCAGAATGTCTACTCCATAATCTCTTTAGATCATGTTTTGCAATCCTCAGTTCATTCCTACAAGGATGTTCTAAATATGACTCCCATATTTGTTTTCTTTGGGTTTAACCCTATTGATCATCTTCTGAAGGACCCTTTCTATCCATTCCAAAATGTAATTGTTAGAAGAAAAAAAAATCACAATATAAAATCTTTGGCAAGAGGAGGAACCATTCAAGGGGTCATCCATGTGGGGTGTTGAGGGGTTAAAATGTACTGCCAACAATAAGGGGGGTCTCCCCGATGTGAAGTCTCAGTTAAACCTCATGTCATTTGGGATAAGACCCCCATGTGATATGTGGGCTCGATTGCCACTATGTTGGTTTTACTCTTGGTTGTCCAAATGGAAAGATGCTAGCATGAGAGCAAGCATGAGATGATTAGAGAATGAGGATGAAATCAACCCAAATTTGATAAAATAACATACCTCAAGTGTTTGCGGATGTAGGTAGAAGTTTTCTAAATGGTCCTTCACCCTTACCGTCTTGTCAAGGTCTTACTTTTTCAAGAGCATTTTCGGATGCCTTGGAATCTTGCGTAAAGAACCTCGAAGCACAAATGGGCACTGAGACAGCCAATCCAGATCTTGGTCTTCCATTTATTCATCTTCATCCTCCTCCTCCTTATCAAAATTTGATGGCTCTTCTTCTTCCTCTTCTGCTTCACCGCCTAACCCGTGAAAAAAATCATCTGAGAGTACAATGTTATCTCCGTCACCACCGTTATATAGTGGATGTTCTTCTGTGTTATCCACATAATATGCTAACTCTTCAAGGGTGGCGAAAAAAAAGTATTCAATAGTAGAAACCACTATCCCCATAGGGGTGGTTTGGTTCTTTTTCAAAAAATATGGTAGGTTGTGTACTCCCAAAATCAATCCAATAGCTTTTGCAAACTGACGAGTTACAAGATGGATGGATCGAATGTAATCATAAGAGATTTCACAAGTTTTTACAAGCTTTGGTTGAGAAGATTCACCAAATTCAGGAACATGAGTAGGGAAGGTGTTGTGAATTTTTTTGTCTTGAAAGAAAGATGTGATATTGGGGTCGGTATGGTTATCAACTATAAAAATTTCTTTCCCTCCTTCTAACACCATAAATGTTGACAGTGTTGTACCCACAAACATTTAGGGGATCTCCCTAATATGAAGTCACAATTAGACCTCACACCATTTGGTGTAAGAGTCCCATCTGATATATGGCCCGGTTGCCAAATTCTTAAAGGTTTTCCTTGGCTCTAACTATCAAGAGAGAGGGATGAAATGGTGCCTTCGAAAAGAAATATGGTGTGTCTAGTAGAAATATGGTGTGTCTAGTGAGTGCTCACTTGTAAATGTGTCAAAGTTCTTCTACTATGCGGAGAGGAAGAAAAGTGTGCCTCTAAGAGAGAGTTAATAATTGTTAAGATATTCCGACACATAGGAAATAGTTAAGAATAACTTAGTCTAGTGTAGAGTTAGGTAAAGTGTGTTTCTTTACCATGTACATTTGTAACTTATAATCCAATGGTCACGATTTGTAGTGATCCGACGGTTATCTCTCACCTCGGTATTAACGATACTTGATCCGTGGCTTAACACCCGATTGGTCCATGATCTCTATTTAAAGAGCATGGAGGGTCATTTGTCTGGTAACCATTAATGAGAGAAACATATGTAACTTTTCTTTTTATATTAATAAATTTCCTGAAGTGGTTGCGTTGGCTCAGGCCATGGACTGTTTCCCTCTTCGAGGGTTTTAACCACGTGATTATACTGGTGTACTAATTTTTGATCTGTTTGTGAGCAGTGACCTTTGGTTCTTGATCTACAGAACTTACCCTGTAAATTCCTACATGGTATTAGAGATATTTTGAGGGCCACATCCGTTGTTGATCAAAATTCAAAGCCGGTTTGACTGCATGCGAATGTCATTTTGTAGATCTACTATTTATAGACATTTTTAGGCTTGGAGAACTGCTCTGTTGTGTCTGGAGCGTCTGTTACAGTGAGGAATGCCTTTTGTTTCATGCGAAAAGGTTTCCGGCTGCCCAAGTTATGACAATTTAGATCTAGAGGTATAAAGCATTTGTTTTGTAGTTATATTTGTTAATAATTCTGTTATTTTGGTTCCCTCTGTTTATTTTCGGTTATAGGTTTTATTTATTTTCCAGATCTAAACCCCCTTCTCTGTGTATGCTCTTTGCTCTGCGTTGCATGCAATCCCAGCAAATCATAAGCAGGAAAAGATTTTTTTTACTATGTATGCTCTTTCCCCACGTCTTTGTGCGTTCTCGGGAAATCAAAAATAGTGAAAAAATTGATAGTTGCCGGTAAGGCTAACCAAAAATCTAACATTCTGGTGTAAGGCTTGCATTTCATTTTTTTTCCTCGATTTTTGTGTTTTTTTTATACAGGAAAAGGCACGCACACCAAAGAGTAAAAATAAATAAATAAATAAATAAAATATTAAAAAAACCTCCCTTCCTCCTTTTAAACAATAGCAAAATCATTTTACTATCTCACTTGGTGAGGGGTTAGTTTATGAGAATAGAGGTCTTGGGTTCAAATCTCTTTCTGAAGCTTCTTTTGTAAAAAAAATTTGTTAAAAAGGGCGGAATTTTATTTTAAAAGTCACACTTCATCCTGTTCCCGTCACTATTCGGCAGCTTCAACTCGTTTTTTCAAAAAGGCATAACTTCTTCATCCGGAAGCCATTTTTTTTTAAATGGCCTAACTTTTTGAGATCTTTCCATTGGAGTAGTTAGTTTCAACTTTTCTCAGCTTCAGTTTTTTTAAAAAAATGGAAAGTGCGTGTCCAATTATTCTTAACATCACCAATTATTTCCAATGGCTACCTCACATGGTAGATCTACTTAGAAGTAAAGGGCTTTACAGAATAGCCACCGGGTTAGAAACTAAACCTTATGATGATGATAAAGTCGCTAAATGGGAAAATAAACAAGATCAAGCACGAAGGTTGATAGGAATGTCCATTGCTCAAGATCTTCGATTTCATACCCTTGACATTGACACCCCTCATGAAGCCCTGGATAAGCTAAATACTATCTTTGGCATTCAAAATCAAATCAGGGCTCACTAGCTTGAAAATGAGTTGCTTACTTTGGACCTTAATAATTTCTCCTCTGTTGAAGACTTTTTGTCCAAATTCAAGACCCTTAGAATTCTTTTAGAAGGTTGTAAGGTCAAAAAGGAAGATAGTAGCCTCATCTATTGCATTCTTGCTAAGATTGGCCCTGCTTACTCTGTATTTTTTTCCGCCTTCCATTCCACTAGAGAAGCCATCATTTATTCAAGAACCACCTACAAAAATCCCTCTTTTGATTCCTTTTGTGATTCTTTGATTAGAGAACAAGAAAAACTCTTACACCTTGGTCTTATCATTGAATCTGGAAACGCTTCTAAGAAAGCCTTAGCAGCCCAACAACAATCATATCAAAAGAATCCCAAGAAGAAGTATCCTAAAAAGTATGGTCCGAAACTAAACAAGGGTCCTAAGAAATTTCAGCCGCAAACTGAAAAGGAAACTCACCAAAATGATAAGGCATATAAAAACAAAGGAAAGAAGACAGATAGACATTGCAACTTTTGCAATTGTGATGGCCATATAGAGTCCAAATGTTTTAAGAAGATGGAAGCCTTAGAAGCAGCAATGAAGAATCACAACATCAATTTGGAGCACTCTTCACCTTCATCTTTAGGAATGGCACTTTCTGCTTGTGGTTGTCAAGCATCAAGATCTGGTTATGCATTAAATGTATCTTCCTCTTCTCATTCTCATGAGTGGCTCATTGATTTTGGAGCTTGTTATCACATGGCCAAAAATAAAGCCATGTTTTCTTCTTTAAATGATTGTAACACCAAACATATTTATGTTGGTGATGACAAATCTCTTAGTGTTGTAGGATCTGGAACCATTCATCTCGATAATGGTCAGTTTAATGATGTACTATGTGTTCCTACCTTGTCATGCAACGTTCTCTCTATCTATCAGATAACTCATTCAGGTGAAGGGAAAATAGTAGAATTCTCACCTCATGATGTTGTAATCAAGGACCTCAAAGATCCTAAACATATTTTAGCTACTGGCATTGAAGATGATTCCACAAGGTTGTATAAGTTTGAAAACTTTGGATCATCATGTCTTCCCTCTGTTTTTGTTGCTCAAAATGATGAAGTGAGCAAAATTTGGCATGAGCGATTTGGTCACTTAAACTATTTCTCTCTTCAAATTCTATGTAAGGAAAATATGGTGACAGGTTTTGCTATGGTATCTTGCCGAGATGGTGTTTTCTCTGGATGTGTACTTGGAAAACATCATTTGGATAGTTTTGAGAAATGTGCCTCTTTGCACGCTTCAGCCCCTTTGTAGCTTGTGCACAGTGATTTATGTGGTCCACTTCTTGTTGTTTCTTTCTCTGGTTGCAAGTACTTCTTAACTTTCATTGATGATTTTTACAGACGCACTAGGGAATACTTCTTAAAACTCAAGAGTGAAGTTTTTAACATGTTCTTGGCCTTTAAGGCCTTTGTTGAGAAACAATCTGGACATCAAATTCTTAAGTTAAGATCAGACAATGGAGGAGAATATTTTAACAACAAATTTATCAACTTCTGCACTGAGCATGGCATTCAATTGCAACATACTGTTCCATATACTCCACAAAAAAATGGTGTAGCTGAAAGGAAGAATCACACCTTAAAATAAATGGCTAATTGTATGCTTTAATCTAAAGGACTTGGTCTCAATTTTTGGGCAAAAGCCATTAACTGTGCAAATTACATAGTCAATCACACTCCTACTAAGGTTTTAAAGAATATAACTCCAAAAGAAGCTTGAAGCTCAATCAAACAAGATGTAAGTCACTTTCGTGTTTTTGGAAGTGATGCTTGGGCCCAATTTCCAGATGTGAAACATAAAGCCTTAGAACCTAAGAGTGAAAAATGCATTTTTTTTGGATATTCTGAGGATGTCAAAGGATATAGACTTATTCAACCAAAATCCAAAAATATATTCATTAGAAGAGATGTAAAATTTGATGAAAATATGTCGGCCTGTGAGCCTAGTTCGGCGAGTGTGCCACCTTTGGCCTACGAGCCTGATTCGGCATATGTGCCACCTCTCTCTCTCTCTCTTCTTTTTTTAATAGCATTCCTTCTAGTTCAGATGATGACAGCGAGGATGAAAATCCTCCTCCACCGCTTGAAATTGTTCCTTTTACTCCACCGCTTCCAAGATGGGTCCGATCTACTCGGGATGCAACAGGTTCTCTTGCAAGTGACCCTACCGATCGATGACGTACTCCTTCTCAGTTTGAAAGAGCCTCTTCCTTATTGGCTCAAGTTCCAGAAAATCTTGATCCAGAAACCTTTGAAGAAGCCTCTGGTTATCTAGATTGGGATGCAGCTATGAATGAAGAATATCGCTCCTTATTGGCGAATGATACTTGAGATCTTGTTCCTCTTCCAAAAGGAAGAAAACTTGTCAGATGCAGATGGGTTTACAAAACAAAGTTTGGACCAGATGGAAAAGTGGATAGACATAAAGCTCTTATTTTTGCTAAAGGATTTTCACAAGTTGAAGGCATTTATTATACTGAAACCTTCTCCCCTGTTGCCAAAATGAATTCTATCTGCCTTGTTCTTTCCCTTGCTGCCTCCTTTAAATGGGAAGTCCATTAGATGGATGTTAAATCCGCCTTCTTACATGGAGATTTGCATGAAGAAATCTACATGGAACAACCCCCTGGATTTATCCAAAAAGACTCTAGCCTTGTTTTTCGCCTTAGGAAGTCTCTCTATGGTCTCAGACAAGCTCCTCGGGCTTGGTATGCCAAAATGGATAGATTTCTCTTAGATAATGGCTTTTCTAGGTTTCATTCTGACAATACTGTCTACACCAAGAAAGTGGGTAATTCCTTTACCATCCTTGTTCTTTATGTTGATGATCTTATCCTTACTCGTAGTGATCCAAACCATATAAACCATGTGAAGTCTAGCCTCAAAAAAAAGTTTGAAATGACAGACTTAGGACACTTGCATTATTTCCTTGGTCTTCAAGTCTTGCAATCCAAGGAAGGCATTACCCTCTCTCAGTCCAAGTATGCATGTGATCTTCTACACCACTTTCACATGGAAGACTGTAAGCCAGCCCCTTCTCCCTTTCAGTCTGGAGTCAAGCTTTCAGTCACTTGTACTACCCCTGAAGTTGATGCTACCTTATATCATCAACTTGTTGGTAAACTTCTTTATCTAACCCATACCTGTCCTGACCTTTCCTTTGTCGTTGGTCTTGTCGCTCGGTTTATGCACCAACCTCATGAAAGTCACTGGAAAGTAGCTAAAATAATACTTCGATATATTCGAGGTACAGTTCAGTTCGAGATTCATTACAGTGCAAGAGCATCTCCATTGTTGATTGGTTTCACTGATTCTGATTGGGTTGGTGACCCTGATGATCAAAATTCTACTGCAGGATATGTATTCACTCTTGGTTCAGGACATATTACTTGGTCTTGTAAGAAACAAAGTACCATCTCTCTTTCTTTAGCAAAAACAAAGTATCGTGGTGTAGTTGAAGCCAGCAAGGAAGTCATGTGGCTTCGTCAGATCCTGACTGAATTTGGTCTTCATCAGCAGCATCCAACTACACTTTGGTGTGATAATCAGAGTGCCATTTAGCTATGTAAAGATCTAGTTCAGCATCAGCATATGAAACACATTGAACTCCACATACACTTCATCAGAAATCTCATTCATGATCATGTTCTTGAAGTGAAGTATTGTCCAACCAATGATCAAGTAGCCGATATCTTTACAAAGGCTCTCACAAAAGCGAAGTTTACTAAACTTCGATCCATGCTTGGGGTTTAGGAAAGTTGTCATTAAGGGGGGATAGGCTCTAATTCCTCCTTCCTTATCCTATTGTGTCACCTTTGTAAATCCTTCAATCCTATCCCAATTTGTTCTTAAGGGGGGATGTTAGGATATTTCAACACATAGGAAATAGGCACCTTTTGTGTCACCTTTGTAAATCCTTCAATCCTATCCCAAGTTGTTCTTAAGGGGGGATGTTAGGATATTCCGACACATAGGAAATAGTTAAGAATAACTTAGTCTAGTGTAGAGTTAGGTAAAGTGTGTTTCTTTACCATGTACATTTGTAACTTATAATCCGACAGTCACGATTTGTAGTGATCCAACGGTTATCTCTCACCTCGGTATTAACAACACTTGATCCATGGCTTAACACCCAATGGTCCATGATCTCTATTTAAAGAGCATGGAGGGTCATTTTTCCAGTAACCGTTTATGAGAGAAACATATGTAACGCTTATTTTTATATTAATAAATTGCCTGAAGTGGTCGCGTTGGCTTAGGCCGTGGACTATTTCCCCCTTCGAGGGTTTTAACCACGTGATTATACTGGTGTACTGATTTGTGATATGTTTGTGAGCAATGACCTTTAGTTCTTGATCTACGGAACTTACCTTGTAAATTCCTACAATAATACCACCCAATAAGAGACACACATGAACCAGAAGGATCCGTCTAACATCCAGCGGAATAGTCCACAAGGGATGTGACGGTCGTTTCAACCAAAAAATGAGAAAGGTTTGTCTAATATCATGTGTAATAGTCCATAAGGATAGGACATCAATAACAACCATTACAACGCATTCTCAATAAGATAATTACTAAAATAACCGAAATAGTTCAACTACATTAGCACATGTGAAAGCAACCATGCAATACAAAAATTTGCATAATAGTCTTACAAACATTCATAATCCATGCATGAAGAACATGTTGTCATTTAAGGATTATGTTATTAAGTAAAAATTCAAAGACATATGTATAGAATGAACATCACTAGCTCCAATAGTGGAGCGTTGGAGCCACTCCTTGCTCCCCAAAATAACTAGTTTATCTCTCTAATGTTTTGCAGGAGGATCCAAGGTGAAAAATTACTTTGATCTTACAATGAGGGAGTATATATAAAAATGAGGAGGTGATGCTTCACCTTCCTTGTGACTCTTCATCTACCCTCATGGTTGTTTGACTTATTATTACTTTTTAACTTTACATGACTCTTCATATTCCACCATGTCCTTTCGACTCTCACTTTACAATACATTTTTGAAACATATGTTACATCATTAGCCACAATGGTGTGGCGTGTGACCACTAATGACATGACATGACACTACTTGGCATGGATTTCCTGATGATGTGTAAATTTCAATCCATTGTTACTATTGAGTGTTTAATGTATTATTGAGAATGGTTTTCTACGGTCACCTCTGCATGGCTTGGTCACTAAGGAATCTTCAATGATCTCAAGCCTTGAATGGTGGTCGCAAACTAGTGTCCCTAATTTCTTGTGATTGATCATCTTGTGTGTTTGACTACAAGAGTGTCTTTTAGAATTCTTCCCTCCTTCATCTCCTTCTTCATAATATTTCCATGGCATGATAGGGTATTAGTTCCTTCAATTCACTCATGACAAGACTACAACAATCTGAAAACCCCCTAGTCTAAGATTGATCATAATGATCATTTAACTAAGTTAGAACCCGATGGAGAGTCGGGAAAGAGGCCCAGTGACTGCATAGTTGTGCAATTCAATAAGGAAATGGGAATCATTGAACCTTGATACTACACAATATGAGATTTAGGTTGGGTTTACGGACAAAACTGCGCAGTTCCGAGAGACAGTGGGATAGGCTGAGGGAATGGAAACTGGGTACATACTGCGTAGTTCTGAGAGATAAGGAAGGTTGGGAAATTTCGTAGTTGTGCAGTTAAATGGATCAGGGTGTGAGCTTGACGCTTTATACTGTGCAATCCATAGTTAAGTCTAAGGTAGGAGGAAGGATTGCGCAATTATGGAGGTCAATGTCGAAGCTTGAGCACAAAAATTATGCAGTGCAACAACCCTAGGAGGAAGGTTTCCAAGAGGCAAGGTCACAGCTAGAGGCATGAAACTACGCAATGCGCAGTTCAGGGAGGCCAAGTGAACCTAGATTGCTTGGTCAGAAATTTTTTCCGAAAATGGCTAGGTGTGGGATCAGTGAGACTAGTGTGAACAATGATAGGATTTTGATTTTGATCACACACATTGAATAATTTGACGAATCAATCAACATAGATCATCCATAACACATGAAAAATACATTTCCCTTCATGCGACATATTTACGACAAGTGCGACACTAAAGATACACTTTGAAACAACCATGATGACACTTCTCCGACAGTGCTTAAAACTTTGGAAATGAGTGTGGCAGATTATTATATGGTTAGAACAACTCATTTTCACAAATATGACCTCTTGAAACCACCAGAACAAGATTATATACATGGTGTGACAACAAACATGCGAAAATACGATGTTTTTCCTAACTTGCAGTAGGGAGCAAAACACTTTAAGAAAACACATGGAATGAGTTTCAAAGTTTTTGACGATAATGAACAAGACCAAGGAAGGCTTTGAAATTGGGCGTAGACCAAAATTTTGGAGATTGTTGTAGAAGCGACAATAAATTTATAAATGATGAAGTCACACAAGATAAATAATGAATACATCATTGTTAATTATCAATTTAGGAAATCCTGAAAAAACAACATGAGCTTCTTGTGGATTTTTCATATTTGGTTATTTAGGCCGAAGTTTAATTTATGGTCATTTGTACTTATTTTTTGAAATATTTTAGCTGGGATTGCAGACTTTAAATTAAAAAAAAAATTACATGTGACAGATTAGAAATTAGAAATGTTTCCAACATGAAAATGTGTATGGAAAACTCCTAGGAAACATCTCTTAGATTTTTTACAAAATTTTAAAACATAAAGGTCATTAACATTGTGTAAAACTTTCCTTACTTTATTCTTTCAATTACAAGAGTAATCGAACAAAATTATAAGTTATAAAATCCAATATAAGGAAATATAACAAGAATTAAGATAAAATCGGAGATTTGTAAATATGATTAATTTTTTTCCTTGTCATTTACCAACACCTAAAAATCTCGCAACACACTCTCTTAGTTGTTTCAAGTTGTGCCATCGTTCTTCCTCATTTTTGACTTGTTATTCTTTTTAAGCTTTTTCTTTCTCTCATACATATGTTCAACATTCTCATATTCACTTCTACTCCTCTTCACTATGGATTTTGTTAAAAATCCTCTTGAATACCTTCTTGCCTCCCTTCAAGCTCCTTAAATCCATGTTTCCTCTCTTCATGGAGTTTTGTCATTTTATAGTTCAATCTATGTTGTTCCACCCATTTAGGATCCTATTAAGGCTTTTCTACATGTGCTATACTTGTGTTTACATCATTTATATTTGGCTTACCATTTTTAACTTCCCTTGAATCCTTCAGCGTTGATTTTTCTGAAGCCCCTCTAACTCCACATGGGTTCTCCACATTTATATTTTCTATAAGAGTAGGGGGGTAAACCCATGAAGTTGGGTTACACTTTTTTGAGAATCGGGGGTGGAAAACTTCTTTTCTCAACAATTCAGCTAAACTTTTATAAAAGTTCGGCCGAACTGTTAGAGATTTCGATCGAACTCATTATGTTGTTTACATTGACAGCGTACGGACGGCGTGGGCAAACAGATTTTTGGCCGGAGATTAGAAAACCAGCAACATAAGTTTGGTTGAACTATTAGTTCAATTGAACTCTTAAAATAGTCTGGCCGAACTTTAGTTTATAAATACATTAGCCCGGAGCCGTTAACGGGTTTCGAGCTTATTAGCGTCTGCGTCTGCTGTGATCGTGTTTCGGCTGCATCTACTGTGTGTTTCAGGCCTGTGTCTACGTCTATGGTCTTGGAAGAGTCTTGTTGTTTGGCCTCAGCTCCAAATTTCGAATTTCCAGGTTGGCTCCGAATTTTGAATTTCCTGCTTTCAATTGTTGTAAATTCTATAAACATGTCTTGATATTGTTTTGTGTGGCTGTGTCCAATAAGTGATCGTGTTTCGTCTACGCCTGCTGTGTGTTTCGGGCATGCGTTTGCGTCTGCGTCTGCGTCTCTGGACTTGGCAAAGTCTTGTTGTTCACCCTCATCTCTGAATTTTGAATTTCTAGGTTGGCTCTGAATTTCAAATTTCCTGCTTTCAATTGCTGTAAATTCTATAAACATGCCTTGATATCGTTTTGTGTGGTCATGTCCAATAAGTGATAACTCTTGACTGTATTAACACTGAATTTTGTAGCACTAAGTTCATTGAATGAGATAACACTGAAATCTTCTCTTATCCAAGCTCCTTTCTGTAGTGGTAATTAAGCATAAATAGCACCAATATTGTGGCTTTAATTAACTGCAATTACACTGAATAGAATCAAAACTGTATAAAACCAAAACTATCCTTTGAAGAAATAAAAACTTCATATGAATTGCATCTTTGTATTTAGCTTGAAATTTAGTCCTTCTGTAATTGTACCGAAGCCTAAAGTCACCCATCTAAACCTGTAATTAGGCTGAACCTATCTCTATAATTTTAGTACAAAATTATGTGTTGGTAATGCGAAAACCTCAGCTAGGTATACATATTATTTTTCCACAGTAAATGAGCCGACATGACTTAGTGACTCAGTGAATGAGATAACACTAAAATAGTCTCTTATCCAAGCTCCTTTTTGTGGCAGTAATGAAACATAAATAGCATCAATATTGTGGCTTTAATTAACTGAAATTACACTGAATAGCATCAAAACTGTATAACACCAAAACTATCCTTTGAAGAAATAAAAAATTCATATGAATTGCATCTTTGTATTTAGCCTGAAATTTAGTCCTTTTGTAATTGTACTAAAGCCTAAAGTCACCCATATAAACATGTAATTAGACTGAACCTATCTCTATAATTTTATTGCAAAATTCTGTGTTGGTAATGTGAAAACCTCAGCTGGGTATACATATTATTTTTCCATAGTAAATGAGCTGACATGACTTAGTAACACAGTGAATGAGATAATAGTGAAATATTCTCTTATCCAAGTCCTTTATGTGGTGGTAATGAAACATAAATAGCACCAATATTGTGGCTTTAATTAACTGCAATTACACTGAATAACATCAAAATTGTATAACACCAAAACTATCCTTTGAAGAAATACAAACTTCATCTGAATTGCATCTTTGTATTTAGCCTGAAATTTAGTCCTTCTATAATTGTACTGAAGCCTAAAGTCACCCATCTAAACCTGTAATTTGGCTGAACCTATCTCTATAATTTTAGTACAAAATTTTGTGTTGGTAATGCGAAAACCTCAGCTGCGTATACATATTATTTTTCCATAGTAAATGAGCCAACATGACTTAGTGACTCAGTGAATGAGATAACACTGAAATATTCTCTTATCCAAGCTCCTTTCTGTGGTGGTAATGAAACATAAATAACACCAATATTGTGGCTTTAATTAACTGCAATTACAATGAATAGCATCAAAATTGTATAACACCAAAACTATCCTTTGAAGAAATACAAACTTCCTATGAATTACATATTTGCATTTAGCCTGAAATTTAGTCCTTTTGTAATTGTGCCGAAGCCTAAAGTCACCCATCTAAACCTATAATTAGGCTGAACCTATCTCTATAATTTTAGTACAAAATTCTGTGTTGGTAATGCGAAAACCTCAACTGGGAATACATATTATTTTTCCACAGTAAATGAGTCGACATGACTTAGTGAAGAGTGTGTCTCCACATAGGACGACTTGAATATTTTTATTTGAGGCTGACATGTATATTTTGAGAGACGCTGACTTGAAGGTTGGCTTTGAAGAAGATTTGTTGAGGAGATCGAGGATGATGACCTTGCAGAAGAAAATAGCTTGATGGAGGAGTCCAATAAATTTACTTTGGCTCAATACTAATTACATTATTTAAAAGCCCAAAATGTATCAATTTAAATTTGTAATGACTAACATAGAATTCCACAATGGGTTCCTTAATCTAAATATGACCCAAGCATGCAACCCATGCTTTAATAAGTCATTTAATAATTATAAATTATTTTTGACAAATATATTAATAATGAAGACTGAACCTAGCTACATCCTTCAACATCTAAGAGACACAATTGTATTGTGATATTTTCCCTTCTTTCCAACTTAGTCCATCCTTCTAGAAAAATCCCTTTTAATGAAGCAGATATATCCATAGTGATCCACTGATATTTGTTCACCAGCAACTATTCCATTTTGGACTTATATATCTCAAACTATGCTCATTGAATTTATGCATCTATATCTTTAAACTACTCAACTATTTTATTTCACTGTAGGAATCAATTCGATATATCTCCCATTTTAATGGGGTCTATTACATTTCGAGAAAAACACATTAGCCATAAAAGTTTCCCAATGAAACCAAAAGTAATTTGATACAAAACATAGGTTTTAACCTTATATAGTTAATTGTTTCAAATAGATTCTTAATAAAATGAAAAATATTTAATGTAAAACACATGCATTAACATATAATTTGCTCGAGAAACCCAAAACGAAAAGATCATTTTTTTATTAGTATATTAATTTTTAGACCATCAGACACACACACACACATATGTATGTATGTATGTATATATGTATATGTCCCACGAAAATTATAAACTACCAACCCATTACCTTGGATCAGATAAAACTTTAGTTCTTTAACTGAAACTGTAGAACCGTGGGGTAGACTACCATGCACTAGAAAAATGCTAAAAGAAAAAACCATGTGATGAAAACCATCATAAAGGGAGAATTTTTTTTTCCAAAAAACATTTTTTTGGGGCACTACCCCTGAACACCTGTGTGTAGGGGATTTTTCGTCTCTATGAAAACCTAAAGTGGGGGTCCTTCCCTTCCATTTTATTCCCACCACTATGCTTAGAAAAATATATAGTGCATGGGGGTATTCACAAAAAGAATATAACACATATCAAACATCCAATAATTCTCCTTAATGTGACCATCAATGTTGCAATGGTTAGAATTATTTCTACTACCCTTGCATGGATGTGTAGTGGCTATTTTATTATTATCCTTCCCCCATTTCCAGTTCTTATTCCCCTCCTTCAAAGCTTCTTGGTGCTATTTTTTCTTCAAACCACTTAAGTACCCTTTATTTTGGCCTATGGTTTCTAGATAATGTGCATATACACATGGCTCATACATTATCCTTAGCTTGGAAAGAATCACTTGTTTTTGTATATGGATATATAGACCCCACATATACTTAGGCAACCACATATACTTAAGGAGTACATTTGGGCTCTTGGGAACGATATCCAACAATATGACCATATTTTTAAACTTAGTACACTCTTATACACCCTTATGTCTACGTAAAGTAGTGTGAGTGATTCCACGGGTCCTCTACACACTTTATAGGGTATAATTAGGACAGGAAGTGTTAACTTCTACAAGTTCTATAGGAAGAGTATGTAAGGGCCAGGTAGCCTCTAGATCTCATCTTTTATGAAAGGTGACATATCGAGTAAATGCCCCTACAGTCAATCTTTGGAATAGATCTAAATAGAAGTTATTCATTTTAATATCCATAAACCACAACCACTTTAACGAAAATTGTGTTACATGTGTCATTTCTCCCATAAACTCTTAAGGAAAACTTTAAAGAATGTGTCATTGGCTTTCTCCCATTCACTTTAAAGCAAGTATAATTTCTCAAGGCTTTCTCCCATTAGTTCAAGGCAAACTTTGAGCCCCAAAAACTGAAAGTAGCTTAACTTCCATAGGATAGGATCCCCCAAACTCAAATGGAGTAAAATGTAAAATGTTAAAAGTGGAGTGTTTTATGATGTAATGGATCTTAATAATCTAGATTGACATGGCTATATTGAACTTCCATAGGATATTATCCCCCAAACTCAAGGTGAGTAAAATGTAAAATGTTAAAAGTGGGTGTTTTATGATGTAATGGATCTTAATAATCTAGATTGACATGGTTGTATTTTATTAATGTACCTAAATTTACACCTTCCATGTTGCTTTATTCTTTTAAAATGTTAAAAGTGGAGTGTTTTAGGATGTAATGGATATAAATAATCTAGATTGTGTTAAATATGATGTAATGGATCTTAATAATCTAGATTGACATGGCTATATTTTATTAATGTACCTAAATTTACACCCTCCATGTTGCTTTATTCTTGTAAATTGTTAAAAGTGGAGTGTATTAATGTACCTAAATTAACACCTTCCATGTTGTTTTATTCTTTTAAAATGTTAAAAGTGGAGTGTTTTATGATGTAATGGATATAAATAATCTAGATTGACATGGCTACAGTGATATGATGATAGTGTAGGTTGATGTTGAAGTTGTAAAATTCTTGTACATATCAATTATTATAAATTATTAAACAATTTGATAAGTGCTAAATCATACTTCTTATTAAGGACATAACTAATTTTTGATGATAGTGTAGGTTGATGTTGAAGTTGTAAAATTATTGTACATATCAAGGATGAATGATAGTACAAGCCAAAAATGACATTATTATAAATTATTAAAAAATTTGATAAGTGCTAAATCATACTTCTTATTAAGGACATAACTAATTTGTCATAATATAACTCTGATATATAAGCATAGTATTCAATTCCATTGTTTTGTAGTTAAAGTACTATCTTCACATTAAAGCATTTTATAAGGTTACTCTAAAACTAAGGCTTTCTCCCATTAATTAAAGGCAAACTTTAAAGCCTAAAAATTGAACCTAAAGTGGCTGAACTTCCATAGGACTTTAGTATGTCTGTTGAGTGTTAACTTCTACAAGGTTCTATAGGCAGAGTCTGTAAAGGGCCAGGTAGTGTTAACTTCTATAAGTTCTAAAGGCAGAGTCTGTAAAGGGCCAAGTAGCCTCTGGATCTCATCTTTTCTGAAAGGTGACATATTCAGTAAATGCCCCTACAGTCAATCTCTGGAACATATCTAAATATAATTTCTTCAATTTAATATCCATAAACCACAACTACTTTAAGGCAAATTGTGTACATGTGTCATTTCTCCCATACATGTGTCATTTCTCCCATAAATTCTTAGGCAAAGTTTTTAAGCATGTGTCATGTTGGCTTTCTCCCATTAACTTTAAAGCATGTTTTTAGTAAGTGCAGAAAATGAATTTTCAAACCATGTAAATTTCATTTCTCCCACAAACTAAAGGCTTTCTCTCATTAATTCAAGGCAAACTTTAAGGCCTAAAAATTGAACCTAAAGTGGCTAAACTCTCATAGGATTTTAGTATGTCTGTTGAGTGCTAACTTCTACAAGTTCTAAATGGAGAGTTTGTAAAGGGCCATGTAGCCTCTGGATCTCATATTCTCTCAAAGGTGACATATCCAGTAAATGCCCCTACATTCAATCTCTGGAACAGAAATATAAGTTCTTCATTTTAATATCTATAAACCACTACCACTCGAAGGCAAACCTTGTACATACATTTCAATTGTCCCTTCTCCCATAAAATTTTAGGAAAACTTTAAGGCATGTGTCATTTCTATTTCATTTCTCCCAAAAACTCATAAAGGTTTGACTTTTGACATAACTTCATCAACCACCACAAGTAGTTGTTTTAGTAAGTGCATAAAATAATTTTGCAAACCATTTAAATGTCATTTCTCCCACGAAATAAAAACTTTATCCCATTAATTCAAGGCAAACTTTAAGGCCTAAAAGTTGAACCTAAAGTGGTTGAAATCTCATAGGATATTATCCCCCAAACTCAAGGCTTTCCCCCATTAATTCAAGGCAAAATTTAAGGCCTAAAAACTGAACCTAAAGTGGTTGAACTTCCATAGGATTTTAGTTTGTTAGTTGAGTCTTAACTTCTAAAAGTTCTAAAGCAATCTGTAAAGGGCTAGGTAGCCTCTGGATCTCATCCTTTCTTAAGGCATGTAAAGAGCCAGGTAGCCCATGGATCTCATCCGATCTCATCCTTTCTTAAGGCATGTCATTTCTAGATGTGATTTTCACCATAAATTTTAAGGCAAACTTTCATGAAACCCATGTATATGTGTCATAAACATCCTTTAAACTCTAGGCAATGCAATATTTAACACATCTAATTTCTAGATGTGAATTCTACCATAAAATTTAAGTCAAAATTTAAGATAAACCATGCACATGTCATTTATCTGTTGTGAAACCAACTCCAAAAATAGAAGAAAAGAGATATCAACACCTTAGAAATAAGCCACTTCGAGGGGGCAACCTCTAATACATTACATGAATGAACAATTCTTGAATAATACAAATTACAAAAACTCCTTTCTATATATAGGAGTCCATGGGGCCATAATGTAATCCTAGCCAACCTAACAATAATAATTTAAGGACACAATAATAACAATATGAGGGTTACAGGGGTACAATAATAAAAATAAGGGGGTTACACTAACAATAATAAGGGACTATACTAGTAATATAGGGACCTAACATGCCCTCTCCTTCAAAAAAGTGTTATCCTCAACGCTTGAGTAGCTTTGGGTGCTTCTGTATAAAATTTTCATCCTCCCATGTAAAATCTTCAGTGGGTAAGTTCTTCCACTTGATGAGATACTCTGAAATTGATTGATTTCGTAGCTGTCGAGTTCTTTTTTCCGTGACTGCTTCAGGTTCCAATATGAATTTTCCTTCCTCATCAAGTTCTGGAAATAATGTTTTAACCAGAAGATTTTCACCTATAACCTTCTTTAAGCATGAAACATGGAAAACTGGATGCACTCGTGAAGAAGCAGGAAGCTCCAATTTGTATACCATAGTACCAATATTTTGCAACACCTTGTAAGGACCATAGTACTTTGGCAATAATTTATTATCCTTCTTAACTTTCTTGAGGGACATTTGTTTGTATGGTTGTAGCCGTAAAAATACCCAGTCTCGTACATCAAAACTTCTCTCGCTGCAATGTTGTTTCATTCGATTTTGTGCCATATTCAGGTTATCCTTTAAGAGTTGGAGAACTTCTTGTTGATGCTCGATGTGATCTTCCACTGCTTGAACCTTTGAATTTTCTCTTAAAGATGATGTGATGGATGGTGGATGATATCCATAAGGTGCCATAAATGGGGTCATTTTTGCTGCAGTATGGAAGGAAGTGTTATACCACCATTCAGCGAGAGGTAACCACTTGACCCATTGTGTTTGTTTATCAGATACAAAACTACGAAGATATCCTTCCAAACATTTATTTACTATCTCAGTTTGACCATCAGATTGAGGATGATAAGATGAGCTATGAGCTAATTGAGTACCCAAACAAGAAAATAACTCCGTCAAAAAATTTCTAGTAAAAATGGGATCTCTGTCGCTCACAATAACCCTTGGGTTTCCATGTAGCTTTTGAATTGTGTCCATAAATGTAGTAGCAACTATACTTTCTTTAAATGGATGAGATAATGCACAAAAGTGTGCATACTTGGTAAGTCTATCAACTACCACCATGATGACACTCTTTCCTTCGGACTTAGGTAAACCTGTGATAAAGTCCATTGAAATCTCCTCCCAACGTTGACTTGGAATGGATAAAGGTTGTAGAAGTCCCGGGGTCTTAATTGTCTCAACTTTATTCTGCTGGCAAACCAAACATTCCGCCACAAACTTTTGAATATCAGATTTAAAGCCATCCCAAAAAAATTCTTTCTTCACCCTGTGGTAAGTTTTTAAAAATCCTGAGTGTCCTCCTAAAGGAGAAGTGTGCAATTCCAGAAGAATCTTTTGTTTTAGTTGGGAATTCTTACAAAGATATAAGCGATCTTTGTACCATAAGGAATCATTTTTCCAACCAAATGTATCAGATGTACTAGGATCTTGCTGCAACTTTTGAATGAGTGTCCATACATCTTTGTCCTTCTTCCATTCATCTCTTGCTTCAGTTATCCAATCCGGTTGGATAATATAAATGGCACAAAGCAATGCTTCCACCTCTTCATTCTTTCTTGAGAGTGCATCTGCAACAACATTAAGCTTTCCTTTTTTGTAGATTATTTCAAAGTCATAACCCAACACCTTTGTGACCCATTTTTGCTGCTCTTCTGAAGATATTCTTTGTTCCAAAAAGTGTTTAAGACTATCATGATCAGTTTTTACCTTGAAGTGTCTTCCCATTAGGTAAGTTCGCCATTTCTTTAGTGCATGTAGTATTGCTAACATTTCCTTCTCATAAATAGGTTTCTGTAAATGCTTTCCTTTGATTGGACGACTTTCAAAAGCAATGGGTCTTCCTTCCTGCATTAAAACTGCACCAATTCCATTTCCTGAGGCATCACATTCCACAATAAAGGTTTTTGTGAAGTCTGGTGTAGCTAAGACCGGTGCTAGGCACATTGCCTCTTTAAGACATTCAAAGGCCTTAGTTGCTTCAGGAGTCCATGAAAATACATCTTTCTTCAATAATGTTGTTAGAGGTGCTGCTATTCTCCCATAATTCTTAACAAACTTGCGATAATACCCTGTTAACCCGAGAAATCCTCGCAATTTCTTTATGGTTGTGGGGACTTTCCATTCCTTAATGGCTTTAATTTTGTTAGGGTCTACCTTAACACCCTCGTGAGATACAATATAACCCAGATATTCCACCTCTTGTACTCCAAAGAAACATTTGGATGTTTTTGCATATAATTGTTTCTCCTGCAATAGTTTGAGCACCCTGTCAACATGTTGAGCATGATCCTTCCAAGACCTACTGTAGATTAGTATATCATCAAAAAATACTAGCACAAATTTTCTAAGGAAGGGTTTGAAAATGGAATTCATCAACCCTTGAAATGTAGAAAGTGCATTGGTAAGGCCAAAAGGCATGACCAAAAATTCATAATGACCCTCATGAGTTCGAAATGTTGTTTTTGGAATATCTTCAGTCTTCATTCTAATTTGATGATATCCTGAACGAAGATCCAACTTGGTAAATAAATTGCTCCATGTAATTCATCCAATAATTCATCAATCACAGGAATGGGAAATTTATCTTTAATGGTGAGCTTATTGAGCTCCCTATAATCCGGACCCATGCACCATGATCCATCCTTCTTGTGTACCAATACTACAGGAGCAGAGAAAGAACTTTGACTAGGTTGAATTATACCCGCCTCTAACATTTCTGCAATCATACGTTCAATTTCGTTCTTTTGGACATAAGGATATCTATAAGGCCTGATGTTTGGAGGAACACTTCCTGGAATCAAATGAATAGCATGATCATGATCACGAATAGGTGGGAGTCCTTTGGGAGTTTCAAACACCTTGGAATGAGTGTCCAAGACTTGTTGGAGATCTGCAGAAATAGATGATTTTGATGTCGGAACTTCTAGTGAGCATAATTGTGCAATTACGCCTCGTTGTTCTTTCTTTAGAAACTTTGTCATGACATTAGAGCTTATTATCCTTCCTGGCTTCCCTTCAATACCCCGTAATTCGACTTCCTTTCCTTCTGAAAAAAATTTCAAGAAAAGTTCTTGAAAATTAAAAACTACCGTCCCCAAAGATTGTAACCATTGTACTCCTAGTACAACATCAACACCTCCCATAGGAATGGAAAGCATTGGACTAGTCAATACATATTCCCCCATAGTTAGCTTGATATTATGGCATTTTCCAGAGCAATTTATAGTTCCTCCATTTGCAACCATCACTTGACATTCTGGTGTTGGGTATAGGAAACAATTTAATTCCTTGGCTACCTTACAATGAATAAAATTATGGGTGCTACCTGAATCAATCAACACTATTACCTTTTTCTTCTTGATATGCCCTTCTATCTTGAGAGTTTGAGGAGTGGTAATTCCTGCCAATGCATTACACGATATGGTCGGATTCATTTCTTCCTCTTCTAGGGCTGGTTCCTGGTGTATATCCTCTTCTTGTTCATTTTCTTCTTCCTCTTCGCAATCTATGTAAAATAATTTCTTCTCAGCACACTTATGACCTTTAGTGTATTTTCTATCACAACTGTAGCAAAGCCCTTTTTCTCTTTTTTCTTCCAATTGTTGTGGTATCAACCTTGTAGGTTGTGGAAATCTAGGAGTAGCAACACTTCCCTCTTTATAGAAGTGAGTGGTAGGCTTCCTTGTCGCCATAATTTTACATTCAATTTTTCTTGCCAACCTGAATGCCTTCTCCAATGAATCAGGTTCCAAAATGCGAACTTCATGTTGGATGTTGTCCTTTAAAGTACCTATGAAGAGATCAATCCTGTGTTCCTCTGGAATATTAGTTACCCTTATATTCAATTTTTGGAAGTCCTCAATGTGCTGCCCCACTAAACCCTTTTGTTTGAGATTGATCAATTGGCTAAAGAAGGTGTTGCTCTTTGTATCCTCATAATGTGCTATCATTTCCTCCGTAAAAATTGACCAAGTGACAATTTTTTTATGGGAGCAAAGCCATCGATACCATACAAATGTATTTTGTTCTAAATGTAAAGTTACAATGCGTACCTTTTGTGTGTTTTGCACGTTATGGAGATCAAAATATTGCTCCATCTGTAGTATCCATGTTACAGGATCCTTTCCATCAAACTTCCTCATATCTATTTTTGGAATATGGTGGTTCTTCCCGCCAACATTAGAGTTTATGAAATCACGATTAACATTTATTTTGTTCTCATCATGAGTTTCCTCTACTATCTTTTCACCATTAGGAAACATTTCTTGTATCAACTTTGTCAAACCTTCCATGTCTGATTTTATATCATTCTTCATGTTTTCCATCTTAGCTTCCATGTCATCCATCTTAGATTCCATGCCAGCTTCCATGCCATCCATCTTAGCTTCCATGCCATTCTTCAAACCATCCATCTTAGATTCCACGCCTTTATTCAAACCATCCATCTTAGCTTCCACACCTTTCTTCAAAATTTCCATGTCATTTTTGTTGCTCTTTAAGGGAAGCGGAAATTTGTTGTACTTTCTCTTGTAATTTTGATTTGTCTCATGTTCCCATTACTTCATCATCATGAGTCATAATAGAGCCTTATAAAGGCTTAATGGGTGTTGAATTATTTTTAGGGGCCATTTTAGAATCCAATACTGATATCTATTCTACAATATGCCCTTCGAATCAGTTCAACTTCATTCTTCAAACAAGACTTATGCAATTTGGAAAAAAATATACACACTTTTTACTTGCTTTTGAGGAACTCGATATTGAAATTGAATTATCTCTATAATTGTGGATCCTCAATATTTGAAATTAAGCCCTATAGTAGACCTCTGAAGCTTCTTTCAAATTCCACAAGTCTTACTTGATTTGGATTCTTCAAGGAAAAGTTATGTCCAGTCTCCCACAATGACCTAATTATGGACTGGTTCAGTAGAGAGAACTTGTACGACTTGCCACGTGTCACTGTTTCCTCCTTTGGCTCTGAAATTGATAGAAAATTAACTAAAATATGTATACTTGTGGCCACTTTTTACAACATTTCAATCCAATGCTCAGAGAGAGAGTTATGAATATTTTCCCACGATCATCTCTTTGAGATGAAATTCGGGAGCTTGAAAAAGCCCTAACTTCCATAGACCATATCTCCGAAACTATTGTGAACCAAGCTCTGAAATTTTGCAACAATGTTCCTCAGGATTTCAGCTTTACGCTCTAAAAATTTCAGCTTCTGAACCTTCGTAGAAAAATATTTATAGCAGTCTTCCACAATGAACTATTTAGGTTAAATTCAGGAGCCTACAAAAATCCCTAACTTCCACAAATCATATCTCCGAAAATATTGCGAACCAAGCTCTGAATTTTTGTGACGATGTTCCTCGGGATTTTGGCTTTGCGCTCTTAAAGGATTTCAACCACCACGAACCTTCGTAGAGCAAATTTTATAGGTAAGGATTCACAGTTTTGTTTTACAGACAACAAACCCTAGAATCTCAAAGCTCTGATACCAAATGTTGTGAAACCAACTCCTAAAATATAATAAAAGAGATATCAATGCCTTAGAAATAAGACACTTTGAGGGGAAAACCTCCAATACATTACATTAATGAACAATTCTTGAATGATACAAATTACAAAACCTCCTTTCTATATATAGGAGTCTATGGGGCCCAATGAAATCCTAGTGGGGCCACAATGTAATCCTAGCCAACCTAAAAATAATAATTTGAGGGCACAATAATAACAATAAGGGGGTTACAGGGGTACAATAATAATAATAAAGGGATTCCCACTATGACAATAAGGGACTATACTAGTAATATAGGGACCTAACATTTATCTCATGCACATGTGTGATTCTTCCATGCATTTTCAGGGATAAAAAAAACCCACTAAATATGATTGAAAAATGGACATTATGCATAGATATTTCTTGCTATCCCAATCCAGGGAAAGTAGTGATTATATATGTTCTTTCCAATATTGCAACTATTAAGGTCATCCAAAGAAAAATGAATATACCGGGAAGAACAACAAACAACGAGGCATATTATATTGCAACGATAGAAGTCTTGGGAACAGCTAGGGAGTATGGATCAAATGGAATTGTAGTTTTCAACAATTCCGAACTTGTGTGCAACTAGATGAAAGGCGTGTACCAAGTTAATAAGGAGAGACTAAAACAACTACATGGAAAAGCAAACAATATTGTTAGCCAATTTCAATTTTTTAGTATAAGACATTGTACAAATGTGAATAAGATGCTTGATCTATTGCGTGGGGAAATTCAATTCATGTTTCATCTATCAAAGATGAATTAGAGGAGATTATACGGGGCAATGCCAATGCAAGATTCATCTCACCCTAACCCTAATGCTATAAGCGATGCTTCTTCAAAAATTCAAGATTCACCTCTAAAAGATGAATTAGTTTTGAGACCCTCTTCTTCAAAATTCAAGATTCATCTCTCAAAGATAAGTTAGTGTTGAGACGCTTCTCCACCTTTCAAAATTTATTGATGGACATTGTAACATATCTTGGATATGTGTGTGTTTTTGTACTTATAAATGCATCTTTTTTAATGACAATGTGTTTTTTTCAATTATATATCAAGTGTGCTCCCACCACACCATGTAAATCACAACTTGGTGAACTTCACATTTTCAACAAGTGGTGAAATTCACATTTTTATAAAATTAAAATGTGAGGACTGCAACAAATTTTTGTTTAAATGGAGTTTCACACTTCTTTTTTGATGACCGTGTGTTTTTTTCAATTTTATACCAAGTGTGCTCCCACCATGTAATGCACAATTTGGTGAATTTAACTTTTTTATAAAAAAATGTGCTTAAATTGAGTTTCACACATCAATTAGTGCTTTGAAATTTGTGTTTTACATAATTTGTGTACACTAAATTACATTACTTTTCTGAAATTTATTTTGAATATATTTTAAATAGTAATTTAAAAAAACAATTGTAAATTTCCACTGTAAATATATATATCATTGAGGATGAAAAAGGAAGATCAACATAATCCCATATCTCTACGCGAGAGGGGGATCAGGGATCGAGGGATGTTCATGGTATTTAAATATAAACTTAAATCTCCATACATATACATACATGTGTGTACATATGGAATTGATTTTTTTATCAATTTTGTGAGTTAAATTAGTTGTTAATAAGTTTCTTTTTTTATTTTTTAGGAGCTAAGAGGAGAAGGGTGTCTACTCCATCAATGGAGCATGCCCATGGTTCACGCAATCGTGGTATGGTTCACGTGATTTAATCAATGAATATGTACATGTATTTATATGTATGAATGTATTTTTGAATTGATTATAAATTCATATTTGTTTATGAAGCTTCTCTCTCGTCTCGTGAGGTTGGTGGTGGTTCAGATTCCCTTAGAGGGCCATCAATAAGTGTTGGCGGATTGTGTGAAAGTGGTGATATGTATTCCCCCAGAGGCCAATCAACAAATGGTCATGTTGGTTCTCAACCAATTGATGGTCATGTTGGTTCTCAGCAAGGTCATTCTGGTTCTCAACAGTCTCAGGGTGGGCAAGATGCTAGCCAACCACATTGAGGTGGCCATCAATTTTAATATTATTTTCATTCAATTTGTACAAATCTGTTTACATGTGTTTTTTTAATTACAAAATTTTATATATTGATGCACAGGCTCAAAATGCTGCTCCAAATGTTGCTCAAAAAATACATAGGGAAGAACACATCATTCAAGAAGAAGGTTGTCCACCAACCATGACTTATATGTCCGACATTTTCGAAATACCTTGGGAAACAAACATGCAGCAATGCACCTTAGAAAGGTGTCAACATCTTCATGCAAATTTGAAGAGAGATCTCATGGCTTTGACTCTACCTGTTGAGAGTCGACAAAGCTTGGAAATAGTTACACACTCTTTAGGTGAACTAGTAGATGTGTATCGAAAGCTTGGGCCAACCACTCATACTTTTGTATAAGTCATGAGAAAAATAAAGGAAACAGTGATGGGTCCAGATAAATGGGAGGTTGTTAAACAAAGAGTTGCAATAGAAATGACCAAGTCTATGTTTAATTTCAAAGAAGGGCCGAAAAGAAAGATGTTGAAGGTGAAATATTTCAAGCACCCTCATATAGTTCTCTATTTGTATGATAGACACCTTGCGGCCTATGTAAGACTCCCATGGAATGATGAGGTTCTACTTTGTTTTGTGAAATTATTTTATGCAGAATTCTTTTTTCAAATTAAACCCGATTACAATGACCTTCCCTCTGAATTTTTTGGTCCTAGGAAAGGTCGATTGTGTGACCGTAGGGGCGCTAGGCGTGATGTTTAGTTTCCTCGCCCTCAGCCGCCATTGTCTAGTCGACCTTTTCATGTCGAAACTTTGTGGTCAGAGATTGAATCCACTTCTCAAATTAGTCGAGAATCAAGGATGTCATCATTGACAATGTTCACAGTGGATTGGGTGGATTCGGTGTTTGTCTGAATCAACAAAGAGCATGTGAGAATGCAGGCATTAATTTTGTATATTATACAGATGAAGAGATTGACAACATGAGTGTTGAAGATCTCAAAACATATGAAAGAATTGTTGCAATGTTTGGCAGGACCTAATTGTTCATGAGGAAGAGGGCATGGGAACGGTATGTGTTAATGGTTAGCGTTCAATTATTTTAACACATGTACAATTTTTAATATATATATATATATATATACATTTATTTGTATACATTAATCTAACAAAAATTTATCATTATATGTTAACACCATTTGCAGATGTCACGCTTGATGAATGAAGAAAATGTTAATATCACGGTCGAAGCCTCTAATTCAAACAATTGAGATGGGTCTCACCATCAATCATACAATCAAGGTGGTTCTCACCATCAAGATATGTTGGCAAATGTTAGTGTTTTTTAAGTGAACATGATGATGTACAATTATTTTTTATATATTATTATATATATCGAAATATGATGAGATATTTGAAAAACAAATAATTGGGCACACATGTACATGTACATATATATATAATAAAATGTTTTAACAGATTCCGATTCCATCCAATTTTTTTGGGATGGAGGTACCTTCTTCTTCCTTAGGATATGTGCCAAATCCACAATCACGAGTATGGACAATTTTTCACTTTTAAATTTTATGTTTTTTAAGTTATATATTCCACCTTAAAAGGTTCCATTAAAAAATGAGATATATCTAGATCTTGAGTTATTTTAAATTTTTTGAATTTTATGTTTTTGGAGATTTTCTTTTCGAGCCACTCTTAGGAGATGCCTCAAATCCACCAACACAAGTATTCAATTTTCCACTTATATATATATATATATGTGTGTGTGTGTGTGTGTGTGTGTGTGTGTGTGTGTGTGTGTTTAAGTTATACGTTATAAATTTAAGTTTAAATTTTTTATTATAAATTGGGATCTAGAGACTTTGAGTTATTTTAAATTTTTTGAATTTTAGGTTTTTGGAGATTTTATTTTGGAGCTTCTCTTAGGAGATGTGCCAAATCCACCAGCAGAAGTATTCAATTTTTCACTTAAATATATGTTTTCAAGTTACAATTTATAAATTGAAGTTTAAAATTTTTATTATAAATTGAGATCTTGATCTTGATTTATTTTATACTTTTAAATTTTTTGAATTTTAGGTTCCTATAGAGGATTTATTTTCTCCTCGGACTCTAGCGATGGAGATAGGAACATCCACACCATTTCACCCATTTGAACAAGTTGTCTAACTTTTTTTTTTAATATTATTGAAAATAAGTTTATATATGAATTCTCATTTAAAAAATTTTAATATATATATATATATATATATATATATATATATATTGTACAATTTATTGTTGAAGATGTCCCTGTGAGGGAAGTTTTAGTGGACAAGCAACAAATGGAGAAGGAACCTCATGAGGTATTGCATGATTTTTTTTTACATTTTGTTTTTTACATGAAGTTCTATATATTCTCACTCAATTTTAAAACATTAAATTTTAATGTTTGTACACATAGTGTGCAGGTTCTCCATGCTTTGCAAGATAGCTCGAGAATCGTGACTTTGCTGGGAGAGACACTACATCCATCTATATTTGATGGATGATGCACATGCACACGTGCAACATTATATTTTCAGTAGATTTAGTCTTAAATTTACTTTTTTATATATAGTCTTATCTAGATGCAGTCATATATAACTTTATACTTGATACTTGTGAGATCTACAAATTTTGGACATATTTTTACTATTTGGATATATAGTTTTAACTACCATTACTCTTGTCAAGAATGATTTTTAATTTTAGATAGTTACATTTGACATGTGATCACATGTTGTGATATATATAATGTTTTTATTTTTTAAATCAAGTTCTCATTTTATTTTTAAACCATGCACATACATGTGTATATTTTGGACAATTGAATTACATGTGGCATGTAATCACAGTTGTGATATAATGTTTTGTTTTACGATATAATGTTTTGTTTTTAAAATTCATGCTGTCATTTTATTTGTTAAATATAAAAAGAATATTTAGATGGAAATTTCATATTATATTTTCAGAATGTGTATATTTATTTTGGATGGTTGAACTACATTTGGTGACGGATTGTGATATACTTGTTTATTTTCAAATTCAAGTTGTCATTTTATAAACTTGTTAAAAATATAAAATGAATCTCTCTAGATGGAAATATCGAATTACAAACCATATTTTGGATAGTTGAACTACATTTTGCATGTGAAGTAATGTTGTGATATAATGTTTTTTTTTTAAACTCAAGTTTTGGATGGTTGAACTACATTTGGTATAAAGGATTGTAATATAATTTTTTGTTTTTATTGATAGTTGAACTACATTTGGCATGTGAAGTAATGTTGTGATATAATGTTTTATTTTTTAAACTTATGTTTTGATTGTTGAACTACATTTGGCATGTGATTGTGATATAACGTTTTGTTTTTATTGATAGTTGAATTACATTTGGCATGTGAAGTAATGTTGTGATATAATGTTTTGTTTTTAAAACTCAAGTTTTGGATGGTTGAACTACATTTGGCATGTGATTGTGATATAATGTTTTGGTTTGCTTGATAGTTGAACTACATTTACATGTAATAAAATGTTGTGATATAATGTTTTGTTTTTAAACTCAAGTTTTGGATGGTTGAGCTACATTTGTCATGTGATTGTGATATAATGTTTTGTTTTTAAAATTCAATTTGTCATTTTACAAGAAAAAAAGTTCACATGAATATATGTACATAAAAAATATTTAAGTACATGTTTGAATATGTTAAAACGATTGAAGTACAATACATATCGATGTATATATATCTAAAAACAATCATAAGATTTTAGCTTTCTAGATGGTCAAATATCCATAAAATTTTAAAATTGCATTCTAGAACATATATATCTAGTACGTGCAACATTTTTCATCAATGCACCTAGAAAAGCTACTTTGTGTTGATGTAAAACCTGAAATTACAAAAAACGTACAACACATTTTGCATTCAAGAATGAATATTATAATTTACTTAATGTATACATACTGCCGTGGCAACAAAATCGTGCAACTTCAAAATTTGCATTATATCAACTATGCTAGATACGTATATGTACATTTTGCAATAATGACATTCCGAAAATTGTAATTTGCAGAATGTATGAAATCATTTAGATCTTAGATAATCTTATATGTGTATGTGTACATGTACAGTAACATTTATGCATGTACCAAAACAATGTACATGTGTGAAAACACTCAGATAGATAACATAAAAAGGTAGTTTAATTTTTAGTTGAGTTCTGGAAGTTCTAAAACATGAATCCAAAGAGAAGAAATACCTGTTGCGTCTCAATCAAAAAAAATTCCAATGGAATGCCATCTTCAATGATCCGTTCATGATCGGCTTTTGTTATTTTCCATTTCTTAATTTTCATTTTTTTTCTTTTCGTATCAACTTCTATCAACTTTATGTGTGCCGCACACACCAAGTGACTATATTGGCAACTTATGACATCGTGTTCATAGTCTTGAGTGTAAACAAAATCCCCACTTCGATTAGTTTGTCCGAAAAATAACCTTTCAATACTATAGACCCTTTGTCAAATGGAAACCCATGATCATTATAGTTTTCTAATGATTTCATCTTTCGTTCAAAGGCAACGCATCAAATAGTACTTCACATTTTCATCATCGATAGTAGGTGAAATTACAAAGAAAAACATCTCCCGCGCAATAAAACAAACTTATGTATTTAAATTTAGATCATAATTAACATGAAAATTTAACTTTAAAATTAACATACATGTACTTGATTTTATTATCTATTTCTAGATCTCTCACATTGAAGAATGAAAATGCTACTCTTCTAACAAGATCGTAAACTTCCATCACCATCGATGATATCAGAAGTCTCCTCTCGATTTCATTTCTTCAAACCTTGCAACGGACATTTTCCTTTGTATTTAGCTTTGTATGTTGCCAATCTTTTACAAACATTTTGTTTTCACAAACATCATTCGATTTTTTGTTGTTTATGCAAACATGACAAAAAACAATAATATTTTCTTTATCCAATGAAAAAACACTTCAGGACAACTTTGTTTTAATCAATGCGATTTCGAGTCACTTTTATTGTTTCAACATCATTTTCAATCGATCTATCTACATTCCAAACTCAATATTCCAAAAAAAACTATAATGAAATCTAAAGAAGAATATAAATATGATATCAAACTACCATCAAAGATAATCATTGTGATAAATGTACATCGTTTAAAATTAGAAATCCACAAAAATTGAATTGAATGTACCTTCGCACTTCCCTTGATTGGTTAGTCTCATGGCTTAAGCAAGTGCTGATGCACCATCGAACAACATATTTAGCATCCACAAGTCGGTTTGCAAGAGGGGTCCATTTGATATCCTTGAAGTCTTTGTTTTCTTTATGCATGCTCCCCGCACCGTCATGTTCTCCTTTTCCATGACCAAATTTCAAAGAACCAAAATGGTTAATGCGAGTTCTCATATGAAATAATACGCAACCAAAAGAATGATTGTGAAGAATTGAATTGACCCGTGCATCCATCCGACCAATGTTCATTGAGTTTTATTCCATGACTTTTCAAGGAGTCATAAATCTTTCCAATACAGTTGTCATATTGCATATGTATCATGTGCACGATCGTCACCGATATAAAAGGAGATCTTTAAATAATATGTTGATTTTCACCGGTGATTTCTATATGATCAAATGATTTGTTCATCATGTCTATATGAAATATAATGCAGCATGGAGACTTGGTCAAAATGATATTATTCACTTCCGAATTTCTTTTTGTGGGACAAATGTGTAGTTTTCTCAGAAATAAATTACCGACAAAATGGTCCCCGTGGAAAAAATTCACAGGATTTTTTGAATTACAAGTCCTACCATCGAGCTCTATGGGAATGCTTCGTGTATTTTATGAATTTTCTGCCTCTCAAACTTTCTCAAAAATCTATCACAAAAATTTCTTCTTCTCTTTGTAAATCAATCTTTAGCACTTGAACCTTGAATCGATGTATGGATATATTCATATCTCTTCCATTTCACTTTCATTTTGGATAGTGATTGATCATTTATATCAAGCATTTTATATTTGTTTTTAAATTTAGTTAAATTTCCACAATCATCACATTTTTTAGCACTGAACACATTTCTTTTGGTAAAATAATTCAAGGCTTTCTCTTCCACATAGAATTTGACATATGAAATCATGGATAAGGTAGGAGGAGGTGAATCTTTCCAAATGTTTTACTAAAAATTAAGGAATGTGTCATAATATAACTAAAATTCCACATGATGATGACAACAACAAGTGTCGCTGCATCCTGCTATAAGTTTTAGATACCATAGTTTTTATTGCACAAAAGAACCGACTGAGACATCAATTTCACGATTCTCTTCTTTGAACTTCATGGAACAAATCTATCCGAGTGGTGTCCAAGAAATGTTTTCGATGGATCTTCGTACCGATTTCGTGTTATTCTTCTTCGCATCACATCCCTTTCGCTTTTGGTGAAACACATGAATTTTTCATCCAATGTTCATATATTATTTTTTTAACATTTTCTCCAAGTATATCTTTGTATGCTCTTACAAATAGTCAGTTCAATGTTTAGGTTCATCATTTACATCTATTTCTGGCAACCAATTTTCATGTCCGTGCAAAAATTTTCGTGAGGTTCCTAATGCTCGTGTCATAGATTTTACCAACCGATTCTCTTTAGTACTTGATAAAACGATCGCCATATGTATTTCTCTCGCGTGCATCCGCCCATTTTCCCCGTCTAGATCTTCTAACTAAATTTATATCACTATTTATATTTAGTATCACATTTTCCTTCATTTTTTTTATCTTTTGTTGATTTTTGAATACCCACAAATTCAATGCGCTTCTTTTAATTTCCTGCAATGTTAAGAGACCTTTCAACAATTGGGCTTGAACTGCCACAATTTACTTTATGAAGAACAACCTAAAATGTGATTAACACGATATTGTATAGCATGCTTATCTTTTTTATCTCCATATGTGTGAGTGTCAACATTTTCTAATACATCTTTCATCATCGATATTGATTTCATCTCAGACATATTCGAATTAATAGTACATAATAAGTTTACATATTCAATAAATAACTAAATTAATAAATATGTATAATTTCAATAATACGTGCATGTGTTCAACATATATATATATATATATATATATATATATATATATATATATATATATATATATATATATATATATATATATATGCACACTCGGTGATTCAATTTCTTCACTTCTGAATTTCTTTCAACATTTTCACCATCTTCAATCAATGGTTCAATATCTCTTTCTAATTTCTTCAAAATTTTTTATCTCATCAATGCCTCTAAGAATATCTCTCTCGTTTACATTGCAAAAATATTTTTCAAATTAGTTTTTCAAATAAAAAAACTAAGCTTCACAATCTACACTAGGTAAATTTTAAATATCAAATTTATAATATTTACATTTACATACCGATTCAATCCTAGTTGAGGTTGATTTTCCCTTTCAATATTTGAGCATTCTTTTCTCTTTTTTGCTAATATTTTCCCCGTTCTCTACGTTCCTCGTGTCTATTGTTCGATCATATTTTCTCGTGCAATTCTTTTCGATTTTCCCATGATAATTGAGTATGAAGTTCAAAAATTTTCCTTCAAAATTTGGACAAAAACTCAATTAAAAAAAGCATCACAAAAAAAAATTAATTTAAAAAATAAAAAAAAAATTAAAAAATAAATAAAGTCATTTTAAAAATTTTGCACAAAAGACATACTTCAACTTTGACACTTACTTTAAAATTATGAGAAAAAATATCTTCTAAAATGAAACGGTTTGCAATATTTTCTTAGGTCCTTCCAAGTCGTGCAAAAAAATTCATTTAAAAAATTAGACAAAAAACTCTTTTTAAAAAATCATTATAAAATATTTACTTCAACCCAAAACACATACTCTAAAAAATGTCACTTCAAAAATACATCAAAAAAATTCCATTGAAAATTAAGCCCTCAAAAAATACCTCAAAAATGTCCATTGAAAACTAAGCCTAACTTCTTAAAAATGTCACTTTAAAAAATACCTCCAAAAATGTCCTTTGAAAATTAAGTCCAAAACCTCTAAAAAAATGTCTCTAAAAACAAAATACCTCCAAACAATTTCTTTGAAAATTAAGCCCAAAAGCCTCTAAAAATATATCACTTTAAAAAATACCTGCAAAATGTCCTTTGAATATTAAGCCTAAAGAAACTCTTCGAAATTAAGCCCAAAAAAGTCCAAAAAAATGTCTTTTGAAAATTAAGCCCAAAACCTCTAAAAACAAAAATACCTCCAAAAAAATGTCCTTTGAAAATTAAGCCCAAAACCTCTAAAACAAAATAATTTAAAAAAATGTCCCTTGAAAATTAAGCCCAAAAAGCATCAAAAAATGTATCACATACCTCCAAAAAATTTCCTTTGAATGTAAAGCCAAAATGGAGTCCTTTGAAAATTAAGCCCAAAAAAATCCTTCGCAAAATCGACCAAATGAAGAAATGTGCGAAATAAAGAAAATAATGAATTCATTTATGCTTATTTATATTGTCGTAAAATGTTTTTTTTTTAGGGACTTCATGAATTTTTCTGCTGTACGTAAGTCAATTAAAAGTCGACCGAACTTTTGTAAAAATTTCGACCGAACTTTAGTTGTTAATTGACGGTCGTCGACAAACACCAAATTAACTTTTTTAAAGTCTTGGCCGAACTAACACGTCTACAATTACACAGAGCCGAGACTGAACACATTTCTTCAACTGATTGATTAAACTCATGAAATTTCATAATTAAGTGTCTAACCAAGACAAGCATTTGCATAATCTGAATCTACTTTCGTGAAATATAACTTTTATGGAATTTCATAAATATTTTACTAATTTTAATTAATTTTGTAATAAAATGGGTGCAAACAATTTCGAAGGTCACTATGATTCGAAATCAATATTTTGTATCTTCCAAAATACATTGTAAAAAAAATTGAAAAATTATGGTGCATTACATTGGTTTGTCATCCGTAATGGGTAGTTTTTATATTTTTAGTTTATAACTTATATGTTGAGAAATTTTGTGCGAGACGAAACATATTCAAAATATGCGCTTTTTTCATATTGAATCGGTTCAATAAATTCTAGTAATTATGATATGCATCAGCTTCGGGTTTTGTAAATATAACGAAGAAAAAAAAAAAAAAAAAGTAGACTCTCGTCTAGATTGTTGTAACACATTTTGTTTCTCAAAAACACAAAAGTTTTCAAAGAATACACCAACATGTTCGAACATGACTTTTTATGAATCCTTTGATCATAAAGGACACACACTCAAAGGAACGCTAAGTTGATGACATTGTAAATGTGTATAAAAATCTGAAAAAAATAAGTAATGGAAAGTTAATAAAATTCTAACAACTTTTATTTTTATCGCAAAATGAAATTTAAACAAAATTTGTTTTGGCTTGCGTAAAGTTGAAGAAACGTAAAAATAATAATAATTAAATTAAATTAAATTAAATTAAAATAAATAAATAAATGATATTTTTTTTCTCAAAAAGGGAAAAAAGTGTAACCCAACTTCACATTTTCACCAAATTCTTCAATGGAGGAAAAGTGTGAATAATCCTTATTATCATGAGGGAATTTATATGGGTGGATTTCAATCTGTGACTAAAATGATGTGTGGCAACTAAAATTCTCAAAGTTTTCGTTGGGAGTTTTGTTTAAATATCTTAGCCAAATTTTACTCGAGACATTTCTCAAGGTCAGCATTATGTTATTGAAGGCCCTCGCAGAAAATGCATGTAAGATACAAAATATTCATGTACATAAATAACTTTATCGCTTCAATGCTTTCAATGGAGGAAAATTGCAAGAATCCTTCTTACCACGAGGGAATGTATATGGTTAGAGTATCTAATGTGAGACTAAACTTTGTAGCAACTACAATTCTTAGGTTTCCATCGAGTTGTGGATTCAATCTCTCGAATTAAATGTTACCTCGAGATTTTGCTAAATCAATATTATTTTATTGAAATCTTTTAGAGAAAGATTCATACTCCACTAAATTTTCTTGAAACATATTATTCCCTTAAAGTTTCCCATTTAGAGTCAACTTCCAATAAAATGTTTCCTATGTTGAGCCCACTCCAAGTAGAAATATTGAGGACAAGTACTATTTACATCAAACCCTAAATCAAGCATTCAACCTTCAAAAGTCAACATGAATTTCTTTCAAAAACATTTTAACACTTAATGACATCAATCATGTAATATGTAACATGCAATGACATTAAATATGCATCCCTTTCTCAACCATATAGTAAATTAACAACGAAATGCCAAAAATGACAAAATTAAGGCTACCTAAAACAAACTCGAAACATACCATTTTCCTTTTACACACTAGATACCTACACTCATTTCGAATTCAATTTAATCACCCTAAATCTGAACTAAAATTCGCATATGTGCTCAAATCGCTTCTGTAATAACCAAACCCCTTCAACAGCTTCTCATTAAAACACATCTTAAAATTTTCTCTTTTCAAAATTAGTAGGATTAGAGTAAATTGTGACAAACCGAGAATGATGTGTCCTAATGAGATGTAAAGATTAAAATAATAATGAAAATTGCATGAAGCCAGTTTCCAAAATGGACCCTAAATGAAGACAGTTTCGATTCTCTACTCAAATTATTTGGGAAAATGGGTAGTATCAAGAAAGAGAGAAAGGAAAGGAGGAATGTAGTGGTACCGCAAATTTCTGATATCACTACAAATACCAAGAAAAAGATAAATAAAGAATAAAATATGTTCCATATTGGCCACTTACACATCTACAAATACACAATTTGAAAGGTAAATAACCACATGATGTACATGATGCCAAAAAACAATAAGAGAGTCAATTAGAGTCATTCACTAAAGAAAACATACACCGATGTTGGTTTTAATAATGAGAAGGCAAGGTAGTGCAAATGTTCTTCCAATGGAAAACAACACCGCAATGGTTGCAACATTTTGCAAATAATAATGCAATGGTATTTGAAACCAAGGGTTGAAGTTTTTTTTAGAAACACAAGTTTCCCTGCATATAGGTCTATAATATAATTATTATATATAATACTTTTGATATTATTATATATAATACTTTTCGATGATCGCAAACATGGAAATAGTACTTGGTCCACAACTTTTGATCATTAAGCTCATTAAGAGGTACTGTTATTGAAAACACATTAAATTTTTTTAGTTTAATAATTTTATTATCTAATTTTTAACGAGAACTATTTAAATAATTAAATTATAGTTTTAATTTCTATTTTATTTTAAAATGATTATTTTAATTATTTAGATTTATTTATAAAAATCATTATGGTTATCAATTACACACTAATATAAACGCTCTTAAATATTATTTTAAGAGGGTAGAATTAATTAAAATTGTTTTTAATAGCTAATAAATTAATAAGTTAAAAATTGGATATAAATGTTGATAAAGAGACATTTTTTAATTTAAATTTAATAATAAATACTTAATAAAAAAAATTAAACATTTTGATAGAAGCAAAATTATATATATATATATATGAATTACAGAAATATTAATAGGTATAAAGGTGGTCATTGTAATATGTTGTATCTTCATTTATATATTTGAAGTATTTAAATATTGACGTGTAATATATATATATATATATATATATATATATATATATATATATATATATATATATATATATTACATCAATATTTAAATACTTCTAATATATAAATGAAGATAACTTTGGCCACAATGACCACCTTTATACCTATTAATATAAAGTTTCAATAATAAAGATCATTAGCATCATAAATTCAGTTATTATACTTGCCCATGGCATGGTATATAGCGATCGATATCATTGCCACTAGCATTAGTTTGAACCAAAACAATAAGCTCAATATAAAGTTTTCTATATTCATATCTTTTTATGAGTTTTTTCAGCCTATTAGATACTTCAACTACTGACAACTCTGTTAATACGGTTTGGAGTCTTATTGCTAATGATCCTTGTTTCTTGACGTGAACTTAGTTATAAATCATATATAAATCAAAATTCGATCCCAGGGTTGATTAATGTTATCTTTAAGGCTAGCATTAAAACATAAAGACAACATTCTATGTTAACTACTTCGGATGATATATTTTTTTATGCTTTGCAATATGATAGCGTGCTTCCATGTGCCCATGCATGTGTATGTGACTGTCGACATCTAGTTGTTGGCATGTTGGCCAACCAACAACTGGTGGCCGGGGCAAAATTTTGGATTTGTTTAATCAAATAGAATTCCATGCCAAGTAACGTAAGCATGAATTAAAACAAAGTTTGGCCTAACAATGATATAAGATTAAAAAACAAATTCTGGAAAAGTAACATAAGTATGAATTAAAACAAAGTTTGGCAAAGTAATTAATAGACTTGAACGCAATTTTTTTATATTAATCAATAAACTTGACCGCTTCAATTCTAATCAACAACTAGGGCATCGCCACACTGCTTCTCCTACCATAGACAATGCTTCTTCTACTCTTCTCTACAGTCGCCGTGTTGAGATACATCCAAATTTAGAGATACATCAGCGTGGAGGAATTGTTAATTGTATTTCAAAAAGAGAATTAGGAAGAGGATCTGTGAAAACTACAACAAAGCTAGTATGATTTGAAACTAATATAGATCTGATTTTTCTAAATGTGAAGCTTTCTTGTTAATTCTCTGAAATGCTTTGAGTTTTCTAAATATAGATTTTTTTTGTTACTTTTCTTAAATGCTTTGTCTTTTCTAAATATAGATTTCTTGTTAATTTTATGAAATGCTCTGCTTTTTATAAATATAGAACTTTTGTTAATTTTCTGAAATTCTCTAATTTTTCCATATATAGACTACTTGTTCTAGATATACAGTTCTTGTTAATGTTCCCTTGAGCAGTTATCCTAAATTTGCGTTCTTTGTTCATTCTCGAGTTGTAAAACGAAGGCATTGCCAACCTAGTTAGCTTGACCTCTGGATCTCCAAAGTGATGTCTTGCCTGTTTAAAATAGGGCGTTGGTTATTTTTACATATCTAGCTATAGCCAAAAATTGTCAGGGAAATAACCGTAGATCTATTTTGAATTATGCATATAATAACTACACAAGAGTAGCACCTCCATTTAGGACAGTTGGAAAATATATGTGAAGCTTGCTGCAAAACCAATAGAAATAGACAGTATTTATGTTATATTAGAGGTAAAAAACAGAAATCCAACAAATTAATGCAATATATGATCATTTTCAATTATAAGCAGCAATAATTGATATGAACCTATAAATGAAATACAAATTAGGTGAAAATATGAGTAGAACACCAAAAACTAGTTCCAAAGATGGAAACACAAAAACTAGAAAGTCAAGAAGAGGTAATATTAGATATTTAGCACATCTTTATAGATAATGACAACATAAATTCATATGGATTATGGACTATGAATAGATTAAACCCTAAAGATTTTCTTAGAAAGCTCAACATTATAAGATGGGTGAACATTTAATCAAATCCAAGTATTTTTTCAAAAGATTTATAGTTGCAATGCTATCGCAATGCCTCACTACAAATAGCATAATAATATCCTTAGAAAGCAACAAAAAAAGTTTGAACATCAAAAGCAGTTTTTCCTTTTAAATTACTTACGATTTGCAAGAGATTAGTCCTTGGTTTCTCTTCATCCTCCATGGATGAAACCGACTAAACCACCGAAAAATAAGCCAGGGAGAAATAATAACGAAGAATCTTCATGGGGGATAAAAACAGTACAGGTGACCAGTAAGAAACCAGGAGAACCCAAGGCAAGAATAGGCAGAACTTTCCCAGGTTCATAAACTACGATCCCAACAACTCAAGATCCTCTAAGAGGCTTTCTTCAAAAGCAGGAAGCAGAATAAAGATTTGCATTCATTGTAGCCATGTTCACCACTTGTCTGACTGTCCACCTGTCTGATTTTACTAGTTGTCTGATGCGCTGGGGCCAAAGATCTTACCACTTGTATATCTTGGGATGTTCCAAAATGCACGATGACAACACAAAGCGGAGACTCCCCCACTTAAGATTAAGACAAAGGGAATTCGTAGTTAATGTTTTGGTTTCCTTACCAATTTTTCAGAGAGCATATCTCAGCTTCGACACTATAGAGAAATCCATCAAGAGAGATTGGACCCCAACTCCACAGAATAAAACTCCCGCGAGAAAGTATCGGGACCCCCAGCTCCACAGAAGAGACAAGAGCGTTATGGATCGGGGTTGAGCCTTAACTAATAAATACGAAGACAACTAGCCTTTTTTTATTATTAGTGGGCACAGACATATAATAAGATATATGGTACTATTGGTTCCACTTGGTCTACATAATAAATATATTATAGCACATTCCAGGGTTATCAAGATCATAGGTTTAGTGGCAAACCAACCAAGTCACAATTGTTGATAAGTCAGTGACTGATTAGAGAATTGTTAATTGATCGATTCTCGCTAATTTATAGTGAGTTATATAACTGGTCTTAATTGATCGATTTCTTCTTCACTCAAGTTATACTGAGTTATATGTAATTGGTGTTAATCGATTATAGTGAGTTACATGTAATTGGTGTTAATATCTGATTTCTATGCTAAGTTAAGAGTGTGAGTTATATGTAACAGGTTCAATGTAAAAATATTGATTAACATGCACTTAAACAATGTTCCACTACAGTTTTAAACTAGTTTCAAGGATCTACGATCATGTCATCAAGCCAATTCAACACCAACTCGTGATACACACACATCAAAGTTTGTCATTCTCAACATAAGAATGAATGCAATGTTTTTAACACTAGATATATCATTATCTACATAAAATGGACTTAGTTATTGATTTGGTTATATGAAAGAACTGCTACAAAGTTGGTTTACTGCATTATATCCTAGAGTTATGGTGAAAGGCAAAAAGAGTCAAAAGAATTATGACAACATTGAATGAAGTTAAACATATAATTTCAGTAGCAATATCAAACTATACAAAATATGAAATTTTAGCAAGATATAATTCAAGATGTATGTAGAGTTATTTTTTTCTAACTTCACCTCATAACACAACAATGACCAATTGAATTGCGCTATAAAATCACCGAAAAATAGATTTTTTAAAACAATTTTTTAAAACTTTAAACATGTATATTTTTCAAAACATATATATACTTTCCCCAATGGGGGTGTTGGACACATGGAGCTCCTCAACATGTGAAGCATGACATATGTCATTTGACATGGGTGGAGTAGGTAAAGATGGGGATTTTCCATTCCATTACATTGTGGTTAATGACAATTTTTCAAATGTGTAGTTCATCACCCCTCACCCGCGCACTAGGGAATAGCAGCGCTCCTGGGATCCAAGACATCTTCGATAAGGTGGTTAAGTAGCATTACATGTACCGAGGTATTAGGATCTCTCGTGGGATACAAAAGAATTTTCCGTGTTTACATCTCTCGTGGTCGTGTGGGTTTGGTGGCAAAGGATCATTCTCAAGGAAGCCCAATGGCTCTCGGTGATCGGGCCGAGTTTATGGATTCTAAATGTTTAGATTTTCTCATGCTCACCTAGGAGGTGTTCCTTTGTTCCTTTCCAGGTGAGGGGTCGTTTCTTTGGAAATGTTAGTTTGGATTTTATTATTTTGTAGGTGAAATTGGATAGAGGAGACCAACGAGGCTAGGATATCTTGGCTTTTTAGTTTGTGGCATGGAGTGTAGGGTTTCGGTGGAGATCGAATTAACCGGTAGAGTGTAGTGGTTGGTGGGAAGGTTTTCAGTTCTGATCGGGTGGACTTTGGTGTCGATTTGGGTTCGTCTCTTGAGTCCGGGTTTTGACAAGGCTATCAACATGAAGTTGGTTCTCAGGTTCCCTTGTGAACTCTCGTGTCAAGCAAGCTGGAATTTCCCCCGCTTAGAGAGGATTCAAGTGAGCTTCGATGGAATCTAAGGTGGAAGTTTGGGAGTTGGTGCTAATATTAGTAATGTGGTGGGAATTTTTGCGAGGCAACGTGCGCTAGGATTGTGGAGTACGTGGTGGGAAAATATCTTCACCTGGAAACTCACAATTGATTTTAATGATAAATATTATCGACATTATAAATCAATCAATAGTGCATTTCTTTACCTCACATAAAAGGTGTTAGTAATACAAATTACTATTTAATTTATTATGAAATATTTAAATTTAAAAATAAAATAAAATAAATAAATAAAGTCTTGTTCTATTTCTATTATTTTAATAATTTTGGTTATAAATTTTAACCCTATACAAGACTTGCAAACGGATTCTTAAAATAGAAAAAAAAATAAATGGCAAAAACACAAGATGTATATACATGTATTTTTCTTTGAATCCCAAACCATATACATAGAGATTTTCTTCTCCGAATCTTTCTCCGGGTCCCAAAACCGAGATTACTAGATTGATTTTTCATTATTTTCCTTTTAATATGAAGTATCTATAAACTCTAATCCATAGCCCTAGATTAGAAAATAATCACAGTTCCTTTGACCGGATCTACAAAATACCATGGGACGAAAAACATCATGCTCAGTCCATGTGCAAAGCAATGCACAAAACCATGGGTAGGTCCACCAACCATCTTGGATATGCCCCCATTCTTGGGTCCACCCAACTATTATTAAGTCCGCACAAAAATTAAAATAAAATAAATCCCCCTGGGTGTTGCCCCAAACCCTACATTGTAGCGCCACCCCACCCCCTTGGAAACCCCCCCCCCCCCCCGACAAAAGATATTGTCGCCCTAATCGTGCATGTGGGGCTAAACGTAGAAAGAATATAACACACACCCAACATTGATAAAGGTTCCTCTAAAATAAATCGTAATACAAAAAAATTATTTAGTATTTTTCTCGTGTCTAAAAGTTGGATTTTGTGCAATGATTTTATTTATTGGATCAAATCTTGTATCGGTTCTCCTTGGATAGCGCTATTTAATAGTCAAAATTTACCCTTGCTTAAATCTAGAGGACTAAGTGTTGTCCAGCAAATCCCCTCCGGGAACAAAGGCGATCCCTCTAGCCCTAGCATGGGTCTAGCAACTACGAGAACATACTAACATCTACCTTCCTAGATTGTAAATGAAATTAAAAGCAAAGAAGATGGCCTACCCTCGTTCCGATGCTATGTTGTCGTCTTCCGTCGAAGCTTTCGATCTGCCGCTCTTCTTAAGCTCGATACATGTTGTTACCAATGTCTGACACTGTGTATTAAATAAGACACCACGACAGCATAAAACCACGACAAACATAAAACAATTACAACCTATCTAACTGATCAATGAATGCTAGAAATCTCATTATAAATGTAAACAAGAGTGGAAGATAAACATCGATGCATTATATTATGATAAAGACAAGGGGGATTTTACGACCAAGCCTCGATGTTGAGGCTTCCTAGGTCTATATCCTGCCATCACGTTGTTACACCCTCATGAAAAAAGGTCCAAGATCTCACTATGTTCTTAGCACACACAAACAATCGACACTTTGCGCTATTCTCCTAAGCTATGATTATCTTTCTCTATGCTAACGTTTACTATTTGTTCAACTAATATGTTCAACTATTCCACTCATTCGCCTATAATTTTTTCGGGCCTTCACTAGCTTTCATAAAGAGAGAAGGAAGTGAGCATATAGAGGAAGAGGAGGTTGGGATCCCTACAAAGGTGTAAGGAGGCCTATCCTTTAGGAGTGTTCCAAGGGAGGGGAAACTACTAACTAAAGGAGGAGGCCCATGGTTGTTTTCAGCCTAACCACTCCCAATGACTCATCCAGGAGGTGGTTGAATGGAACCTCTCGCCTCTATTTTTAAAAACATTTCATAAATAGCTTGGTGCATTACATTTAGGACAGGCGCCCAACCGGCACGGCTCGTTGTTAATTTTCCACTGACGGAGTGTAAATCGGCTACTGCCAAGGCAAAAAACAGTGTTTTTGAGCGGCCTTATTAGGGAATGGTCAACAGTAGGAATGTTTCTCTCATGGCAAGGGATGCAATGATGGCATTACAGCATGACACCGCTATCGATCACATAAATGACCCTCCAATGGGCGATATGGGGATTGGAGGGACAAGCCACAAAATGTTGTGTAACACTAAGGCAGTGGTTCACACCTCTCTTTACATCATTATTGTTGAAGTTTGCAACAAGAAAAAATGAAATTGGCATCTAGAAACAACATCCTTGATCCTAGTGAAAATTAAGCACCTACACTAGGTGGGGCCCACATAGGCTATTTTCTAGGTGGAAGTCTATTTATAGATGTATGAGAAAATTCTATCTATAGATGATGGTCTATTTATATATGTATGATCGAGTTCTATTTATAGATCCCATGTCTATTTATGGTATTTGCATGTTGACTATTATTATCCCTTAATAATAGTTTGACAGTAACATTAATCTATTCTCATGGAGCACTTAAATCGCTAATCAAGTGGCAAACTAGTTAGTCAAGGAATTTCGAGTTCAAAGGCCAGAAGTTGGTGAAATAAGTGCAAGTGGACTTAGTTGTAACCGAGTGATTTGAAGTTGTGAACATATTTGGATGTGTAGTTATGAGTTGTAAATTGCTTAACTCGCTTAAGTGAGTTAAACTAATTGTGCTAGTTGTAATCGAAGATACACTAGTGAGAGACGATGAATAAATTATTAATTAATTCACAATTAGAGACTCTACATGGAATCGAAGATTTACTATTGTTAACTACATACATGTCGATCTAGTGGAGACCCAAACTTGAGTTCTAGGTGAAAGGGAAGATAATTATCATTGTGATATTAATCGACTACCGTGTGTAGTTAAAACACCACCAGATGCCCATAATACTCAACGCAATGGAGGAAGGTTGAAATTATTTGTGATTAAGATTGTATTCATCAAGAATCGTGTGAGTAAGGCAAGACTGAGACAAGAATTGGCTAAGGAACTTGCCAATTCTTGTATGAGAGTGTGAGAAAATTAGCTAATGTACCGAGAGCTCTCGTGATTAGAGTTTTTTATCTAAGTGTTTCATGATTCCTTGGAATATACAATATATGATAGAGGGGTTTTTTAGTTGTAAGATTTCCCGTGAATATCTCGTGCTGTGGTTTTGATATATTCTTCGCTTCATGTGATTGGAAATTGTGTTGTTTTTATTCCACAAAGAACAGAGAAGCGATTAGTATTTAAATTTATCATAATTGCTAGATCGGGTGAATCCAAGATATGCCATACATGCATATTTATATCTTCATGGTATCAGTAGAGTTGTGTTATAAATTTTCTACATGATATGAGAGCAGAATTATTTGGGTGCACGATTTGTAGGTGGAGAAGATTCTAGAAAATTTGATGCAAAATTTTCCAAAACAAATAGCATATTTGGATTCCTTTGCGGAAATACTCAATTTGAAAAAAATTCAACTAAATCGGAACTCCTGGGATGAGGGAGATATCATCGATTTAAAATCAACTCTTTGTTAGAAAATTTTATGCATCAAGCGGACAATTACAATGTGCGTGAGCCAAGAACCTACATGCATCGAGGTACAAGATGCACGCAAAGCTTTCGAGGAGCAAAGAAGAGGTTAATGACTTGGTGGTTGAGAGGGAGCCTCTCAACATGCACGAGAAGTCATTTCCAAGAAGGTCAGGAGCAACATAACCGGAGATGTAGAAGAATCATATGCAGATTTGATGTAGATGTGATTTCTACAGCTTCCTACCATTAGGAAGAGAGTAGAAGTCATGGCATCTACCCCGAGAGGAGTTGGATTTGTATGTAGGTAAGATTGAAGTCACAGATGTTGAGCAGCCATAAGATGAGGATCATGGAGTGGAGAAACCACTATGTGATAAATTTACGTGCCGTATGGGTGAGGGAGTTTGCATGCAAATATACCAATGTGATAGGGGAGCGAAGGATGGACAGATAATCCCAAGAAGAATTTTGGGAAGGATTCATTGAGATGGGTGTGGATCTCATGAATAAACCTAAGCACAGGAGCCCAAGGAGTGCCAGCACAAGATCGCCTTGACGATGGGGTCATATGTCGTGAGGACATGAAATCAAAGTGATAATGTCGCATGCATCGGAGCAGTTTACCCAGTTGCCACTGAATGCATGGATGCAGGGTACCATGAAGGCAGGATCCAAGGATATGTGCAGAGTTATGGAAGCTTTCAAGACTTTGATGACAGACATTATATTGATTCAATTGTTTGGAGGCTATTCAATTTCTAAGTGTTGTGTATGCAAAGGCGTTTGCATGTGCGAGAACACTAGAAGTGTTTGGTATGCAGGTTGCATGGTGCATGCATGGAGTTGCATGTCGCATGCAATATTCATCATTTTCTGCTGAGGTGGGAGTGTTAAGTTTGTAACAAGAAACAACAAAATTGGTATTTAAAAGAAATGATCTCATCCTAATGAAAATTAAGACCCAGGTAGAGAATCAGCCATGGTGCTATTTTATGTCTATTTATAGATGTATGAGAAAATTATATTTGGCGATGATGTCTATTTTATAGATGCGTGTTCTATTTATAAATTATTGTCTATTTATAGATGTGACAAGCACTTATTATTATCCCTAATAGTTTACTACAAATATTGAATTGCCTATGGAGCACTTGGAATCGCTAGAACTGGGAAGGGCAGCACCGCTTAGTTGAAGGAATTTCGAGTTCAAAGGTTTGGCTTGGTGGGACATGTGGACTTAGCTGTAACCGAGTGATTCAAGCGAACATGCATGGATGTGTAGTTATGTGAGTTGTAAAGTAGTTTAACCTGCTTAAGTTGTTTAAACTCTGCTGTGCTGTTGTAATCGAAGGTACACTAGTGAGAGATTGAATTAATTATTAATTAATTCAATGTAATCGTTGGTCTCATGCAAATCAATATTTAATATCGTTAACTACATGTATGTCGACGTAGTGGAGACCCGGGGCTGAGTTCAGGCAGTGAAGATAACTATCCGTTGTATTATTATCTGCCAACTGGAATTAGGTGTGTAGTAAAGCACCGTCAGATGCCTATGATACTCAACGCAAGCTTGAGGAAGGCTGAAATTATTTGTGATTAGGATCGTATCTAACACGCAGGACCGCGTGAGCAAGGCAGTGTTGTCTAGAAATAGTAAATTGGATAAGGAACTTGCCAATTTTTGTATGAAAGTGACACTAGTCGATGTACCCAGAGCTCTTATGATCGTAGCTGTGTATATAACGTGTTTCATGATTCCTTGGAATACAATTATATGATAGAGGGGTTTTTTAGTCGTAATTTTTCCTGAATATCTGGTGTTGTGGTTTTGATCTATTCTTCGCTTCATGTGATCGGGCAATTGTGTTGTTTTTAATTCCACAAAATATTTATAGAAGCGATTCAACATTTAACCTTATCATACTGTAAATCGAGGTGAATCAGGATATACATGCATATTGTAGGAATTTCTACAATTACACTTGGAGCCCAAGCAGACTGGAAAACAGCGCGGTGGAAGGTGTTTGTGGACCCAGTATCGTTCGGAATGTTAAGGTGGTGAATCATTCCCGCTCGCAAATGATGCTCTCCCCGCTCGGGGGGAGCTTCTAAAATAATAATAGTCTCGCTCTGGGTGGCATCCTAAATTTTTATCTAAATCTTTTCAGATGGATGGTTAACAAAAATAAATGTCAATTATATGGGTAGACGGTTTGTTAAATACATTGACTCTCATGCACTAGAATACTCCCCATCGCTTCCGGAATGTTGGTCATTTAAATATTTTAATTACCAATTTCATCGGGCACATCCAACGCTTTGATTGGGATGGTAATTTTGCAAAATTAAGAAAAAATAATTCAATCTTGGATGCGTAATAGCTAAATGTCACGTAAAAGGCAGATTTATAAAGTGAGTATTTTCCTCCCTTCTATTTTATATCGCTTAGGACCTTGCTCCCAAGGGAATAATTCATCAACCTAAGGGTTCTGAGAGTTCCTTAGAAAGTAGAGCAACAATGAAACAAATTTCACCTAGTAAATTGGAGCATTGTTCATTTCAATTACAATATTTTTCATGGGATTAGAAATCTAAGATCTTGAACTCATGAACCCGTGTTCTAGTAAAGGTGTCTTCTTTCAAACTCTAAGAATTGTGTAGAAGGTGGCCTTTATTCGCAAATACTTTCACAAGAATAAACTTCTTATGCCAAAAAGATAAATTTGGCCAGACTTCAAGGATCTAAAATATGGAAATTATGTAAAGTGGTGGCCCCTCTTAAACATTGATAAACCTTGACAGGTTGGAAATGGGGAGCACGTCAATTTATGGTATAATTGAATCTACCTGGGCAATTTTCGTGGATGAGAATTGAGTAATGAAATCGTCAATTGATGATACTGTATGCATAACATACAGATCGTTATACTTTAGTGAGATGACAATGGCTGTTAGATTGGTTAGGAAAAATCTATCTCTCCAAATCTTCAACCTCATTGTTTCATTTGATTTGCTTATAGTGGTTTTGCACCATCATAATCTCTAAGTTAAATTAAAAAACTGGACAGTAGTCAAAGTTTGGAAGTGGTTGCACCAATCATATTCTCCACTTGGATTAGAAAAATTGGTTAGGCAATAAGAATAATTCACTCATATGAAGGAATATGAATCATCGATAATAAAATTTCATGCATCCTCCTTCAAATCACAGTGGAGTAGAAAGGTAATATAGAAATAAGGATATATACGCTCTAAAATTAATCTATTATGTCTAGATTTGGTTTATGGGAAATTTTTGACATTAGAAAATCACAAAAATAAATAAATAATAAATAATAAAAAAATAATAATAATAATAAAAAACAAAAAAATAAAATAAAAATAAAATAAAATAAAATAATATATATATGTATGTATATATATGTATATATATATATATATATACAATTATATCCGTTTAGATGTGTTCTTTGCGAGAAGTATGTATAGAAGATATCTAGTTATTGTCTTTCTATTGCTGTCTTCGGTAATGAAGGTCTCAGAAAGTGTCTGCCTGATAATGTCATAGAAATCCCAAGCATCCTTTAGACTGCATGTGTAATGTTTGAGCAAAGGAACAAAAAATTTATGGTAGCCATTACTTTCATGTTTTGGAAGCCCCTCCACTGGACTAGCGGTTGGTCTCATGCACACACTTGGAATTTCCTCAATCAATGGACAGTGGATGAAGGTTCAAATTGCTATCAAATTTGATGGCTACAGAGTGAGGGAATTCTCATATTTGAGATGTTTTCCACACTTAAGCTTCTCAGCTTTAATGGGAGAAGAACATACCTAAAAAGGAGAAGTGAATTTCCGTGATGGACCCATCACTCCAAGGATTGTGGGAATGATTTTCCTTTTGAGTAAAGTTGTGATAATCGATGGGTCGAGTGAGGATTTTCGTATATTATAAGAAGAGAGGAAGTCTCTCTCCATGATTGTTTGGTTTCATCCAAGCAAAGGAGGTTAAAGTAGGAATTGCCACTCAATTGGTTCAATTGATCGATGGAATCCACGCATATTATTTGGACAAGAGTAAGTGTAAGCTAAAGTTGGTAGAGTCCTAAGCTCATTTTATGCTTCGAATCAGAGAATTGGTGTAGTTTCATACAGACCAAAATGGAAAGATTACAAGTAGCAATTGAAATATTACATCGCAAGATGGACAACATGGTCTTCATTCGAATTAGTGGAAACAAGGAAGTTATTTGGAGAATCTTGGTTTGTGCTGTGCCAGGCCTCGCATCGCCCGCAGGGAGATGGACGCTTGTTGCAGGTAAATGTGGACTGTTTCTGCTCTTCTCGCCGATGACCGGAATGATGAAAATGAAGGCACAATTTCTGGATCTTGGGGAATATTGAAAATATATCGAATTTTCATCTTTAATATATGTTTCAAATATATAATGTATATTTTATGAGTGTTTCTGGAGTATATAAGTTTAGTCGCATTTTTGAATATTCGTTTATGAGTGTTTTCGAGGCTATATGTTGAAGGTCAAATTAGAATATTTGTATGTAGTTGTTTATGAGTGTTTGGAGGCTATATAAGCTGCAAGTTAGATTAGATTAGAATATATGCTCAGAAATAGAAAGTTAAAAATTTAGTAATTTGTGGATATTTTTAAACTTAGAGGAAGAAAAATTGTTAAAATTGTAAAAGTATTTATTTGAAAATTTGAATTAATAGAAAAGTCATAAACATTTATGTGTATCTGTTATTTTAATTTTATTTTTTTTGGGTTGTGATTCCTCTAAAATGTGTTAGTAATATAAATAAATTTCATAAAAAAAAAAAGACACGTTGTTTGATATTACTCATATTACAATCTCATCGATGTTTAGATTATCTTATTTTAGAATGAACTTTCAATCTTGATCCGGATTTTATGCAGAACGCAAATGTAATTACGTAAATAACCATGAACATAGAGATGCAAGTGGAAATAATGCTTCTTTTCATTGCATACTAATGAATGTAAATATACATGTGCATAATGGAAATAAAATAGCTAGGTATTATAAAGCAGAATCTCTGAGGAATATAAAGACATTCATTGTTCTCCGTATCAGGCATAAATGAGTTCGATGGCCTATTTATTATTGGAGAAACAATGGAGAACTCTAAACTTCCAAAAACTTAACCCTAGAGTATGAAGCGCCAAAACTATGAGCCGTGTTTAAAATTGGTAGGCCCGAACTCGTGGACATAACTTTGGTATCCGATCTCCGCGCGACACGCCAATAGCTAGTTAGAAAGATCCGTCCGAGGAGTACAAACTTTGAATGAGCAAGGTCAGTCCATGGACCCATGTCGCTCTCTCGTTTTCCCAAAAAAACGCCGTTTAGGCTCCAAAACGGCTCCGAAGTTCGGGACCAAAAACTCGCTTAAAATAGTAAGTTTTGCCGCAACTTGAAAACTAAAAGAACTAATGGTGGGGGTTCAAATGGAATAGTGTGTCACCACGATCTCAATCGGATCATTAAGGCCCCAAAACGGTTCCGAGAGTGGAGGACCCCAAACCCCGCTAAAAATAGTAAGCTGTGTCAATGTGAAAACCGCAAGAATCGATGTACTAGTCCAATGGAATAAATGTGGGTGGTCACCGGAGTATCCCACTGAACAAATTTGGTAAGACTATTCATGACTAATATGAATTCTCCACTTTTATCTTTCACCATATTATTAATGTCAAAATACTTTATTGTCTCTGTTGCAAGATCTCACAAGCCTAATGCAAAATTTCACTTCTGTGACAACCAAACCTTATAAGAACAAGAGAAAGGGTCAAGGCTTCACCTCAACAACCTTTCTCCTACTCCTTAATGGTATTTTTTTACCGCAAGGAAGCCTCGCCCTAAGTCACCTAAAAGATAATCAACTACTATGTCTCAAGATGATATATATACATGCGCCTATAACATGGGATAGAGTATCGAAAAAACTTAAAAAGGCTTAGATATTCTATGCCACAATTCAGTACTTAATTCCTAATTAAAGTTATGGTTATTTTTAAGCTAGCATTTCATTGATTGGAATGATAGAATGCATGTATAGTAGCCAAAGAAAAGCTCTTTCTAGGATAATCAACAAAAGGGAGTAAAAACCTTCCAATAAACACATAGGGTTATGGCTACTAATGAATATTGTGGTTGAAAATTATGCATAAAAAAAAAAAATTAGGATGACGTCAACCCTACTAATGATTTAGCCATGCACAATGCTAAATTTTTATTTTAGATAATTTATTTATGCAATCCTAATTTATTAGACACAAACATCCAACACAAATTCAGCTTTTATGCAAATTCAACCCTCAAATCCTAGCAACTAACCCTGCATATCTAGGAACAAGGAAAAGAAGAGGAAATTCTAATAAATTTTACATATGATCAACACAATAATGATTAGTTTCTTATCGTAGATGGGCGAATGGTATTCTCTTCTAGGGATAAAATTTCATAAAAAGGTTTTTATGGAGCAAGGAGGGATGACTCTCACGGTGATCTCGCCAAAACCCTAACTATTTTCCTCGTAAAAGGAGAAATTAAATATAAAAAATGCATAGTCGAAATTTTATAGGTTTCAAGAGAAAAAAAATCAGACAATATAATTAAGCAAGATTTCAAAATAGAATTAGCATTTAGTCATGGCACAAAATAGAAATCCCACTATCGCAAAACACATAAATATGAAAATATACATGAACTTACAAAGTCCATACAAGAACACTTCTTTCAATCCCAAAAACATATCCATACAAAATAGCATCTCCATAAGAACACACCACATAGCAATACATGTGTCTGGTTGTTTTAGAAAAGGACTAATTCACACGCTTTCCTAAAAGAAGAGTGATAAAATGTGTGATGTGATGTAATGAAATAAGGGAGCCTCTATTTATATGAGGCTTAGAACCCTTATTTTTTCAAAAATACAAATAAAAGCCCTATTACAAGTTTACTTGAATGTTCAATGAGGTTACAAGCCAACCTCATAGTAGCTCAAAAACATAACAAATAATCCCAAAGAACCCTAACACGGTAGAAGAAGCCTCCTCCACTATGACATCATCCTCCAAAAAGACCAAAATGTGACAAGCAAGTGAAAAATAGGCCAATAAATTCCCCATACTTCAAAAAGGAAATTAAATCTTCCCCATAAGTATTTTCCAACCATGACACCATCACCAAGGTGCCCTATGTCAACCTATCAATGACAAGAGGGGTGATAGACACCAATATACTAAAGCATTTGTAGGTCAAATAGAGATGCAACTTTGATTATCATCTCAAGGATAACCATCATCACAGAAAATCAAAGGCAATAATCTGATAATATCTCTTGGTGATAATTATTAATTTATGTTTTCTTCTTTTATCTACTCTTCATCAAGCAACTATCAAATCAAGAGAATATGAATATCGCAAGAACAATAACATACCTATGGTAGGTTTCCATCAGTGGAAAACCTCTCTCCCATGTACTACCCAAACAAACTCTTATTCTATTATAGAACCAACCAAATGAGACAACCAAAAGATTTCAAATAGGATTTCCACCATACACCAAGTCAGCCTTTCAAGATATCTTCTTTCACAGAGTCAAATTCTTTCCTTAAAATTCAACGAGATTCGAATGTTGTTCCTTCCTTCAAAGTATTTTCTTCAAGGAGTCAAAGTCAACGAGAGTTAAAGGTCCTTCCTTCCTTCAAAGTATATTTTCAATGAGTCAAATTCAATTATATTTAAGGTCCTTCCAATATGCAATGTACAAGGTTTCGGTCCCTTACTCAAAATCGCAACTCCTGCTTGCAATCTACAACCCCGCAACTCGCACGAATTCCTAGAAATATTGCACGTGAGCTAGTCTTCAGGTAAAATTCATACTTTTTTCTTTTCACTTTAGATTCTTCCCTCTTCTCTTGCCTTTGCACTTCGATTAAATTTTGTTTTGATGCATATCAGTACTGATTGATTTATTGATTCCAAATGAGGTCAAATTCTTTTCAATATATACCCTTGCTTGGTTGAATAGGCCTCTTTTAAAGCCAACTTCACTTTGAAAGGTCACTTCTGGTGATGGGAGCCCACAAAAGACATTTTAAAATAAAAATAATATTTATTTTCGATACAATGTTCTACAAGGGCCCGTACAAATGACAAGGAAAATATTGAGCTCATAAATCAAAGCATGAAGAAATATGCTCGACCTAGTTGACCAAAATGAAATAGAGCATGAAACCCATGCTTTAAAAAATATTTTTTCTCTTTCTTGTTTTGATATATAATATTAATTATGAAGATCGAGCATAGTTATATTTTCCAACATTCCTCTAACTAGAGAGAGGTATTCATATAATTAGACAAAGTAGTACAAGGATAATCTCAAGTTGAAATTTCCTAAGAAGAGTATCACAATAAGAGAAGGCAATGATGAGGTACTATCTAGCCAACTACAAAGGTATCTAGGCACCATTTAGGCTACCTCGCCAAGGTAACATCCCAACCGGGATGTAGGTGTCATCTTAGGCTACCCCGCTAAGACACTAGGTGTCATCTAGGCTACCTTCCAAGAAACTAACCCTACACAGGTTCTCAGACATTTTAGGCTGCCTCCTCGCCAAGATACTCAAACTTCAATAAGCATCCTAGTGTCATCCAGTCACTGGCCACACCATTTTCCCATGGATCCAAGTGTCATCTAAGCTAATTCTACAAGACACTGTGTGTCATTTAGGCTACCTACTAAGACACCAACAAGGTTCTAGGTACCATTTAGGCTACCTACCAAGGTACCAACCCTCACAGGATCTAGGTATCATCTAGGCTACTCGCTAATACCATCCCTTGAGTACCATCATACTGTAGTTTTAAGGTAAAAAAATGTATCATCTCTCCACCTAAGGTTATCAATTCTTCAGACATTTTTTCTTCAAGTAGCAACAAGGTATGGCTTCATCTTCAAAAACATCAGTATGAAATTTTCAATATTATTAGGTTTTTGAAACCCTCTCTTTCCTTTTCATCCCTTTATATCATGTTTGTATCATGTGTTGAAAAGTGTAATTAGGTTCTATTTTATATATTGACTATGTAATTACGCATTTTTATGTAATGAAGAAGACAAATAGATAATAAAATGTATTTTTGAGCTTCTCTGGGTTTCGTATAAGAATTTTATTATAGGTCAAAGACTTCGATGTCTTTTAGGGATTTGTCATCTCTCATTACATAAATGTATTAATTAGAAATAAGAAGGAAGTAAATCAATGATGGTGTGCCTCAATACCTTTGTTAATCATCTTCATAAATATGGCTCAAGAATGGTGCTAATTCTCATGATCATATCATCATAACAAAAGTTGGAAATACTCCTCACCAAGTTGGCCTACAAACACAGACAAGTCGCCTCATGAACAAATATAACCTTTCATGGTCGTTGGCTTATTATAAAGCTCGACCACTATAAATATCCCATTGGATTGCAATATACCGAGCACATACTGGATTGGTCCGAAGAATTTTGGACATACCGAGGCATGATTACAAATTTCTTCACTTTAAAATACGCATAGATTCGAATTAACATAGCAATTACAGAACGACAAAAAGTCAAAAGAAGGAAGAGGAGACCACTCAACGAAGATAGAAGGATATATAGCGAAGCAAAGAAGGATCACATATATATGCATCCGAGTTGGTATATATTTCTCGGTCAAGTGTTGATTGCAAGTGTAATATACATGTGATTGTGTATTGATAATAGAATATAAGAAAATAAGCATTCATTGTTTGGGTTGCAAGTACTATCTAAAGAAGGTCGAAAGGTAAGACATTGTTATCAAGGTGTTGAAGTATATCTAGGAGGTCGAGGCTAGAATAAGATACTACAAGGTGCCGAAGAATATCTAGAGGCCGAAAGGAATTCACTAGGAACCAAGTTTCTTAGTATTGGAATTTGGTGCAGAAAGTGTGGTTAAAGGAAGGATCACCAAGAATAAGTCAAGAAGAAAGGGAAGTGATGTAAGGTCTTAGCATACATAGGTCAAGGGTCTAAGTCATGGTCATGGTACTTGTCAACTGAATTCTATAAGAATAATTTCTCAGGGGTTTTCCTCTCCAAGAGGGAGAGGTTTTGGCCCCGGCTTGAAGAGCCTAAATTTGTGTCTCGTATGTTTTGGTAATTGACTTGATGAAAGACATAATAAGCGCAATTAAAAGAGAAGACACATGAGTAAGAGAAGTAAGTTCACAAGTAACACACATATAGAGAGAATCTGAATTAAACCTAGCCCTACCTAATTCTCAACATGGTATTAGAGCTAAGGTGTTGAAGTCAAAGGGATACTTGACAAGGAGACACTTAAGGATCAAAAGGATCAAGAATCAAAGTCAAATTCAAAGTCTACATTGAAAATTCAAATCAAGCTATATAATATTTCAAGCTATCTTCAAGAATACCTTCAATCTCGATTCAAAGGATCCACTCTCCAAGGAGATAATATTTTCCATCAAAGATTCTTAACATTAGAAGATCAGAGCAAAGATAAGACATACCATCAAGCTTCATCCAGCCACCATCCAACATCTTTGAATACATCATCATTCTAAAAGTAATAAACTAATACATCCTTGATCCAAGATCACCTACCTTTCAAGAATTCAATCTATAAAGTTTATATAAGGAGGAAGTCACTCTACTCAAGTAAGTATTTCAATGACCTCTTTGAATCTTTCAAATGACTTATTGCAAAGAGAAAGAAATTGGTTGGGTCATCAACCTTTAGTGCATGAAAGAAGAGGATGGATTTGAATCTAATCGAAGATGAATTTATGGGCTACATTAAAGGATCTACAACTCAAACCTCAAAATAAGATGTCTCAGCTCATGCCAAGTACATGAAAGGATCCCAGAGATTCTCATGTATCCATTAAGGACTCACTCATACTCCTATGTATCAAAACTAAAACAAAGAAAAGAAAATACAGGAGGAAATCGTGGAGCTATTCTCCTAGTACCGCAAGAGAAGTAATCTCTCCCAAGACAAGAACTATACAAAATGAAATTATCAAGGGAAGAAGGAATCACTCCATACTTTATGAGGATTTCTGAAATAAGAGATCAATTATAGGAACTAGGAGAAGTCATTTCTGACACTGAGATGACTAAAGTGGTGTTGAATGCTCTACCAGAGGAATGGGGAAACTTCACTTCTAGTTTATACGGGAAGAAAGAAGCCACCCCATTCTATGATTTATGGTCTCTATGTAAAATAGACGAAACAAGACTAAAAGCCAAAGCTGATACAGGACCAAGTGAAGAGAATCATGCCTTTGTAGCCACATACAGGAAGAAAGGAAGATTCAGAAAATTTGGCCCTCAGAATAAAAGAAGGAATACAGACAACGTACGATGCTTTGGATGTAATGAACTTGGGCATTATAAAAGAGATTGTCCTAAATCTGACAAGTACAAGAGGAAAAGGGAGGAAGCTCATATCTCAGATGTGAGGGAAGGACCTGATGCAAAGAAATCTAAGAAAGAAGAAGCAAGAGATCTCTACTATGATTGAGATCATCTTCTCCTTTAAGTGATTTCTGTTGGTTGTAAAATAGTATGATAGGAAGCAATGTATATTAGGAGCAATAATATGATAAAAAGCATGTTAGGAGCTCTTGGTGAATCAGCTCCGGGAAAACCTCTCTGATAACATTACTAATGTAAAACAGTCATCAAGATCAAGGGTCATCATGGAAACAGAATTCTGGGATGTGATGACATATTGATGGAGCAGGCCAAAGGAATGAAGCTCTTCATTCTAGAGAAATTGCTACAAGATGACTCAAGGGAAAAAGGTATGAGGTATGTATATATATATGCTAACACTAGATGTTGTGAAGTCATGTCATATGGTTGCAGGTAATAGACTTCCATATTTAGAAGTATGATCTATGAAGAAGGATCTCTCGGTGCACTGACAGATGAAATCAACATAATATGTCCTCATGGAATATGAGGTGGTTGTATACGAACGATAAACTGGAAAATTTGTAAGTTCCTGGGAATGGAGAATGTGCAGAAAAGAAGAGATCATGAATGCAACCATGTCAAGAGGCAGTTATCATCCGAAAGCCAAGAAGATGTGACTAAGAGATCTCCTGGGAAGATATGTAGACTCTGGCAGAAGTTTGGTAAAGAAGAAGACCCTTGGAAAAAACATATCATTAGGAGATGTGTCAATCTGAATAAAGGATGTCGATGTCTACAGGAAGATATCATGGTGAAAGATCATCACTGAGGTGACTTTTGTTTTAAAAATTCATACATATTGTTTATCTGGATGAATTTGTGCACGGTTGCTAATCATGAGAAAGGATGTATGATCCTTGGAGATGATTCGAAGAAAAGCAGCATGGCATAACGGTGAACCAGATGAGAAAGACAGATGAATCACTTTCTGGTAGATGACATGACTCATGAATGAAAGTGATGGATGATCTGTGTCCTATGGAGCTAAAAATTGAAGATTGCTCAATATCGAAATCCATGACATCGAGGGAAGGAACTCTTCATGAGCAGCTGGTGTCTCACCATTGCTGCTGCAGGTCCCTGATTGAGAGGGAGCCTGGTGATCAGATTCTTACTTGGAAGAAACTGAGTAATTCCTAAGAATGAGGTTAGGTACATCCCTTATACAGGAATGAATACATTCCCTTGTGGAATAGGTCCTCCCTCGCTGAGAGGGAGAGATTGACACATCATTCTGGTCTTCACTTGGGAAGACAGAATGGAGGATTGGGCAATCATCTGGCATTTGATACTCTTTGAGAATGTGTTATGGCATTCAAGATAAGAGTAGTTGGGGACCGATATTCTTTGAGGGCTAGCTACCCAAGAGAAGAATAGTCCAAGAAAATCATACTTTGGGAACACCCGGGTGGAGTATGTACCTTGGAGAGACAAAGACTATGGTGTCTATAAGTCATGTGTCTCGCCAGCATTGTAGCCCATTGTCTCGTTGATAGATGGGGTTGTTAGTCAAGGCCTTGCACTAGGACAATGCTGGTTGATATGATGCTATACAGATGCGATTACCAATCCGATTCTTCTTATGAGATTCTTCAGTTTGAAAGTGACCATGTACCTCTAAGAATAACTCCCTTGTTAAGAGGGAGTGTTGAAAAGTGTAACTAGGTCAGTCTTCATGTTGACTATGTAATTATGTACTTATGAAAAGAAGAAATCAAAATAATAAAATGTAATTTTGTTGTATTTGCTTCATGGGTTTCATGAGCAAGACTTATTAAGTAGATAGACTTCTTCTTGATGTCTATTAGGTTTGAGTCTTCTAGGCATAGAATATAATTAAGTGTCATATATATGTATGAAGGATCTAGTCATTAGTATATGCTCCAGATCTTGTCATGAGCCTTGTCACACGTCCAAGAATCTGTGGAAGAATGCCTACAATCAGACCTCTCTCAAACGCTGGAAAAAGAGTATAAATAATATGTTAAAGTCGGCTACCATACAGTTGATAATTCGGCCTTCAAGCCTACTGACAGGTCGGCCTAAAGACAGAGTAATAGCCCATATAAATATTTGTTCTGCGACCCATTTGAAGACAATTTTTTTGGTCATCCAAGAGAGAGTTTTTGCGGATTCTTAAAGGTGTTTCAGTGCGGATTTCTGGGAAGGTTTTTCAGTGCGAAGGTTGAATAACTTTAGTGATGATTACTTGACATACAACGTTGATGTTGTGCGGATCAATCTAAAACAACAAGTGCGGATACCTAAAGTATAATAAGTGTCAGTTTCTCCAAGTGTAATTGCGGATCTCAGGAAGCAATTATAAGGTGTCATTTGCGGATGTGCCACAGCCTATATTTCGGATATTAGAACAAGAAGAAGGTGCACGTATAATATTATTGTTTCATGTTTTCTGAGTTAAACAAAGATCCTGAAGTATATAACATTTAAGGACAGTTTGATTGAAGGCTATGGTTCAATACAGTGAAGACGGAGAAAGGAAAGTATAAGGAGAAAGCATTCTTAAAGGAGAATAAGAGTGAGGAAGGTAAATCTATGATTTACCTTCCTAACTACAATAAAGTAAGTAAATCTTGGAGACCGAGTTCTCTAGTGCAGAACAGAGCAGATCATGAAGAAGAGAAGAATCAAGTTTGAAAGGGCAGTGACAAGATCTTGGAGGCATTCCTAAGTCTAGGGTCTGAGTTTGGTTCATGGTACTTGTCATTTGAAGATCTATAAGAAGAATTCTTTGCGGGTTTTCCTCTCCAAGAGAGAGAGGTTTTGTCCTGGCTCTAGGAGCCTAATTTTGTGTCTCGTTCATTTTGATAATTGACTTGATGAAAGAATAACTAAGCTAAAGAAAGAAAGACATAAGTAACTCAAGCAAGCTCACAAGTAATTATCAAAAAGAGAATTTGTATTAATCTCCAGCGCTCCAAATTCTCAACACCTTATTAGGTGGTTTCTACCTTTAGATGGGATAGTATGTCCAAGGTACATCCCTCAAATGGTGGTGGCATATAATAAAAAGGTGAAATGGAATAGGGAATGATAGGGTAAATCCTAGGCCACATATCGAGGCACAAGGGTAGCTAATGAAAGGGAAGTCTGAAGCCCACACCTGGGTATGTAATGTGTAGGAGAGAGCAATCGTGGTACACGAGGTGCCCCGGCCTTGATTTTTCCAACCTTATTTATATGCCTTTTGCCTTTTATGATTTTTCTTTGATTAACTGCTCAGGGCTCAAAGGATAAGAGCATGATCTGTACGATATAACAGTGATTACCCCCTCTTTGGTAGGGCGGTTCATTTCCCTCCAGGGGTTGGGACAATAATGAGTTCCTGAATGATAAAGGAGGCTCATCTAGGGCCTAGGGAACCAGGGTGATGGCCATGGGTATGGGGTAGAGCTCATGCATTGGATTTTGCCCATGTGCTAATGTTTGTCCCAACCATCTTTTGCATCTTATCATACATTTTTCTATTGAATGTGGCCATTTATGCTTTTACTTTTCTTTTCAGCTACTTCAACCTCTGGGGCATCATTCCAAGCCTGACCCAAGGTGGGGGCAAGGGAATGGGGAGGTTAACCCTCTGTCGACCCAGTGAGGAAATGTGGACCCAGGTGGGAGAGATGATGAATGGGGGTATAGTGAATGGAAGGGGAGTGGTATATGTGGATAAGGGAGCGGGACCATGCAACCAAAGTCGAGGTTTCCCAAGTAGTACCACCCTAAAACCTAATGGTCAGTAAAGGAGATCCCACGGGACTAAAATCGAAGGGTAACATCCAAAAGGATCAAGGGGGCAGAAGCACAATGGAGCCAGATGTTGCACAATTCAAGAGTGATAGAGGGAGCTATTGAGGATTAGAAATAAAAAATTTTGAGGGGGGCATCCTAATATTCAAGCCTATGGCCCTAGTATTGATATGCAATTCATGGTAATGTTTAAGAATGTGACATTATCCTTTATCTTTCATTTTCATCATTTTACTTAAATTTGTAACATTACCATGAAATGACTCAGGATGTTTGAGAGTGGTTTCGACCTCATTAAATTTCATATGGAGAAAGTAGAATTTGAGATCTCACTAAAATTTAGCAGACTTATCAGTTTTTCAGGATTCATGGAGTTGCAATCTTTCCATTGGATTTTGTAATGTACTAGGGTATGGAACTCGTATTTAATCAAAAGCACCAAGCCCTCTATGTACCTTAATGTTAGTGACACTGGTTGTCGAACTCCTCTATCATGACCCTACTAAAAATGTACCCATCACTCGAACAAAATCTTGACTTGACAGGCTACATTTTTTCTATCTTATGTTAATGCTTAGAGGGTGATATTAATGACAAAGATCCCAAGATAGGCAATGATTTTGATGATCTGTAGGTATTTGTTGTTGCATGATTGTTTTGGATGATAGAGGGCATCTAGAGCCTATTTGTTGATGTGTTTTCGGTTCAGAGATGGATTGCACTTGATTGTATTTTGGTTATGTGCACTCTTACATGCTATATAAATTAGAACTTGTAATTTGTGGACCTGTTGTTGATGAAGATTATAACGACTAGATGAATGATGTTATATGGTTTAATCCATGTTTTTATGTTTTTTATCACTAATTCATCATTCTACATGTTTTTGTTGACATATATGCATCAAAATATATCTTATGTAAAAATCGCTCCCAACCCTGGGGCTTTTGAAAATGTCGCTCCTCGCTTCCACTCCCGCTCCCAAGTAGCCTTGCATGAGACCCATTTTATACCCCAAACACAAAATTTGGGTCCACACAATTATTTGCAGAGAGATCTAGGGGCCAACCCTTAGAGGATGATTTTTGGATCCCTCTTCACTCAGCGTGGCACTAGAAGAGCCCAATGCAGGACCTAAAAGTTCCTACAAGGGCATGATGTTAGTATTTTAAGCTCCTTTGTGGGGTTCTTCTTATGTTTTGCATTGGCTATGAGGTTGGCTTGTAGCCTCAATTAGTTTTTCTCGTCATTTTACAACTAAGAGGGGATTTTAGGCTAAATTAGAGATCATAAGACATGTATAAATAAGGGAGAGCTCATTTGACTCTCTCAACATCATCACTTGGAGAATTCAAACCTCATGAGATTATTTGCACTTGTTCCTTCTTGGCTATTTGAGATTTTTGGAATGCATTTTGATGTTTAGAAGTTATTTGGGATTGTCTTTGGACCTATTCCTTTGGTGAATGGATGGATATACTACATGTTATCTTATAAGTGCCTATTGTTGAAGATTACCATTTTGAATTGGTCTAATGTATGGAATTGACGCTTCTAGATTATGCTTGTTTGTGCCCTAATTTGTTGAAAGCTATCTAGTTGAGAATTGCATATGTTACTAAGTGTATAACATGTAATGAATGTTCCTAGTGGAGGAATTCTTATAACTCTCCATCAAACTCCATTTATCATTGAGTGGGTAAATATTGGAATTTTGATACATTGGGCATCAAATTTCGGCCTCCTTGGCGACAAATTTGGCTTATCTATCACATCCTTGACTCCATATACCTAAAGGACAAGGCACTAGTCCAATTCTTTGGTGATCGTTTCAAAATATTCTCCATAAATTTCTCCTTAAATTTGGTCCTTTTCAGGCTAGGGCGAAAATCTACAGCTTGAAGAAAAATTTTAGGGAGGAGGTTTTTTGGTGATTTGAGAGCCTGAACATGAAGAGATAGGTCTAGGCATCCACTCAAATTTCATCCATAAAATCTCTTGCCCTAGGTGTTGCTCCAATAGGGAACTCCTAGTCTCTTTTCCCCTCAACTTGAGGACTTTCTTGAAGGTTTTATGAGCCTTGGCTTAGTTGAATATCACTGTAAGAAACCCTTTCCCTCAAGCCTTGACCTTGTGAATACCTATCACCATCGAAAAATATTGAAAACCTAGGTCTTGAGCCTTCTTTTCTAGGGCTTTTCTTTGAGAGTGTTTTGCTTCTTTGAAGCTTTGAACCATTATTGAGCCTCTCTCTTGAATGAGCTCTAGCTTGATCAGTTTGTGCCTTATACCTAGCATATCTATTTTAAGTGTTCTCCCTCCTACCGGGACTCCTCCCATCAGTGAAAATCCATAAAGAGCAGGGGGTTTTGGCTGAGGTGACATTGGGCCTCTACCCCATTGTTAGAAATTGATCTAACTACTTGTCTTGTAGGGTTTCCCTCTCCAAGGCCTACTAGATTTTGTGGTAACAGGTTTAAAGGCCGAATTTCGCTTGTACAGGTTGAGTTCTCCTCTACCGGCATAATTAACTGAGCAAATCAAATTTTCTTTTTGGAGGCAGATTTATTTGTGGAGGCCAATATATTTTATGGGGCTCAATCATTTTGTATTAGGAGGCCAAATTAATTGGAAGCAGCTTAATTTTTTTGGGAGGGCTGAATTGTATGTGGGAGGTGGAATTATTTACAGAAGATCAAATTTATTCCCGGACTTATTCTTCCTCATAAGACTGAATTATTGGGAGGTAAAGTGAATTTCCTGAAGAGGCCGAATTCTTCCTTGAATGCCAAATTGATTATCAAGAGGAGCCAGATCATGCTAGTGTCAGAGCAAGATTCCAAATTCCAGTAATCTATTTTTGCATGTAATTTCCATGATAAAAATTAAATAAACTTGGCTGGAGTTTTTGGTGTTTTACCTGAGTAAAATTACCATTTAGAAATTTATTAGCAGTGGTTTCTTAATTCTGCTATGTGAATAAATATATGCTGTCGAAGTGTTTGATGAAATACCTGAAATGAAATTTGGGAACTTTTTTGCAAATTAGATCAGTAAGATTATTAGGAGGACATACTGTAACATTGGTATGTTAAGGTTAGTAGTTAGGTGCGTGGTTAGGTAGTTAAACCACTACAACTACTTAAGAAAGGATTGATGAATATGTCAAGCGACACCTGACATGTGGTATGAGGAATTTATCATTGCAAAATTAATATAAAGTATATTATTTATCTTCTCTATCTAGCACCTCTCAATGAATGTATGCACCCTAAATTCTTACAGTTAAAACATTCACAACTAGTCTTGTTTTCTCTCTGTTACAAGCAATTCATATTATTACAGTTCAAAAAAAATAAAAAAAACTTACACTATTACCAAATTATGTGGTGTCCGATCTGTAATCACGTCTGCACAAGCAAGACTGAACTAAATATTACAATAGTATAAACACTTGTAACTACTAATAAAAGCTACACACAACGATTGAGCAAAAACTAAACATAACAAATGTTAGGAAAAATTATTACCATGGCAAATTTAGGCAAAGGGATTGGACTACATTTAACATAGTACTTCAAACTCTACATAATAAGCTGTCTGAAAACCAATTAAATTGCAAGAAAATATGCACTTCTGAAAATCAATGAACCCAAGGACATAAACGGTATCCAACATCCATAACACCTTCTTCTAAGTGATAATTACCAAGTTTAAGAACTTAAGGCCTGCAGTGGATTTTGCATATCCATCCATGATTAGGAGATCCAATTGCTTAATCGAAGCCAAGGCAGATGGAAATCTCCTATCAGTGGAGATCAAGAAATAGTGTCAGTACTTTAGAAATGGAATTCAATTCAGCACAATATACATAATTTTCAAGGTTCTTTAAAACAATAAGAACACCACAATTCAATTTAGCTTGTAAGTGAATTTTATGTACATCCTCTTACTTTTCAAATTACTAGAACCAGAATATTGTTATGTCATCACATGCAAGCCAAAATTGATTTCAAGTGCATGGGTATTTTCTAACAGAAATAACATTTGCATTTAAAAAGTAAAACCATGTAAAAGAACAATAGACAAGTTTCCTTTAAAGTACGTAAAACTACGTGCACTAAAACCAGATTATCCTGTTCTTTGATATGTAAAAACAAAATGAAAGTGTTCCTCATGTAATTTTTTATTGATTTGGCTGATGTTTTGACAGTGAATTTCACAGTTGACCCTATAGGACACCCTCAAACTTATAGAGATAAATTGCACATAACATTTATATACACAATCCCGTGGAAGGGAACCAATGAAGATGTCTGTAGGCCAAAGCAACAAAGAAAATGCTACAAAGGCAATCTGGACAAAAGTTCTCATGAAAATATTTTCATGAGTGATAAAGTCTACGGCGAGTTTAAAAGACATAACGAAGGATGATATCATGCAGGGGATAACATGCCTTGTAAGCAGTCCTGACTTAATGAATATGAAAGTATAAAATTGACACAATACAGGATTATATACCTAATCCCTTCTTAAGGGTCTGTGAGCTGGAGAAAAGCCCTCAACTGAGGGATCTAGGAGGCTGGAAACACCCTAGACAGGTCCCGAGCCAAAGCCCCAAATCTTTCAGAACAAACATGAAGCAATGATGATGTGTTGAAGTTCAAAAAATTATTGGTGATCATGTCATTAAACTAGAAATTGATATAGAAAGAGATAATAATTATTTATTAAAAAAAGTCCTCAATTACGATGACAATGTCAGTAATGAGGATATCCTAGTAAAGGAGGGAAACCTCATTAATGAGAATGTCCGAGTCAACGGAATCAAAATATGCAATGTACATCTCATCGACATGAAGGACATGCTATTGAAGATGTATAGTTCATTGAATGAGGAAAATGTGCATCAAGAAAACGTCATGCATAAGCCCAGCAGGGGTGACGCAGAGGCAATGTAAGCCCAGCAGGGGTGACACAGAGGCAGCGTAAGCCCAGCAGGGGTGACGCAGAGCTAGAAGGGCTCACGCAGAGGGACGAAGAGCCGGAAGAAGGCTGACATAGTCACTCAGAGAGTTGCGATGGAGTTTCAGTGGGCCAAATAGGGCTCGTATTCAGCAGATCTAGAAGGGATGACGCAGTGACTACGTAGGCACCTATGGGGTTCTTCATCCTTAGTTGAATAAGACATATTATCTGTCTCCAGAGATAGAGGTACTTCTGCCGAGATTTTCTCTATTTGGTAAACCACTACCGGTACCCTAGTTTGTATTCAGAATTCTGCATAATAATAAAACCCTCAAGAGTTGTTGCACCGATTTTCCCGCATTGGGTTTTTTCGGGGACATTTGTCCGAAAAATCTTGTGTTTCCTTTGTCGAATGTGCTTAATTCTTCAGTACTTGATCTGTATGTATGTGAGGGTTGCAGTGTGTTTACTTCAATGTTTTCTGAATATTACTGAAAATAACTTGTTAAATAAAAAAACACAAGTCGATGTAAACCAGATTTCTGCAGTAGGATTTTTGTAATAAGGATTCAGAAATTTTCACAAGCAGTAGCAGGATGGACCAGTTATAGTTGGTGCATTCAGGTGCAAGAGTGACAAATGCAGTGGTTAGCAGTGTTAGGAACTGAGCAGCACAAAGCAAAGTTGGCAGTAATGCAGTTGGCACAGTGCAGAGTCAACAACAACGCAGAGGCTTCAGTAACAGCGCAGAGGCTAGAAGCAGTCAGAACTCGATGGACAGATGCATCAATTTGAACATACTTGGTTCAATTGACTCAGTGGCAGCAGCAACAAATAAGAGACTGTTGCAGTGGCAGCAGCAACAAAGTTGCAATGCAGATGTAGTAGCTGACAGCAACATGCAGAGTCAGCAATAGCATAGATGCAGCACAGAGAGAGCTACGCAGTAGTTGGTGAGCAGCAGTAGCCAGACATCAACAGCGCAGTTGGGATGGTGCAGAAGTCAAAGTGATGCTTTAAGAGGTTGCAGCGCTTGAGCACATTCCTCGCTAAGAGAGAGTGTTGATTTTTGTAGCATCAGATGTGCTCTAGCCTTGAGATTTTGCAGAGAGGCTAAGACACATGCATTCCACAATACCCAGAAAGCGTTTTGGGAAATTCCACCCGGAAAGGATTTAATTAAAATAATTAATCATTTTTAATGTATTCCTAAGTCTAAACTTAGGAAATGTGATTCATTAAAGTGTATTAATTAGATCGGGTGTGAATCTTCTAAATAAAGACACGGATCAACTCCTAGTGAATCTTAGCCTTTGATTATGTTTTAATCTTGGTCGTTGATATGTCAATGAGAGATTATAAGAAGGAGCTTGATGGGCATTTGGAATTCTCAGGAGAGCAGCGCAGCAATTGCCGGAGAGAGATCGAGTTGATTTCTTGCAGTGAGGGGCAAGGATAATTTTCTGGTGGAAGTTTTTCCTAATCCGGAGAGTGCAAGGCAGAGAAGGCAGAGAGAAGGTCAGAGAGGTTGCGCAGTGCCATGCAGAGGCAGCGCAGAGCTATGTTGAGGCAGCACAGAGCTACGCTGAGGCAGCACAAAGCTTTAGAGGGAGTCTGAAATTCTGTTGGGGAACACTCGACATCTATTGTCGGAAGCCAGGGAGTGAAATTGGGAGGCCAGAGGGTCGAGTTTCCAGCTAGCAGGAGATCAGGAGGAGGTGCAGCGCAGTACTAGCAGCAGTGACGCAGTAACTATGTGGGCAGACGCTGAGATAGCGCAGGAGTTCATCTCCAGTCTGATCATTGCCGGATTTTCCAGTGACAGTGTGAGATCTTCTCATTTTCTCTTTGTCCAGTTTTATCTCTGTATCGGATAGCCAGTTTGGGCATTCAGTGACTTGTATTCAGAAACTACAGCATAATATTAAAACCCTCAACTGTTGCACCAATTTTTCCGCATTGTGTTTTTCCGGGGATATTGTCCAAAAACAACGATGTATCTGTGTGTGTTTATTTCTTTCCTGTTTAGTACTTCTTTCCACAGTATTTTTTATGTTTTGAAGGCTGCAGTAGTATTTATTTCGATGTTTACTGTGTAACATCGTAAATAACTTGTTTCAGAATTAACAAGTAGAAGAAATAACATCAGACTGCTATAGTAGGGATTCTGATCTAGGAATTTTCACATAGTTGCCTCCAGATAAGTGTCTCAACCTAGGCCATTAGGTACAACTCGGAATTCAAGGCAGGTAGCGTAGTCACATTACCTTTACACTTAACACTTTCTGTTTATTTCCCACTCTTACATCCATAAAATCAACACCCCCTAACTTATGGTAAACTCATCAAATGTTATCAAGAGGGTCAAAAAATGAAAAAAAAAAAAAAAGACAAGAAAAGTGTGAACCTTAAATAAATCAAGCCAAAAAAGGACTAAACAATTTGTGAGAAAATCATATAAAGTACAATTGCTTCACTATGGTCCCCCACCTTTCAAAGTCCTAAGAACAAAATGTATATCTAAAGAAAAAAGGACATAGAAAAAATAATGAATAATCAAAAGAAAAGAAAGGAGAGTATGTGCAACCGAAGTAGTAAAGACTCCCTCTCAAAAAAACCGGTTTCACTAAAAAACGAATACTTTTAGCCATAGTTTAATCAGCTAGCTGGACCAAACAAAAAAGGAAGTAAAAATGTTAAAATTGGCAACTAGAGCCAAATTCTACTATAGGTCAACTCATCTATTGGAGATGATTATTGCATTGAATTCCTCTTTTCGAGAGGACCAAAATCGACCTAAAGAACATCAAATTTGGACAAGAAAAAGTGTGTTTTTGAATTTATGCCCACACATGTGCAAATTGTCAAGGTCGGCCACATCATCATAAAGCCCAATGGATGTGTCACTAGAACCCCAATGATTTGTATATATAGAGATGCCTACAACCTCATTTCACACATCAAATTGGCTCACAAGTATGTCTGAGGTACCCGAGTTCAGAAGGAGGACGAACGAGTGTTATGTTTTGGGTTTTCTATTATGTCACAGGATCTGTTGATCTATGGTAGCATCGGATGTGCTCTAGCCTTGTAACTTTGTATATACGCTAAGACACATGTATTCCATAATTACCCAGAAATGGTTTTGGAAAATTCCACTTAGAGATGGTTTAATTAAAATAAATTAATCGTTTTTTAATGTTTTCCCAAGTCTAAACTTAGGGAAACTGATTAATTAAAGGATATTAATTAAACTAAGTGTGAATCTTCTAGATAAAGTCATGGATCACCTCCAAGTTAATCTTAGCCCTTGATTATGTTTTAATCTTAGCCGTTGAAAGGTCAACGGAAGAATATAAGAAGGAGGGTGAGGGGCCTAAGGAAAATACATTGAGCACATTGAGCATTTGGCATTTTCGACTTTGTGTGAGGAGACACAGCTTTCAGTTAGAATCGAATCACTAGGGCAGGGTTTGCTAAGTGATTTTGATTCAATGATCAGATCCAGAGAGGGGCAAATGCAGTAACTGGTCAGGAGGACCAGGAGTACATTTCAGAGAGGGGCAGAGGTGACACAGAGAAGAGGCAGCGCAGTTTTCCGAAGGGGTGACGTAGTCCCTGCAGGAAAATCACGCAGAAGTGATGTAGTGCCTCCCAGAGTCAGTCCAGAATAGCTAGAGACTGGGGTTTCTGAGCCAGGAGGGCCAAAATCTAGTCTCAGATCAGATTGATCAGTTGCAAAGAGAGGTGACGCAGTTTCTCAAGCTTGCCCATGCAGGCTTAGGCAGTTCCAGCGTAGGCAATCGTGCAGAGGCAGAGATGGGCTTCACCAGCACTGTTTAGATCAGCTGGAGACTTGTAGAGTGAGGTATATCCCACAATTTCATCAGTTGTCTAGATTTCTCTGAAGGGTGAGCCGGATATTGGCACCCTAGTTGTACTCAAGATTTTGCTACTTAATAATATAAAACCCTCAAACTGTTGCACCGGTTTTCCCGAGTTGGGTTTTTCCGGGGACTTAGTCCAAAAATAACTGTGTCAAATGTGGATGTTTTTCATTGTATTTTGTTCAGTTTGTTTCAGCACTTAGATTCAGTCCGCAGTATTATTTGTGTAGACTGCTTCAGTAATTACTTCGGTATTTCAATGTAATGAAATAATTAAGAAAAATAATAAGAGAAGTAATTCAGATTTGTTGCAGTAGGAATCCAGATTTAGGATTTTTCACACGAGTTAATTATGAGAGACAGTCGCGGAACTTAAAGGATTTTCTGGGAATTTTGTATGGGACTACTTGTCTTTGCATGACCAAATTCTAGAACAATAAATGAGGACGAGTTTGGGTATAGCCTCTGTGATGATTTGCTCTGAGTAAGAAGGGTTTTAGTGCTAGTTGTGGGTGTTTTATGTCTTTGTTTAAGCCACAGGAAAGGAGCAGCTACAGCAGCAGTTTGAGTACACTTATTTCCGGGGTCGTGAGGCATAAATAAGCTCTTCCCTTCAAGCTGCAACCACATGAAGGACCAACGCAATTGATCAGAGGCTTCTTCTTGCGATTGGTACAAGGTTGACTCACACCCTAGATCTTCAAGTGGACATCAAGGGAGCAGTCCACTGAGAAAAGAATGCACCTTGTTTGATCTTTGATTTAGGGTTGTAGGCATGCTCTAACCTGTCTTGTTGGTGCACAGAAGTTATTAGATCTTCAATGGGCAAGTCATCCTTATTGTACTCTCTGTCTCTCTCTCTCTCTCTCTCTCTGCTAAACATTCGATATTAATAAATGTTAAATTTGGCAACTAGGGCCAAAATCCATGTTGCATTGCTCATATGATGGAGATGATATTTTTGTCGGATTCCTCTTTTGGAGAGGTGCAAGACTGATCTAAAGATCTTGTTTGGATGAGCAGAAGTTGTATTTTGAATTTATTTTTCCACACGTGCAATTTGTCAAGGTCTCCAAAATTGTAATGCAGGCTCATAAGCCCCAAGAGTTGTGTCACACACCCACAGTCACGAGTATAAAAAGGAGAGACATGATCGTCATTTCATCATAAATTCATCTCACACATCTCTCTCTCATCTGATTGGTTTGTATAGCCTTAGAGGCTTCTCTCTCCTCCACACGTATGAAACAAGAAGCTGCAATTTCCGGACTGGTTTAGGGCTTTTCTGGACAACGTTGACCAATGTTGACTTCAGGTCAACTCTTAAGATCTGACTGCATTTTCTGGGGCAGAATTCTGATTTGAAGAGGCCGCAGCTGGAGGCAAAAAAACCAAGGAAGAACGTTGACTTTGAGTGTTGTTGACTGCAGCTTTGACTGTTGTTTTGACCGCAGACTTTGACCACTTTGTTGACTAGATTTGTGGAGAGTTTTGGGTTGTATTTGACTTTGATGGAAGGCCAAGTTTGACCGAGCTTGTTTGGAGGCTGAATTGTTGGTTTGACCAGCGAAGACTTTGTTGGCTAGCACATCGTATTGACTGCTGTAAAATATATTTTCTCTCTCTACTGAATAAGAAGAATTACAAGAATATTTGTGTCTCTTGTCTAGGCTTGTCTGTCGATTTATTTATGTTTTATAAGCATTTATCATCAATGATTATGTGATTGCATATATGGAAATTGAATTCGGATAATAAGAAAGATTGAAGCAAACTTCTCTAAGCATAGAACATACCATGGTTAACTAAAATTAACATGGTATCAGAGCTAAGGTGAAGACAAAGCCCAAGCAGGAGTGAGAAGAGCAATCACCGAAGTTGAATAGACAAGGACCAGGGCCAATCACTTCCTCATTTTTCAAATATGATGACTAGTTGAATGATAACTCTGATTATCATGCCTGGAAAATGTGCTTGGATCTGACATTGGAGGATCAAGATGTTATGGATTATGTGCAAGGCAAGATCATCGAGCCTCCATCAAATGCACTGGTTGCCACTAAAACACAAGAAAGGGGAAAACGAGGCGAAGAAGATCATCGGGGATTCTATTCATAAGCACTTGGTTGCTTATATCTCCGAGCTGGGCACATCTAAGGAGATGTATGATAAGTTGGTTAGCATGTTCAAGGCTAGCAATGCTAATCAAATTCTCTTTTTGAAGAACAAGTTGAAGAACATCAAGATGGACAAGGGAGAGTCCATCCAATCCTACTTCATGAGGACCACCGAAATAAAGAATGATCTCTTAGCTATTGGAGAGGCTATAGCTGACTGAGAGCTCACTCTCATTGCTCTTGGAGGACTTCCCTGGCCATGGTATGTATTTAATACTACTATTCTCAATAATAATATAATTCCTGATTTTGATGAATTGTTGACAAGATGCACTCAAGAGGAGACAAGGATGATGGAGAGAGACCATCCCTCAAATGGGAATGAAAGTGACCCTACTACCTTCACCGCTCATGCAAAGAAAAGGAACAATGTTGGTCCGAGAAATCAAAATCATAGAAGAGCGGGTCCCAAAGGAAGGAAGGGAAGATGTTACAATTGTAACAAGTTTGGTCCCTATGCAAGGGAGTGCCCCAATAAAAGGGACTCTCCCCGAGACAATGGCTACAACAACAACAACAACTTCAACGGGAATGATCAAAGGAACAACAAGTTCAAAGGAAAGATGAAAGCTCCCTTTGATCGAAATAGAAATGGAAATGGTCAATCTTTCAAGAGGTCAAAGAACTCCAAGTATGATGAATCCAATGTTGTTGATAATAAGAGAAATGAATATATTGTTATATCTGCCCTCTCTGTTGTATCTCCTCCAGACACCCTGGATAACTGGTTGATTGATAGTGATGCCTCGCGACATTTCACTGGATATAAAGAGGCCCTCTCTGATTTGATTGAAAAGGATACTAATTTGGAAATTATCCTTGGAGACAAGGCCACCTATCCCATGAAAGGTACAGGGACTATGACCCTTCATCTAATCCAATTCAAGTCCTTCGTTTGCAAGATGTGTTGTACGTACCTAACTTGAAGAAGAATCTAGTGTCTATCTAGGCAATGGAAGATAAAGGATTCAAGGTGGCATTCATCGATGGAAAGGTACGGATTTGGAAGAGGAACTTCAAAGAAGCGTTCACTCTTGGTTTTAGGGTCGATACACTTTATCAGGTTGGAGGAAGTTCGTTGGGGGCCATGACATGCAACACAACTCTTCAATTAGAGCTATGGCACCAGAGGTTTGCACACCTTCATTATAAAGCCCTTTCTGAAGCAAGAAAGGTGGTGACAGGTATGCCTAATTTCAAAGATGATCATGAAGGTGTATGTCAGGGTTGTGCCAAAGGATGGGAAGCGACTGTAGCAATCATGCCAGATGGGTCAACTCCCCCTTATTCCTCTGGCAAACCTCACACTCCCGGACATGTCTCAGAACATCCTCCTTGAGGCCCTTCCATGAGAACCTCTCTCTAATGGTCCGATAGGTCTTGGAGAACCCCTAGTGCCCGAATAATGGAGAATCATGGGCTGCATGCAAAATATTCCCCCGCAACTGGGAGTTAGTTGTCAAATAGATCCGGTCCCGGCAGTAAATCACCTCATCCATGACCCGGTACCAGTCATTCGTCACCTGTCCATCCAAAATCTCACATGCAAACCGATCCTTCAAGTATTCGACTAGCAGTTGGGCCTTCCAATCTGCCTCGATACTCATCAGTGAGAGGGACGTTGGTCTCTTCGACAAAGCATCGACTACCACATTATGCTTCCCTTTAACATACTCAATGTCAAAGTCGTAAGCCTAAATCTTACTGACCCACTTTTGTTGCCTTTCCTGAAGTTGTCTCTGCTCTAAGAAGAATCGAATGCTATTGTGGTTTGTCCTCACCCTGAACCAATTCCCCACTAAGTATTTTCTGAACGTGGCTAGCACATGCATGATAGCTAGCATCTCCTTGTCATATATGGGGTAGAATCTCTCGTGAGGCAAGAGCTTCCGACTCTCAAAGGCTATGGGATGCCCCTCCTACATCAGTACAGCCCCCACTCCCTCTCCTGATGCATCGCACTGCAAAATGAAGGGATTGGTAAAATCTAGAAGTGCAAGGACCAGACAACTACTCATCACCTGCTTGAGGCGATCAAATGCCTCCTGCATTGTAGGGGTCCATGTGAAGGCCCCCTTCTTTGTCAAATCTGTGAGGAGCGCTGCCAACTGTGAAAATCTCTTCACAAACTTCAGGTAGTATGTACAAATACGCACAAACCCCCTCAACTCCGTGACGTTCTTGGGCTCTAGCCAATCTCGGATGGCCCTACTCTTCTCCTCATGTACCCTCACGCCATCAGTACCTATGATGTGCCCCAGGTAAAGCATCTTCATCAACCCAAACTCGCACTTGGACAGCTTCGGATAAAATTGTTGCTCCTCCAATATGCGAAGCACGGTCTCCACATGTTGTAAATGCTCCTCCCAAGTTTGGCTGTAGATCAATATGTCATCGAAAAATACCAACACGAACTTTCTCAGCTTCCCACGAAATATGTTGTTCATGCAAGACTGGAAGGTAGCTGGAGCGTTGGTTAGCCCAAAGGGCATGACAAAAAACTAAAAGTGCCCATAGTGGCACCTAAAAGTTGTCGTAGGGACATCCTTGTCCCTCACCCATATCTGATGGTACCCCGACCTCAGATCTATCTTGGAGAAGAACATGGCTCCCATCAGCTCATCAATCCGCAGAATGGGGTAGCGTTTCTTCATCGTCTTCTTGTTAAAGACCCCATAATCGATACATATCCTCATCATACCATCTTTCTTCTTCTCACCAAAACAACTAATGAAGCAAAAGGGCTCGAATTAGGCTAGTTATGCCCCAATGCTAGGAGCTCATGTATGGCCCTCTCGATCTCATCTCGATAGGCCTTGGGATGCCTATATGGGATAGTGATCACAGCATGGATCCCATGCTCAAGCTCGATGGTGGGCTTGAATCCTCGGTCAAGTGGTTGTCTTGGTGGTATGTCCCTGAAAACCGTGGAGTATCTATCAAGGATGGCCTGGATATCTAGGTGGGGTGGCTTTACTACTCCACCAGCCTCTGAAATCCTCAACTCAATAGTCCACTCTATATCCCATGCCTCAAGTGGGCCTCCATCCTGTGCACAGAAACTGTCTGCGGTGGGTAGGAGTGCATGCCCCTCAGCATCACTAGTTTTCCATCTATGTCCAGGAACTCCATCTCCAGTCTCTTCCAATCAATGGTGACCCTGCCAAGGGCGTAGAGCCACTAGACTCCCAACACTATGTTGGTGTCCGGAATGTCAACCACAAAGAAGTGGTCAGTCAAGGAGTACCTCCCCATGGTCATTGTCAATGCTAGGACATAGGTGGTGCACTGCATGGTCCTGTCTCCCGACACAAGCATTGAGAACCCCTTGAACTCCTCTATCTTGATGCCCCTCCTACGCACCGTCTGTGCATCAATGAAGTTGTGCATGGCCCCACTGTCCACAAGCACTAAAACACATTGTCCCTTTACAGTCCCTCGGATCCTCAAAGTCAAGTACTTGGGTACCCCACGCAGTGATGCAAAGACCCCTCCTAAAGGTGTAAATGCGAACCCTCCTACTACCAGTGGGAGTGGAGGTGGAGGTCCTTCCTCCCTAGGTGTTACGTTGTCCTCTCCTTCCATCTCAAAGAATGCATCGTCATCTCCATCACCATCGGAGAAGACCTCTATGTAGTGTGCCTTCCCTCCTGCACATCTGTGGCCTAGTGCCCATGGCTCCTGGCAAGTGAAAGATAGTTTCTTCCTCTGAAGATCCCTCCTGGTCTCATCATACAACTGTCCTCGGCCCTAGTTACCCCTCGATGGTGGGGCTCTCGTATCTCTCCCCTTATGCTAGAAGATTGGTTTGGCTGGCTGGGGTGCTCAAGCTCTAGGTAGAGCATCCTGCAGATCTCTCGCTCTCCCCACTGCGTCATGCAAGGTAGTGGATCTGCTTGATCTCATTAACCCGCGAAGTGGATCTACTTGATCTCACTAAGCCGCAAAGTGGCTCTGCCAAGCCCTCTACAAACATGTAAATCCTCCTGGGTTCTGATAAGTCAAGAACCATCACCGATAGCCTCAAGAACTCTGAGATATAGGTCTCTGTGTTCCCTATCTACCTGAGCTTTGTTAGCTCTCCGAAGTTCTCCTCTGGATCCTTCCTCTCAAACTCTCCAACACCCTCATAGTGAACTCATCATATGTTGTCACGATGTTGTGCCCCAACGTGTTCAACCCATGAAACCACCAATCATGGGCATCCCCTTCCAAGTGCAAGGTAGCAACCTTGATTTCCTCTGTCTCGATCATCTGGTTTAGCTGGAAATAAATATCCAACTTCTCCACGCATGCCTTTGTTGAGCTCTTCGAGGAGCCAACAAATGTTGGAAGGAACAACCTACCCACGGTATGTTGTAAGTCACTCCCTTGCGTGTATCCTCCGCTGGCCTAGCTTCTGGGTTTGTTGCTAGTCTTCATCTAGAAAAACTCATTAAATGTGATGGCCCTTCCGAATTTTGGCCCATAAGATTGATACTCAACGAAAAACCCCCGATAGTGAGCCACTTCCAGCTCCTACTGCCCCCCTGTCCCTGAAGCTAGGAACATGGGAATAGTGGACCGTGGTGGAGTATATGGTACGACTGGCATGTTGAGATTTTGGGGTGTTGGGGTAGCATCGGATGTGCTCTAGCTCCCAAAATTTGTGGAGGAGCTAGAGTACATGAGATCTCCAAAACCCAGAAAGTGTTTAGAGGAATTCCATCAGGTTTAAGTTTTATTCAAATAATAATCTTTTTAATTAAGGAACCTAAGTCTAACTTAGGAAAATTAAAAGATTAAAGGGAATTAAATTAAACATGTGATGAGAATGACTTAAGTGACGCGGATCAAACAGCTTCTAATCTTAGCCATCGATTAGAGATTAGATCACGGCTGTTGGTTTCCCAACGAGAAAAGTATAAGAGAAGGGCTTGGGGTCAGTTAGAGACACACACACACACTGGCAGAGCACTGAAGCTAAGCTGAGATTCTAGGGCGTGATTTGCTAAGAATTTCAGAAGTGTTTAAGCTGCAGCGAGGGGCAGTATTGGCAAGCAGAATGGTTTGATCCCAGGCCAAGAGTACAATGAGGGTAGAGAAGGAGCATTCCAGAGCAGCGCAAAGGCAGCAGCTACGGAGTCCATCCAAGAGCCCAGCAGGGCCAACGCAGAGGCAGGAGGAGCCAAGAAAGGTTGACGCATGCCCAGTTAGGGCAGCGCAAGGACAGCGTAACCCCTTCTAGGGTAACGCAGGCCCTTCCTGAGCAGCGCAGAGGCTGACACGGGCCAGTCAGGCTAACGCAGAGGGCTTCAGAGCAGCATTGGGGTTTCCAACGGCTAAAAAGGGGCTGAGTTCTGTAAATCCCATTTGAGGGTGTGAATCAGTCATATTTTTCTGTCTCTGGGATAGAGGTATCGTTGCCATTAATATTTCTTTGTTAGGTTAACCAGTTTTGGTACCCAGGATTGTTGTACTTAGAATCTGCATAATAATAAAAACCCTACAGAAGCTAGTAGCACCGATTTTCCCGGATTGGGTTTTTCCGGGGACATTTGTCCAAAAAATCCTTGTGTGTCACTTTGTCTATGAGCACGTTATTCAGTATTTGATCTGTATGTGTAGGTTGTTAGCTGTATTTACTTCGATGTTAATTCTAAATATTCAGATTAGTAACTTATGTAAGTAAGAGAAGTAAATCAAGATTTAACAGTAGGGTTTCTTAAGTTTAAGAAATCTTCACACGACAATGTAGTGTTGAGGCCTGCCTCGTGCTGTGAAGTGCCAAACCCTTCTCCAATCTGAAAATCTCCTTGAACTCCTTTCCCTTTGCTTCCAGTGCTAAGCCTTTGGCCCATCTCCTCAATCCTCTTGGAGAGGTCTTGTACTGACTTTAGCAGAAGGTGAGCAAATTCCTTCTCTTCATTCCTCCCAACTTCTGTGTGCTCCATTTCCCTCTCTACAACCTCCAGAATGCTATCAACCTGATCTGGAGTGATTTCGAGCCTCCTCTCTCTACTCCTGTATCTCTGCCTCCGGTAAGTCACGTTCTGCTTGCTCTTCGGTGTCATAGACTGCGTGTTCCACAGGGTGAGCCTGTTGAGATTTTGAGTGTTCGGGTAGCATCGGGTGTGCTCTAGCCCTGAAATTTTGTGGAGGAGCTAAGACACACCAAACCTCCAAAACCCAGAAAGCGTTTGGAGAAATTTCATCTTATGTTTGAGATATTAAAATAATTAATTTTTTTTAATGAGGACCCTAAGTCTAACTTAAGAAATTAGAAAAACTAAAGTGAATTAATTAAACATATGTGATGAAATGTGTTAGGATATTCCGACACATAGGAAATAGTTAAGAATAACTTATTCTAGTGTAGAGTTAGGTAAAGTGTGTTTCTTTACCATGTACATTTGTAACTTATAATCCGATGGTCACGATTTGTAGTGATCCGAGGGTTATCTCTCACCTCGGTATTAACGGCAGTTGATCCGTGGCTTAACACCCGATTGGTCCATGATCTCTATTTAAAGAGCATGGAGGGTCATTTGTCCTGTAACCGTTTATGAGAGAAACATATGTAACTTTTCTTTTATATTAACAAATTCCCTGAAGTGGCCGCGTTGGCTCAGGGCGTGGATTGTTTCCTTCTTTGAGAGTTTTAACCACATGATTATACTGGTGTACTGATTTGTGATCTGTTTTTGCGTGGTGACCTTTGGTTCTTGATCTACGGAACTTACCCTGTAAATTCCTACATGGTATCAGAGCTATTTTGAGGGCCGCGTCTGTTGTTGATCAAAATCCAAAGCCGGTTTGACTACATGCGAATGTAATTTTGTAGATCTACTATTTCTGAACATTTTTGGGCTTGGGAGCTGCTCAGTTGTGTCCGGAGCATCTGTTACAGTGAGGAACGCCTTTCGTTTCATGCGAAAAGGTTTCCGGCTGCCCAAGTTATGTCAGTTTAGATCTGGACGTATAAAGCATCTATTTTGTAGTTATATTTGTTAATAGTTCTGCTTATTTCATTTTTTTTCCTGTATTAAGGTTTTATTTATTTGCCGGATCTATACCCTCTTCTCTGTGTATGCTCTTTGCTGTGCGCCCCATGCGATCTCGGCAAATCAAAAACAGGAAAAAGTGATTTTTTTTTGCTACGTATGCTCTTTCCCCGCATCTTTGTGCGATCTTGGGAAATCAGAAATAGTGAAAAAAAAGTGATCGTTGCTGGTAAGGCTAACTAAGAATCTAACATTCTGCCATAAGGCTTTGCATTTCACTCACAACTTCCATAATAATAATAATAATAATAATAATCCCCCCTTCCTCCTTTCTAAAATAACATAATCCTTTTACTATCTCACATGGTGTGGGGTTAGTTTATAAGAATATAGGTCTTGGGTTCAAGTCTCCTTCTCAAAGCTTCTTTTGTAAAAAGTTTTTGTTCAAAGGGGCGGAATTTTTTTTAAAGAGCCGCACTTCATCCTGTTCCCGTAACTATTCGGCATCTACAACTCAGTTTTTTTCTAAAGGCATAACTTCTTCATCCAGCAACCGTTTTTTTTTAAACGGCCTAATTTTTCGAGATCTTTCCATTGGAGCAGTTAGTTTCAGCTTTTCTCAGCTTCAATTTATAACCAAAAAAAAATTAAAAAAAATGGAAAGTGCATGCCCGGTTATACTTAACAGCACCAATTATTTCCAATGGCTACCTCACATGGTAGATATACTTAGAAGTAAAGGACTTTATAGAATAGCCACAGGTCTAGAAACTAAACCTTCTGATGATGATAAAGTTGCTAAATAGGAAAATAAACAAGATCAAGCACGAGGGTTGATAGGAATGTCCATTGCTCAAGATCTTCGATTTCATATCCTTGACATTGACACCCCTCATGAAGCCCTGGACAAGCTAAATACTGTCTTTGGCATTCAGAATCATATCAGGGCCCATCAGCTTGAAAATGAGTTGCTTACTTTGGACCCCAATAATTTCTCCTCTATTGAAGATTTTTTGTCCAAATTCAAGACCCTCGGAGTTCTTTTAGAAGGTCATAAGGTCAAAAAGGAAGATGGTAGCCTCACCTATTGAATTCTTACTAAGCTTGGCCCTGCATACTCTGTATTTGTTTCCGCCTTCCATTCCACTAGAGAAGCCATCATTTCTTCAGGAACCACCTACAAGAATCCCTCTTTTGATGCCTTTTGTGATTCTTTGATAAAAGAACAAGAAAAAATTTTACACCTTGGTCTTATCACTGCTAGAAACGCTTCTAAAAAAGCCTTAGCAGCCCAACATCAATCATATCAAAAGAATCCCAAGAAGCAGTATCCTAAAAAGTATGGTCCGAAACCAAACAAGGGTCCTAAGCAATTTCAGCCACGAACTGAAAAAGCAACTCACCAAAATGATAAGGCATATAAAAACAAAGGAAAGAAGACATATAGACATTGCAACTTTTGCAATCGTGATGGCCATTTAGAGTCCAAATATTTTAAGAAGATGGAAGCCCTAGAAGCAGCAATGAAGAAGCACAACATCAATTTGGAGCACTGTTCACCTTCATCTTCAAGCATGGCACTTTCTTCTTGTGGTTGTCAAGCATCAAGATTTGGTTATGCATTAAATGTATCTTCTTCTTCTCCTTCTCATGAGTGGCTCATTGATTCTGGAGCTTCTTACCACATGGCTAAAAATAAATCCATGTTTTCTTCTTTAAATGATTGTAACACCAAACATATTTATGTTGGTGATGATATATATCTTAGTGTTGTAGGATCTGGAACCATTCATCTAGATAATGGTCAGTTTAATGATGTACTATGTGTTCCTACCTTGTCATGCAACCTTCTATCTGTTTATCAGATAACTCATTCGGGTGAAGGGAAAATAGTAGAATTCTCACCTCATGATGTTGTAATCAAGGACCTCAAAGATCCTAAACATATTTTAGCTACTGGCATTGTTGATGATTCCACAAGGTTGTATAAGTTTGACAACTTTGGATCATCATCTCTTCCCTTTGTTTTTGTTGCTCATAATGATGATGTGAGCAAACTTTGGCATGAGCGATTTGGTCACTTAAACTATTGCTCTCTTCAAACTCTGCGTAAGGAAAATATGGTGATGGGCCTTCCTATGGTATCTTGTCGGGATGGTGTTTGCTCCAGATGTGTACTCGGAAAACATCATCGAGATAGTTTTGACAAACGTGCCTCTTGGCACGCTTCAGCCCCTTTGCAGCTTGTGCACAGTGATTTATGTGGTCCACTTCCTGTTGTTTCTTTCTCTAGTTGCAAGTACTTCTTAACCTTCATTGATGATTTTTCCAGACGCACTTGGGTATATTTCTTAAAACTCAAGAGTGAAGTTTTTAACATGTTCTTGGCCTTTAAGGCCTTTGTTGAGAAACAATCTGGACATCAAATTCTTAAGTTAAGATCAGACAATGGCGGAGAATATGTTAACAACAAATTTATCAACTTCTGCACTGAGCATGGCATTCAATTGCAACATATTGTTCCATATACTCCACAACAAAATGGTGTAGCTAAAAGGAAGAATCACACCTTAAAAGAAATGGCTAATTGTATGCTTCAATCTAAAAGACTTGGTCTCAATTTTTGGGCAGAAGCCATTAACTGTGCAAATCACATAGTAAATCGCACTCCTACTAAGGTTTTAAAGAATATAACTCTAGAATAAGCTTGGAGCTCAATCAAACCAGATGTAAGTCACTTTCGTGTTTTTGGAAGTGATGCTTGGGCCCATATTCCAGATGCGAAACATAAAGCCTTAGAACCTATGACTGAAAAATGTATTTTTGTTGGATATTCTGAAGATGTCAAAGGATATAGACTTCTTCAACCCAAATCCAAAAATATAATCATTAGAAGAGATGTAAAGTTTGATGAAAATATATCAGCCTGCGAGCCTAGTTCGGCGGGTGTGCCACCTTTGGCCTGCGAGCCTAGTTCGGCGGGTGTGCCACCTCTCTCTCTCTCTTCTATTTTTTATAGCATTCCTTCTAGTTCAGATGATGACAGCAAGGATGACAATCCTCCTCCAACTCGTGAAATTGTTCCTTATACTCCACCACTTCCAAGATGGGTCCGCTCTACTCGGAATGCAGCAGGTTCTCTTGCAGGTGACCCTGCCGATCGACGACGTACACTTTCTTAGTTCGAAAGAGCATCTTCCTTATTGGCTCAAGTTCCAGAAAAACTTGATCCAGAAACCTTTGAAGAAGCCTCCGGTCATCCAGATTGGGATGAAGCTATGAATGAAGAGTATCGTTCCATATTGGCAAACAATACTTCTGATCTTGTTCCTCTTCCAAAAGGAAGAAAACTTGTCAGATGCAGATGGGTTTACAAAACAAAGTTTGGACCAGATGGAAAAGTGGATAGACATAAAACTCGTCTTGTCGCTAAAGGATTTTCACAAGTTGAAGGCATTGACTATACTGAAGCCTTCTCCCCTGTTGCCAAAATGAATTCTATGCACCTTGTTCTTTCCCTTGCTGCCTCCTTTAAATGGGAAGTCCATCAGATGGATGTTAAATCCGCCTTCTTACATGGAGATTTGCATGAAGAAATCTACATGGAACAACCCCCTGGCTTTATCCAAAAAGACTCCAGCCTTGTTTGTTGCCTTAGGAAGTCTCTCTATGGTCTCAAACAAGCTCCTCGGGCTTGGTATGCCAAAATGGATAGATTTCTCTTAGACAATGGCTTTTCTAGGTGTCATTCTGACAACACTGTCTACACCAAGAAGGTGGGTAATTCCTTCACCATCCTTGTTCTTTATGTTGATGATCTTATCCTTATTGGTAGTGATCCAAACCATATAAACCATGTGAAGTCTAGCCTCAAAAAGAAGTTTGAAATGACAGATTTAGGACACTTGCATTATTTCCTTGGTCTTCAAGTCTTGCAATCCAAGGAAGGCATTACCCTCTCTCAGTCCAAGTATGCCTGTGATCTTCTACACCACTTTCACATGGAAGACTGTAAGCCTGCCCCTTCTCCCTTTCAGTCTGGAGTCAAGCTTTCAGTCAACTGTACTACCCCTGAAGTTGATGCTACCTTATACCGTCAACTTGTTGGTAAACTTTTGTATCTAACCCATATCCGTCCTGACCTTTCCTTTGCTGTTGGTCTTGTCGCTCGGTTTATGCAGCAACCTCATGAAAGTCCCTGGAAAGCAGCTAAAAGAATACTTCGATATATTCGAGGTACAGTTCAGTTCGGGATTCATTACAATGCAGGAGCATCTCCCTTGTTGATTGGTTTCACTGATTCTGATTGGGCTGGTGACCCTGATGATCGGAAGTCCACTGCAGGATATGTATTCACTCTTGGTTTAGGACCTATTACTTGGTCTTGTAAGAAACAAAGTGCCATCTCCCTTTCTTCAGCAGAAGCAGAGTATCATGGTGCAGTTGAAGCCAGCAAGGAAGCCATGTGGCTTTGTCAGATCCTGTCTAAATTTGGTCTTCATCAGCAGCATCCAACTACACTTTGGTGTGATAATCAGAGTGCCATTCAGCTATGTAAAGATCCAGTTCAGCATCAGCATATGAAACACATTGAACTCCACATACACTTCATCAGAAAGCTCATTCATGATCGTGTTCTTGAAGTGCAGTATTGTCCAACCAATGATCAAGTAGCCGATATCTTTACGAAGGCTCTCACAGAAGCAAAGTTTACCAAACTTCGATCCATGCTTGGAGTTCAAGAAAGTTGTCATTAAGGGGGGATAGGCTCTAATGCCTCCTTCCTTCTCCTATTGTGTCACTTTTGTAAATCCTTCAATCCTATCCCAATTTGTTCTTAAGGGGGGGATGTTAGGATATTTCGACACATAGGAAATAGGCTCCTTTTGTGTCACCTTTGTAAATCCTTCAATCCTATCCCAAGTTGTTCTTAAGGGGGATGTTAGGATATTCCGACACATAGGAAATAGTTAAGAATAACTTAGTCTAGTGTAGAGTTAGGTAAAGTGTGTTTCTTTACCATGTACATTTGTAACTTATAATCTGACGGTCACGATTTGTAGTGATCCGACGATTATCTCTCACCTCGGTATTAACGGCACTTGATCCATGGCTTAACACCCGATTGGTCCATGATCTCTATTTAAAGAGCATGGAGGGTCATTTGTCCGGTAACCGTTTATGAGAGAAACATATGTAACTTTTCCTTTATATTAATAAATTCCCTGAAGTGGCCGCGTTGGCTCAGGGCGTGGACTGTTTCCCTCTTTGAGGGTTTTAACCACGTGATTATACTGGTGTACTGATTTGTGATCTGTTTGTGAGCGGTGACCTTTGGTTCTTGATCTACGGAACTTACCCTGTAAATTCCTACAAAATGTTCTAAGTGATGTGGATCAAGCAGTCTCTTAATCTCAGTCGTCGATAAGAGATTAAATCATAGTCGTTGATGTCTCAATGAAAAAGTATAAGAGAAAGGCTTGAGGGTCAATTGGACACACACACACACAGAGGCAAAGCTGAGAGAGACTAAGCTGGAATTCTAGGGTGGGCTTGCTAAGAATTTCCAAAAGAGTTTCAGTTGTAGCGAGGGGTAGTATTGGCTAAGGGGATGATCTGATCCCAGAGCCAGGAGTCGGCAAGAGGCAGAGGAGCAACGCAGAGAAGAAGGGGCAGCAATAGCAGCTACGCAGCACTTGCGCAGCGCAGAGGGCTTCAGTCGCTACGCAAGCCCAAAAAGGGCAGCACAGAGCCAGCAGGAGACCCCCAAGGTTACGCAGAGGCCATCCAGGGCAACGTAGGGTCTGCGTCACCCAGTCTGGGGTTATGCAGCCCTCTCCAGGCTAGCGGAGAGGTTAGCAAGGCTGACGGAGGCAGCTTCAGGGGCAGTGCTGGGGTTTCTAGAGGCGGAAAGTCGCTGAGTCTTGTAAATCTTGTTTGAGGGTGTGGATCAGTTATGTTTTCAGTCTCCAGAACAGCAAGTATTGTTGCAGATCTATTTTTCTCTGTCGGGTTAACCAGCAAGGTGCCCAGATTTGTTGTGCTCAGATTCTACTTAATAATAATAAACCCTCATATCTGTTGCACCGGTTTTCCCGCATTGCGTTTTTCCAGGGACATTTGTCTGAAAAATTTGTGTCACTTTGTTTAATGAGCGTAATATTCAGTAAATGATATGTATGTGAGTAGGCTTTTAGTTGTGTTTACTTCGGTATATTCTGAATATTTTCTAAAAATAACTTGTATAATTTAATCACAAGTAGGAGAAGTAAACCAAGATACTGAGATAAGATTTTTGTATTATTGTATTCAGAAATTTTCACATGGTATCAAAGCGATTGCAGATCAAGCTGAATCTCCAGCAAATCAGCTGAAGACATATTTTCTGCAGGGCAGGAGTTGAAGCAGCAGATCTGGAGAGGGCAACTCAGCAGCAGGAGGACGCAGTCCCAACATAGGCTATAGAGGGCTGACGCAATCCCATCTAGGTGACGCAGAGACAGTGCAGTGCCTTCCAGACGCAGGAGCAGCCTGCACTGCACAGAGGTTGCGTTGGGCCAGTCTGCTCACGCAGAGGCCAACTAGAGGGATGCAGTCTAGCTACTTTTTTTGTTGTTGAGAAGTATTTCTGAGATCTAGAAGCAGTGCTTCAGATCTTCAGCAGTTGTTGGTGTTGTGGAGATTATGCCGGTGCAAAATTGTGCCTAGCTAAGTTGACAAAGAGCGGGAGGAAGACAGTATCTCAGCAGATCTGAGCCAAACAGATCTGAGATTCGATCAAAAGGGTGATCGTAGAGAACTGTTCAATTGTTTTTGGCTGAAGATTTCCAAGACGAAAATCAGTTGACGAGGGAGCAGCTTCTATAGAGGGTTTTTTATCACCAAGAAACCCAAATCCATCATTTCTGTTGAGTTTTGCAGCAGAAAGAGGGAGAAGAGTATTGTTTTGTCAGATTTAAGCTAGATGGCTTCTCATGGGCTGAGAGATCAAGACAAGTTGGACGGTGTGTCCAACTTCGTCATCTGGAGAGCCAGGATATTGACAATCCTGGATGAGTGCGACATCAAGAACCATGCGGAGAATGTCCTAGCTGAGCCTGCAGATCCAGATCCTCTAAAGAAATTCAAGGAAAATCAAGCGCGAGCTAAGCGTTTGATTATGGACGGAGTAAAAGATCACGTTGTGCAACATATTGCCGAGAAGAAAACGGCAAATGAGATGTGTACGCTTTGGAGACGATGTATCAGGGAAGCTCCGTTCAAAGAAAGATGCTTCTGGAGAATCAGATGAGGCTGTTCCAAATGCAGAAGCGTGAGGAGATAGATCACTTCCTTTTCCGACTTCAGACTTTCTATTATCAACTGATTGCCATGGGTGCAACTTCAGATGAAGGACTCTTGGTAAGGACTGCCCTGAATGCAGTGACCGAGGAGTGGGAAACATTTGTCCAAAGCATATTGGCCAGGGCAGCTTTACCCTCTGGGTGGACATGTGGGCAATCCTCCGTCAGGAGGAGATCAGGGGAATCATCAAGAGGAAAAACAACAGCAATAGAACTATCAGGGTGAAGAAAGAAGAGGCAGATGATGTCGCCCTTGCATTGAAGGAACGAAGGCAGCAAGGGAAGAAGAAGAGGGACCTATCCAAGGTTCGGTTCTTTAACTGTGGAAAACTTGGACACTTGGCCATCACTTGTCCTAAGAAGAAGGACAAAGGAATTTCTGATTCCAAGGCAGCCGCAGCAAAGGACGATGGGAGTGATGATGGCATAGCCATGAGTGCTCATGAGCCACGTAAGTGGGGTGATATGGATCTGTAAAGCAGCTACAGATCAAGGAGGCAGGATCCTTGAGTAAGCCCAACTCTTGGATCACATACGAGCTACGGGAACCTTAAGACAGTAGCGGGACAACTAGGGAGATGGCTGCAGAAGATCACAGTGAAGCAGAGGGCAAAGTTGAAGTGTTGCAGAGGGAGCAGCGCAATGCAGAGGCAGCAGCAGCGTAGAGGCTGATGGGACTTCACCAGCGCAGAGAGGCAGTGCTCACGCAGTACAGAGCTATAGTAGCGCAGTGGCTTCAGGAGGACAGCGCAGAGCAGCAGCCAAGACAGCTTCAGTGATGAGATGCAGCCCGACTTGTTTGTCAATGATTGGGCAGGAGTCTTTCAGTTAATTACTTCTCAGCAACTGAGTTGCAGTGCAGCAGTTAGCAATGGCAGTGCTATGGGCAGCATGATGCAGCAATTTGAGAAGGAGCTGCAGTACAGATGTGGCAGTGTCAATGGCAGTGACATGGACAACAGTATAGAGAGCACCAACGCAGTGGATGGAGGGCAACAGGCCAAGCATCAGCAGCGTAGAGACCAATCCCGAGATCTTGTGATACATGGTGTGGATGTATTACTAGAGCACACTCTGTGCTAAGAGGGAGTGTTGAGTTTTTGAGTGTTGGGGTATCATCGGGTGTGCTCTAGCCCTGAAATTTTGTGGAGGGGCTAAGACACACTAGACCAACAAAACCCAGAAAGAGTTTGGAGAAATTTCATCATATGTGTGAGATATTAAAATAATTAATTTTTATAATGAGGACCCTAAGTCTAACTTAGGAAATTAGAAAAATTAAAGTGAATTAATTAAACACGTGATGAAATGTTCTAAGTGACGCAGATCAAGCAGTCTTTTAATCTCAGTGGTCGATAAGAGATTAAATCACGGCTAATGATGTCTCAACGAAAAAGTATAAGAGAAAGGCTTGGGTCAATTGGACAGACACACACGGAGGAAGAGCTGAGAGAGACTAAGCTGGAATTCTAGGGCGAGCTTGCTAAGAATTTCCAGAAGAGTTTCAGTTGTAGCGAGGGGTAGTATTGGCTAAGGGGATTATCTGATCCCGGAGCCAAGAGTCAGCAAGAGGAAGAGGAGCAGAAACCAGGAGTAGTGCAGAGAAGCAAGGACAGCAACAACAGCTACGCAGCAGTTGCACAATGCAGAGGGCTTCAGCCACTATGCAGGCCCAGAAAGGGCAGCGTTGAGCCAACAGGAGGCCCCCGGGGTTATGCAGAGGCCATCGAAGGCAGCATAGGGACTGCGTCACCCAATCTGGGGTTACGCAGCCCTCTCCAGGCCAATGTAGAGGCACGCAGAGGCTAGCAAGGCTGACGCAGGCAGCTTTAGGGGCAACGCTGGGGTTTCTAGAGGCAGAAAGTGGTTGAGTCCTGTAAATCTCGTTTGAGGGTGTGGATCAGTCAAGTTTTCAGTCTCCAGAACAGTAAGTATTGCTGCAGATCTATTTTTCTCTGTCGGGTTAACCAATAAGGTGCCCAGATTTGTTGTACTCAAATTCTACTTAAAAATAATAAACCCTCATATCTGCTACATCGATTTTCCTGCATTGGGTTTTTCCGGGGACATTTGTCCAAAAAATCTGTTTGTCACTTTGTTGAAAGAGTGTAATATTCAGTAAATGATTTGTATGTGTGTAGCTTGTTAGTTGTGTTTACTTCAGTATTTTCTGAATATTTTCTGAAAATAAATTGTATAATTTAATCACAAGTAGGAGAAGTAAACCAAGATACTGCAGTATGTTGAGATTTTGTGTATTTGGAGTAGCATCAATTGTGCTCTAGCTCCCAAATTTGTGGAGGGACTAGAGTATGCTTGATCTACAAGACCAAGAAAGGGATTGGGAATTTTCATCTAGTTTGGGAGATATTTAATTAATAAATTATTTTAATGTATTTCCTAAGTAAACTTAGGAAAATGAAATAATTAAAGTTAATTAAATTAAACATGTGATGAAATTGTCTTAAGTCACACGAATCAAGCTTTCTTTTAATCTTAGCCATTGATTCAAGATCTGATCATGGTCATTGGTTTCCCAATGAGAAAAGTATAAAGGAAAGGCTTGGGGTCATTTGTAAAGACACACAGAGGCAGAGCACTGAAGCTAAGCTGAGATTCTAGGGCAAGTTTGCTAAGAATTCTCAGAAGTGTTTCAGTTGCAGAGAGAGGAGTTTAGACAAAGGGGATGATCTGATCCCAGTGTCTAGAATCAGCAAGAGACAGAGATCAGCTCAGAGAGGCAGTGCAGAGAAGCAGAAGACGCAGAGGTGGAGAGGGCAGCAGTTGCGCAGCGTAGGGGCATCTTCAGCTACGTAGGTATTGCACAGTCCCTCCCAGGGCAGCGTGATTTAGCTAGAAACCCTCAAGGGTTACGCAGAGACCTTAAGTGGCAACGTAAACACTGCGTCACCCAATCTGGGGTAACGCAAACCTTTCCAGGCCAGCACTGAGGGACGCAGGGGCTTCAGGGGCAGCACTGGTGTTTCGAGGGCATAATTTGGCTGAGTTCTGTAAATCCTGTTTGAGGGTGTGGATCAGTCATTATTTTGGCTTCAGAACAGCCAATGAGTTGTAGATCTTTTTTATCTCTATCAGGTTTTCTAGATCTGGAACCCAGATTTGTTGTATTAAGAAAACTCTTAATAATAAAACCCTCTAGCAGCCAGCAGACCGGTTTTCCCGCATTGGGTTTTTCCGAGGACTATTGTCCAGAAAATCACTGTCACTTTGTCTATGTGTGCATGTACTTTTTCAAGATCTGAATTGGTGAAAGTCTATTATGTGTTTTGCTTCGATATTAATCTGAATTTTCAGCTTAATAACTTAATTAAGTAGGAGGAGCATAACCAAATCTAACAATACATTTTTGCATAAGGAACATTCAGAAATTTTCACATGGTATCAGAGAAATTGCAGATCTAGGAGGGTCACCAGCAGAAGGCTGAAGGTTCTTGCTACAGAAAGTAGCAGGAAGAGCAGCAGAAGGGCAGATATGAAGGGACAGCGCAGTTTTCAGAGAGGCAGAGTTACGCAGAGAGCAAGGTGATGCAACCTAACGTTGTCTCCCAGCAGGCCCATGCACTTACTGCGGAGAGGCAGCATAGAGACAGCGCTGGAATTGCCTGAAGCGAGCCAGTGTGACGCAGATTTGAAGTTGTCAGATCCAGAAGAGCCTGAAGAAAAGCTACGAAAATTCAAAAGGCTCTAGTGGGGTTAAATTTCTGAAGCTTTCATATTTTTAGCCTAAGCACTAGTGACAAAGAGCGGGAGGAGATTAGCTTCTCAGAAAGTTTCTAGCCAAATAAACTTGCAAATTGATCAGAGGATCAAAGAGAGTTGAACCATTGTTGGTTTGGCAAATTTCCAACAAGGGAAATCAGTTGTCAGAGGGAGCAGAAGGTGCTTGTTTCGTCAAGGGCCTTAGATCCAGTTCTCTAGTAAAGAGAAAGGGAGCTCCGACACATTTCTAAGCAGATAGCTCCTCATGGAATGCGTGATCAGGACAGAATGGATGGTCTTTCCAACTTCTTAGTTTGGAAGGCTAGGATCCTGATAGTCCTAGAGGCATATCATCTAAGAGACCATGCAGAGCAAACTTTGGCCACACTAACTGATGCAAATCTCCTAAGGAAGCATAATGAAGCTGCTGGGCATGCCAAGAGGCTGATCATTGATGGAGTTAAGGACTATATTGTCCCACACATAGGTGAAAAAAGCCAGCTAATGAGATGTGGAAGGCCTTAACTTCCCTATATGAGGGAAATTCTATCCAAAGGAAGATGTTGTTGGAGACTCGGATGCGGTCATTCATGATGAATAAGGGAGAAGTCATGGAACATTTCCTCTTCAGATTGCAGTCGGTCAAAATCAGTTGACTGCAACGGGTGCTAAAGTGGAAGATGATGTGATGGTTAGGACTGCTCTCAATGCAGTCACAGGTGAGTGGGAAACCTTTGTCCAAAGTATCTTGGGCAGAGCAGACCTCCCAGATTGGGACATCTTGTTGGCAGTTCTACGTCAAGATGAACTCCGCAGAATCACCAAGAAGCAGTACAGCTCTGGATTGAGCAAGGTGAAGAAGGAAGATGAAGAAGATGCAGCCTTGGCATCAAAGAGGCAGCATGGAAAGAAGAAGGATCAGTCAAAGATCAAGTGCTTCCAGTGTGTTGAATTAGGACACTTTGCCAGTAATTTTCCTCAAAAGAAAAGGGACAAGGAAGCTTCTTCTTCCAAGGCTGCTGTGGTGGATGACGGGTCGGAAGATGATGCAACCATGAGCGCTCATGAACCACAAAAGTGGGGCGACATGGATCTGTAGAGTAGCTACAGAATGGGGCGGGATCCTTGAGCAACTCATCTCTTGGATCACATGCGAGCTACGGCAGCCTTAAGACAGTAGCGGGACAAGTGGAGCAATGGGTGCATAGATAACAAATGAAGCAAAGGCAAATCTGAAGGCTGGAAGGAGCAGCGCAGTGCAGATGCAGAAGCAGCATAGAGGCAACAGCAGCATAGGGGCTGATGTGACTTCAGCAACGCAGAGGAGAAATGCTTACGCAGAGCAGAGTTGTAACAGCATGGAGGCTCTAGGAGGACAGCGCAGCACAGCAGTAGCGTGAAGGATTTCAACACTAGGGGTTGATGTGACTTCAGCAGTGCAGAGGAAGTTTGCTTACGTAGTGCAAAGCTGTTGCTGTGTATCATCCTTCAGATGCCAACACAGATCAGCAGCCTATGGAGCTTCAGTGATGAGGATGCAGCCCAACTGACTTGTCTGTCAAAGATTGGGCAGGAGATTCAGTTGTTTCTCTCAACAACTGAAGTTGCAGTGTAGCAGATCAGCAGTGGCAGTGCTATGAGCAGCACAGATGCAGCAAATTGAGAGGCAGTTGCAGTACAAATGTTGCAGTGGCAGTGGCAGTGGCAGTGTTATGGGCAGCAGTACAGAATGGCGACAGCAGTGCAGAGTTGAGTGGCAGCAGGCCAAGCATTAGCAGCACAGAAACCAGTGCCCAAAATATTGTAATGCATTGTGTGATGTATTGCTAGAGCACACTCCTGATGCTAAGAGGGAGTGTTGAGATTTTGTGTATTTGGGGTAGCATCAGTTGTGCTCTAGCTCCCAAATTTTGTGGAGGGACTAGAGTACACTTGATCTACAAGACCCAAAAAGGGATTTGGGAATGTTCATCTGGTTTGGGAGATATTTGATTAATTAATTATTTTAATGTACTTCCTATGTCTAAACTTAGGAAAATGAAATAATTAAAGTTAATTAAATTAAACATGTGATGAAATTGTCTTAAGTCACACGAATCAAGCTTTCTTTAAATCTTAGCCATTGATTCAAGATCTGATCATGGTCGTTGGTTTCCCAACAAGAAAAGTATAAAGGAAAGCCTTGGGGTCATTTGTTAAGACACACAGAGGCAGAGCACTGAAGCTAAGCTGAGATTCTAGGGCAGGTTTGCTAAGAATTCTTAGAAGTGTTTCAGCCGCAAAGGGGAGTTTAGACAAAGGGAATGATCTTATCCCAGTGTCTAGAACAAGGTTACTTGGAAGCGGGAGCGGGAGCGGGAGCGCGGAGCGGGAGCGCGGAGCGGGAGCGCGGAGCGGGAGCGAAGCGCGGAGCGCCATTTTTAAAAGTTTCCGGGTCCGGAGCATTTATATATATATATTTTTATATTTTTTATATTTTTTATATTTTGATGCATATATGTCAACAAAAACATGTAGAATGATGAATTAGACATAAAAAACATAAAAACATAGATTGAATCATATAACATCCATCATCTAGAAGTTATAATCTTCATCAACCATGCCCACGAGTTAGAAGCATACAACATATTGACTCTTAAGTCTCGCAAATCATCAATCTGAAGGTTTCAAGCTTTCAAAATTCAACATATAACATTTATCATCATTGATAATTTGATATATAACATTTATCATCATTGATTTCAAATTTCAATATCTAACATTTATCATCATTGATTCATTGATTTCAAAATTCAATATACATTTATCATCATTGATATATAACATTTATCATCATTGATATATATCATTTATCATCATTGATTCACTGATTTCAAAATTCAATATATAACATTTATCATCATTGATTCATTGATCACCATATAACTTTCATGAAGCATCATATTCATAATTCATAATGACTTGTAAACAGTAAACTTATAAATGCCAACTTCAAAGTTTAACCTTTCAAATTCAAACTTCAAACTTAAATTGTCATTAAATATATGAAATCAGAAAGAGTCAAGTTTCAACTGTTCAACTGTCAACAACAAATAGAAAATAGTAAACAACAAATATATTTTATCTGGCTGGCCCCTTGCCACGCCCACAAGAAATGTCTAATTTTTGTGAGCCACGAGGAAATGTTGGTCTTCTAGTACTCTCAGGAGTACCACGACCACGACTAGAAGGTGGAGGCTGGATCTGCAAAGGAACAATAGTGTGATATCGAGGAGTGGCACTGGCACTGGCACCCGCACTGCTACCAGTAGATGGTGGGACTGGCCCTGGGTGTGGCGGTGCTGCTGATGCTTCATCATCATCCCTATAAAGTTCTGCTTCCAATTCTTCCAGATGTAACGTGCCGTCCTCCAAATTATCATCCTCTGGGTTGTTGTCCCAAACTCTGTATGATTGATCCTCATTTGCCCCATCACAGTAATGGCTCAACAACCTCAAGTTATAATGCACATAAACCAAGCTTTCAGCTCGGTTTTCATTCAGCCTGTTTCTTCTCACATTGTGTATAAAGCTGTAGGTGCTCCAACACCTCTCTGCAGAAGAAGTGTTCACAACCTGTGAGAGAACTTTTTTAGCCAACTTTGGCAAAAGTCCGATGCCGCCATATGATTCCCACCATGTGAGAGCATCAAATCTGTCCCTGTCTTCCATTGCATGGAAAGAACCAAAGTTAGCAGTGCAACTGAAGTATTTGCCTAATTCAAGGCGCAATCTAGCACAATCTTCCCTGTCAGGTACCAATTTGCTCAATGCCTGCATGTACCCCTCTTGTACCTCTGGATCTGTGTGAGATTTCACCCTAACCCCACCTCCAGGTGCAGGTTGGCCCAACCAAGATGGAGAGTAATATTTTGGCGTAAGGATATATGCCAAAGCATGTAGTGGAACATTGAGTTTATTCCACCGTGCACACACACACTCATGAATCATAGCATACAAGTTGGGATCATTATCCTTAACAATATCTTTTATTTGCCCCAACATGCTATCCATTTGCTCATAAACCTCTCCAATCACTGGTTTATCAGTATCTGCAAAGCGAATCATGTTATAAATGGGCTTGGTAAAACTCACAATTTCCCTCATACGTGCCCAAAACAAATGGTCAAGGGCGGTCTCCTCCACATGTTCGAAACTTTGCCTGTCAACTATTGTTGCCGCTCTGTCCTTTAATAGCTGCCAGTGTGGGCTTGATACCATTGCAGCCAATGATTCTCTTACCTTCAAAAGGCGCCTGAAGGTGAGGTAATAGCTAGCAAATCTAGTTTTTCCTATTTTCAACAACTCCAATTTGGAGTGAGTAAGGAAAAGCCCATGGGTATTGCTATGATTTGTGATAAATTTGATCATTTTTTTACCTCTCTTGTACAAATCACCAAGCCATTTGAATTTAGGTTGTTTGTTTTTGATGATATCATGCATCAAAAGGTTCATTGTGTGAACCAAACACCCAGACCAAAAAATGTTGGGGTATTTATCCTCAACAATTGCTCCTGCTGCCTTACAGTTAGCAGCATTATCAGTGATGACCTGTATCACATTGTATGGCCCAATCTTTTCAGTTATATCAAGTAATGGTTCTGCAATGTTAATGCCGGTTTTGAATTTATCTGAATAATCATAAGCTGCCAGGAAGACTGCACCACTAACCGACACAGCCAAAACATTTATCAATGGTTTTCCTTTTACATTGGTCCATCCATCAGAGACAATGGACAACCCATGCTCATTCCACCAACTTGTCATTCTAGCCAAAGAATTGTTTATTTTAGCTCTTTCATGATCAAGACCCATGGTTCTGGTCTTGTCATACCCAAGGCTTTTGTATCCTTTGGGGGCATCATTAATGGCAGAAACCATTTCATGTCAATAAGGTGAGCGAAGAACATTGAATGGCACCCCACATGCATATAGAAACCGGTAAAATTTTGAATCCACATCATTCCTACACCCTTCGTCTAGGAAATCGGATATGGTTCTACGCCTTAATCCAATGCCACTGCCTCCAAAACCACTGGCATGGGTGGAAGTTGAACTTGTTTGTCCATGATGTGTTGGGCCCGAATCAACGAAACCCCTAGATCTTTTAGATGATCTCTGTAGGGCAACCCCCTCTTCCTTCCTATATATCTCTCTCTGTGGTGCTGGCACAAAAGTACAAACTTTGATTCCAAGATTTTTAGTTCCATCTCCTGGCATTATCCCACAAAGGTGCCTTCTCAGACGGGTGTATGAACCATGGTATTGTTTATTGCAATGGGGGAAAATAAATTTAGTGGTTCCACCACCTTTCCTCCTTCTTGTTTCTGAACATATTTCCACAAAGGATATTGGTCTTGTTTAGTTGGGGATTCTATGTTCTCAAGGTCTCCACTCCCCACTTCCTCCTCAGCATAATCCTCCTCCTCTTCAGGATTTTCTTCAGATCCACCATAACCCTCCTCTTCATCCTCCTCTTCTCTGATTTGCCTCTTTCTTCTAGCACTCTCCACCACCATTATCACAAAGAAAGGAACCAACATGAGGAAAATTCCTAGCCATATAGCCATGATGGAAACAAGTTTCAAGTTTCTAGAATCTAGCCTGCAAAACAAATGGAAAAATGCCAAATGGGAATAGGAAACGCAACATAGGAAAAAAACAATTCATTTTTAAAGTTTTAAATCCAATAAAATGCAACATTCAAGAAAAATTCAAGTTTTCATTTTTAAACAATTTAACAATCTACAAATTCATCCTAGAAAATACAAAATTGGATTAGAAGGCCTACCTCTTTCTTGCAATCCTCCTGCCAGCCTTGCTCCTTGCTCTCCTGTCAACCTTGCGCTCTCCTTCTTGCTCTCTCTCAACTCAACAAACAATGAAATGCAAATGAAACCCCCCCCCCTTTAAAAAAATCGATTTTTCTCATAAAAAAAATTCCGCGCGGCGGGAAACATTTTTTTTGCCGGGGAGCGTTCAGGAGCGAACGCTTCCCGCGTTTAAAAAACGCTCCCGAAGCGTTTTTTAAACGTCGGAAGCGCTCAGGGAGCGTTCGCTCCCGAGCGCTTCCTAAAACGCTCCCGAAAAAACAGGGAGCGTTTTTACAGGGTCGGAAACGTGCTCCCGAAAACGCTCCCGTCAGGAAGCGTTTTCGGGAGCGCGTTTCCGAGCGTTTCCGAAACGCTCCCGCACGGAGCGAGTTTCGGAAGCGGGAGCGAAGGGGGTTTGAAGCTTCCCCGCAACCCTGGTCTAGAATCAGCAAGAGACAAAGATCAACTCAGAGAGGTAGCACAGAGAAGCAGGAGACGCAGAGGGAGAGAGGGCAGTGGTCGCGCAGCGTAGGGGCAGCTTCAGCTACGCAGGTGTTGCGCAGTCCCTCCCAGGGCAACGTGATTCTGCTGGAAACCCTCAGGGGTTATGCAGAGACCCTAAGGGGCAGCGTAAGGACTACGTCACCCAGTCTGGGGTAACGCAGCCCTCTCCAGGCCAGCGTTGAGGGACACAGGGGCTTCAAAGGCTTATGTAGGGGCTTCAAGGGCAGCGCTGGGGTTTCTCCCGCATTGGGTTTTTCTAGGGACTATTGTCCAGAAAATCACTGTGTCACTTTGTCTATGTGTACATGTACTTTTCTAGATCTGAATTGGCGAAAGTCTGTTATGTGTTTTGCTTCAATATTAATCTGAATTTTTAGCGTAATAACTTAATTAAGTAGGAGGAGCATAACCAGATCTAACAGTAGATTTCTGCATAAGTAACACAGAAATTTTCACACAGTAGGATTTTTGTATTATTGTATTCAAAATTTTTCACAGAGCCAAGTCTATGAGCTTTGATACCACTATAATATCCCAAATGGGAAAATGACAGTAATATAAAGTAGCAATAGACTAAAAATTACTGCAAATTAAATCACACCATTAACACATGAAAACTGGAGCCAAAAACATGATCTGAGCCATTTTATTAATGATGGAAATGAGTACAATAATGGTGCTGGAATAGGTGCACCTGTGCCTGCTTAAGGCAGGCTGAAATCTATCTCAAACCAAGCTGGAATGACCCTCTGGAAATGGCTCTGCGTGGCTCTAGTGTTGCGCTGCTCTGCCTAGAAATATTGCTGCTGCAAACTTTGGCCTGCTGGTTGGGTTGCTTCTAGTGCTCAGAAAATTCCGGGACTTGGACATCAAACTTTACTCAAGAAACCACAAAAACCCGTGAAGGAATTGTGGAATGGTTGACTGCAGAAAATTTCCCTTGTTGGGCTTGACCCACTACATTGTTGGTTGAAGCTCCACACTTGAAGAAACCACTGCAAAACTACCCCAAATGATGAGCAATCACCTTGTTAGGAAGCACGCATCTTCCCCACCAAATCTTAGCTGCAAACTCCCTCTCTTCTCTCCTCCCCGAATAACCTTCCCATTGGACTGTGTCCTCACTGCGTTCTCCATGCTGTCCCTAGAGTGATAACTCTCTCCCTGCAATCCTGGCTGTGAAATGCTCCTTCAAAATGGTGAAACTCCTATCCTAAGCAGGCACTCAAAATCCCCCGAGGCAGAGGTTGAGATCTTCGCCTAAAAATCTCGTGTGCTAAACTACACTGCAGACTTGGCACACAACACAAGCGTGCTATGGCAAATGACTATCAGAAAGATAAGTGACTGAATGAGGAATGAGGCTGCCCTTCCTTCCTTTTGTCAAATGAGCCTCAACGTTCCTCTTCGGCCCACCATGGATTGTGCAGCCCCTTCATCGAGCCAATCCCAGCGCTGCCTCTTTCGAGCCTCCCTCACGCTGCCACCTAAGGAGCTGCCTCCCATTTGATGTCGGCCACTCAAACCCCACTAAAGCCGCAATTTTTTCCTTGGGAACTATAGAAATTAACTTTAGCTTTTCCAAAATATTATTTGTGGGTCCCTGGCCCACCTTATTTCTGCCTAGGATTAGAGATAGCAAAATTTATCAAAATTTGATATTCTAATTAGCGAAACTGCTAATTAGGAATATTACATTTTATCTCTCGTTTGACCAAGGTTTTGAAGGCTACTTTGACAGGGGTTGACTACAGCAAGAAGGCCAAATATTTTGAATAGTTGACCATAGTGTAGCACGACTCTTATAAGACCCACGAGTACCCGCAGGTCTTGACAATTTTTATAGCGAGACAGGTCACTCGCATAGAACTCGTGGTTTCTATCTGTACCCACCAAAACTTGCGTAAAACTCAGCTACCCGCATTGAACCCGTGAAAAACCACATATGGCCCACATAGGACCCACATAAGACCCGTGGAGACCCTCAAAATTCTTTTTTTTTTTTTTTTTTTTTTTTTTTTTTGGAGATCATGCAGAGGGAAAGGGAAACTGGAGGGAAAAATTTGTCGAGTCTTATACAGGTCGTTCTCGAGTCTTATACGGGTCGTCGAGTCATTAGTCAGACGAATCTTATATGAGTACGAGTCGTGCAATATTTGTTGACCAGGCTATTTGGACGCTAATTTGACCATTGACCGAGACTGGTTAGGGCTTCTTTGACTATTGTTGACTTTGACCAAATATTGCAAAATTCAAGTTTATCCATATTTTACTTTTGGACTCATCTTTGATTGGATATTGGATAATTAGTTTGGATATTTAAGGATTTTAACTTTGACTTGATAATGATGTACTTGGACATTGTATCTCTCTGCTAAACATTTGATGAAAATATAATAGAAGAAGAATTTTGAAATGGTTTTCCTCCTTGTGGGGATTTTACCTGGACTTTGACCAAACTGTTGTGTCTCTATTGTTCTTGGTTGTCTTCTATTGTGCATTTGGATTAATGTTTTATCTACAATTACTTATTATTGTTGTAATATGTAAATCGTATTGGATAATTAATTATTAATTGAAGAAGAATTGTAATAAGTGAATGTGTCAGCATAGATTAGTGCAAAATCAATATGAAGCATTAAAATAAGATAGAAAAAACGTAGCATATCGAGTCAAGATTTTGTTTGAGTGATGGGTACATTTTTAGTAGGGTCATGATAGAGGAGTTTGACAACCAATGCCACTAACATTAAGGTACATAGAGGGCTTGGAGCTCTTGATTAAATACTAGTTCCATACCCTCGTACATGACAAAATCAAGTGGAAATGTTGCAATTCCCCTGATCTTAAATTCCTGAAAAACTGTAAAGTCTGTTATATTTTGAGTGAGATCTAAAATTCTACTTTCTCCATATGAAATCCAATGAGATCGGAACCACTTTTAAACATCCTAAGTCATTTCATGGTAATGTTAAAAATTTAAGTAAAAAGATGAAAATGAAAGATAAAGGAGAATGTCACTTTTACATTAAGAATTTAACATTACCATCAATTGCATAGCAATATCAGGGCCATAGGCTTGACTATCAGGCTCCCCCACTCAAAAATTCATGTTTTTTCTTAATAAAATTGTGTTTCAAACATCTTTGATCAATCTTATATGGACGCGGCCATTTCGGTGAAAAAAGGTTAGTTCGGTGCCGAACCGGCAGGTTCAAATACATAATTGATCGGTTCAATTACAAAGCTAGCTGGTTCGGCACCGAACTAGCCATTTCTAGTTCCAAACCTCAAACCAAACCGGTCGGACCAACCGGTTCCACCAGTTCCGGTTCGGTTCTGTTAACACGAATTCAACATCTCCTATAACGTAAGCTACTTTTTTTCATTTAAATTTAAATTTTAGTTTTTACAAGAATTATATTTTAAAAAAAATTCTTTAGTTCTTTTAACAATTATATTTTCTAAATATCACTTAGGATTTTTCTTTTGTTTTTAGATGATATCAATGTTGCGAACATCGGCATCGGGATAAAATCGACAAGGGTCCGAAAAAACAAAAAATCGTAAAAATAGGGAAAATATCAGTAAAAATCGGCAAACATCGGCAAAATTAAGATACCATAAAAATATTTTTAAAAATCGGCAAACATCGGCAAGGCCAAAAAATCGTGATTTTGAGATAAAATCGGGATGTTATCGAGATGTTCGCAACACTAGATGATATGGCTAGATTTAGAAAAAAAAAACATTTTATTTAATTTTGTAATTCAACTTAGGAGTTAGATATAATTTTTCAAAAATTTTCCTTTTATAGTTAATAATTTAATAAAGTTTTTTTAGTTTAATTAAATAAACCAAAAAATTGTAAAAAAAATAAAAAAGGAAATAAAATATAGAATCCAAAGTATTGAAGTTTTAATGATACAACACTTGACCAAAACTAATGACCAAGTCTAACGCTTGGTATCCCACCGTGACCAAATGGAATCAAGTCCCTTTAATGTAAATGTGCCCAAAAAAAAACACAAAGAATCAACATTTGACCTCAGCTGAATGAGAAAAACAATTAGATTGTGGAATTAGACACTCTAAATTTTCAAGTAATACCAATGGTAATCGCATTCCTCAGATCGACTTGAAATTACCTTGATTTAGCACCGGACCTGATTTTTGGTAATCCCGTAGGAGTAAACTCAAATTTCCTCAAGTTTCTTTCACTACACACAGGTAAATCAATCTTCAAATAAGGTCGGGTCTTATTTCTTTTGTCAATTTCTATCAGGGCGAATGTATTTCATGTATTTCCAACATTAAGATTAAATTTAGGTCCATCTGTGTGGAACCAATAGCAAATTGGGTAAGTGAATCATTTTCTAGACAGCCCCAGTCTTCATCTGACAATTCTACTAGGAACCGATCCACAAGCAAGCTAGTTCCAAATCTAGCTACATGGGTTAAGTCAAATTAATTTGGTGTATTTCCAACACCAATTTCATGGACGAATTCAAGCTTGGATCGAGCTATATGAATGCAATAATCAACTCGAGGTATACCTCTAGTATATCATAGCACGTTTATTTTAAAGGAATATATTTTAGTGTATATTTAATATTCGTTGCAAATTCTTTGCTTAGTTAGCAAAGATATTATTGTGTTTCCTGAAACTTTTAGCACTATCATGAACGTTACCTGTTTTCCACTTTGTTTGAGCATCTTGCACTTGATATTGTTAAAATTCTTGGTAGCTTCAGAAGCTCTTCTACATGCGCTTGGTGTCTTAGCATGTAGGAGATGGTTGATTGCCTCTTTAGGTGCTTGCTTGGTGGAGTAAGTGATTTATGCCTTCTTTTCTAAGTCCAACTTAGGGAAAGTACAATAATTAAAGTTGATTAATTATTGTGGACTATTAAGCCAAAGGACTAGGGATAAATAATAAAACTATTTAAGTAACTTCGATATGATTCAACCATTAATCTGGCAAGATCTAATCTTGACCATCAATCACTTAGGAGAATAGGGTTAGGGATTTGGCTTAAAGAAGTTATAGAATAAGCCAAAGGGAGAGGTGAAGACAGACAAGTGGAGGAAGCAAGCTTTTGGAGAGCAAGAGGCTCAACTACAATGAAGAGAAGGGAGGAAGGGTGCAAGGAAATTTCAAGAGTATTTCCAGGAGGTCGAGTTTAGGAAATTAGAGAGGTTGAGTAGCTAAAGCGCAAAGAGACCGGCTTGTGAAGAGGTTGATTTATTGAGTGGACCGATTTTTTTCTTGAGTGCACAGGGGCCGTACAAGGAGGAAAGGAGAGTGTCGATTTGCTAGTGGTGGAGGTAGAGTTTCTCCAAGGCCAAATTCTTCAGGAGGCCAATTTTTCGAGGGTTTGAATTTTCCAGTGGAGGCCAAGTTACAGGTTCCAACAGTGCATTTTTGTCTATGTATTTTTCTCTGTGGATCTAGGCCTAGATTATCCTGAGGATTTTAATGAAGGAAAATTGTTATGGGTGTATACCTATGTTGCGTGGGGACCTATCCCAACCAAAATTCATGGTGTTCCCTTCATCTTGATGTTCTGGGTACTTTGGAACTCATCGGAAACTTCCCCAATTGGTTGGGGACTCCATCAGGGACTTGGGGACTTCCAAGCCGTCCTCGGGCCGTCCCTCAAAAAATCGGGGACTTTTCGGGGGACTTGACGACGTCCCCCAATATCATGCACATTAAACTTTAAAAAAAAATAAAAAATTGAAAATCTAAGTTCTAAACATTAAAGTAAAAAAAAACAAAAACAAAAACAAATTTTGAAACCTAAAACCTATCGCAACCTTAACCTATCGACTAAACTAAACCTATCACATACACACTAAACTAAACCTATCCCATACTACACACTATATTACATGGCGGCGACGAAGGTAAACACTATTATAGAGACACGACAACGAAAGTAAACACAAGTTGCGAAGGCTGTAGGTAAACACGAGGTCGAGTGAAGGTTGCAAGTAAACAAAGGTTGTGAAGGTTGCAAGTAAGAGTCCAGCAAAGTCTGAGACAACAAGCAAAGGTAAACCTTGAACAAATAACTCCATTCACGGCAGCAAAGGTAAACAAAGCTTAGAGGACTCGAGCGAGGGTTATAGGTGAGGTAAGAGTCGAGCAACAGGGCGAAGTTTGAGACTCTTAATTTGGGATTCATAATTAAATTTTAATGACTTATTCATGTTTACAATTTACAATCAGTATACTCCATAAATTAATTTGCCTTCAATTTGAACTTGTCTCTTTCTCCATGTCTGTGACAAACTTTTTCCTGCCATGAATCTTTGAAATTTCCCTATGCCACAATCACCATGACTTTAATACCATGTTAAATATAGGCAAGAGACGAGCAAGAAAGACTAGATGAGAGATAAGATGATATATCAAAGTGCTACTGAATTACTAGTAGTGTTGTCTATATACGTAGCAAGTTCCATTATTCATTTTAGGAACCAATCAACTAATCCCTGAATACATTAACATAAACATCATTTATTATATATAATTTATTTCACTTTATGACATTATTACTTTTGTACATAACATTTGTTACTCATGAAATAAACATTACAATGGCTAACTCATCTTTAACGCTTAATGTTATAAGGTAAATAGACGGGATGGTAATAATCTTTGTGCTCTGTAAATAATTGTGATTCTGAACGATTACGATATACATTACATTGATGACAAGTCCCACAAGGTTCTTAATATCTAGACTCTTAATTTGGGATTTATAATTAAATTTTAATGACTTGTTCATGTTTATAGTTTTATTAAATTTTACTTTTAAAGTTTAGCTGCTATTTAAATTTTGAAATGATTCATCATGCATCACAGAATGATTATGTAGACAGTAGTAGATTGTAGGTTGTAGCCGACTAATAGTACTTCTTAAGTTCTTGACAATGGGCAATGATGACGAGATTTGTTTTTGTGAAGCACAATGATGATTAGATAGTATTAGACTTAGTATTTTATTTTGTAATTTGAATTTGAAAATTAGTAGCAGTTCTAATTTTTATATTTTAATTTACCATTCATATTTATGCTGAAATATTAAATTTTATTTTTTTAATAAATATTAAATAATTTACCGCACTTGCCATCCCCAACCTACTATCCCCTGAAAATTTGGGGGTGCACTCTAGCCGTCCCAGAAACTCGTCCCCCCGTACCCGCCATCCCCTCGTCCCCACAGCTAGTGCAACATAGGTGTATACTTACTGTTATGATGTGATTGATCTCTATGATTTTATTTTTCCATAGCAAATATTTTATTTTAGAAATTAAATACCAATGATTTTATTTTCATAGCAATTTAGAATTTTATTTAATAATTTTTTGGGAATAAAATTTTTGAGGTATAAACAAATATGGACTAGTATTGGAAATTTGACATGGTATCAGAGCTACAAAAACTTTGACGAAGAAATCAGAGATCACAAGGATTTTGTAGCAGCAAGTTATTCCTTCTTACGACAACAGAATTTTTACTTTTTCAATTAGGGTTTTGTGCCCAAGGTCAATTTGTTAATGGCATCTGTTACACAGTAATTTGTCACCGTCCCTGCAATCCCCCGTCCTGCACATTGGAGGGCCTTTTTCGTGACCTGTGAGCAGTGACATAACCTGAAACCACTTTCATCGCATCCCCCTTGACAAGGACAATCATTCCTCTGAAGAAAGTTTCCTTGGAAAAACCCTAAAAACTGATCTTTTGGCCTTGGCGCGACCAGCCATATCAACCCTTGCACCAATGGGGAAAATCCACCAAAGAGGGCGCGCCAACTGGCGCTCTGTCCCAGTGTCTCGCTCGCGCCAAGCTTAATAAGGATTGTTTTTTAAAAATAAATGGCAGAAGTTTGATTCCAACAAACTTCTGAACGAGTCTCTAAAATGAGTTGGGAGGTTTGGCTCCGGATCTCCATGTATGGGAGGTGGTTTTCCACCTATCATGGAAGCTTCCTTGAGGATAGGTCCAATCCCACAATTGTAGGGATCCCAACTCCCCTTCCACCATCTATATAAGCTTGCCTTTTTCCCTTAGCAAGCTAGTAGTCCTAATAGCACTAGAAGCAAGAGCTGAATCTGTAGCAAGGAGACTATCACCAGACAGCCTTTGAGAGCCAAGCCGAAGAGAGAGAGATTTGTCCCATTTCCGACGAGCTTCATTGAGACGTGCTCCGCTGTCAGCCCCGCCGAAGGAAGATCCAACGTCAGAGCTTTGGGTTGTATCTTTCCTTTGTTCTTATTAATGATAAGCGACTTTGATTATGGTTTCATTCATGTGTCTTTGTTTTGATGCAATGAATTACATCCTCTCTGACTGATGTATGGTTACAAGGTTTAGATTCTATGTTGTGTACCGTTGTGTTTCTTCGCATGTGTGCAGGTGTTCGGACGTGCTAAGCGGAAGCATTGTGATTTGCCAAAGCAGAGGACGGGAAGCGTCATCCTTTCTTCGACGACCATTGCGTAGGATCTGAGGTAGACAACTCGTTATGTTTTTGTCGTTTTGTAACTAGAGACCTGCATCACTGTGTGACTGATTGTTGCTAGACCCGATCTGGGCTAGTAGGGATCGCCTTTGTCCGCAGAGGAGATTTACCTCTCCAACAAACTGGCGACTCCACTGGGGACATTGATTGGAGTTCGTCTTGTCTCTTTCGGTTGTTTTTGGCTTGTGTCTGCTTGATTTTCTCTTCTGGTCTGTCTCTTTCTGGTTTAAAACCTCTGTTCAGCCCTCATCATACCTGATCTACTCTCTGCTTGCTCTTTTTCATTCCTGTCCTTAGTAAACTCGATTGGCGCGCTTTTTAGCTTGACAGTCGTGCCAGCTGGCGCTTTTAGTGCCAGATACAGCCAAACAGTCGCGCCAACCCTGTTTGGTGCTAGGGTTTACTTGTTTTTGAGCCCTCTGTGTCTGATTTTTGGTTTTGGTGTCACTTTTCCGACTGCCTGAGTGCCTTGAAGTCCTTGTTGACTGTGTTTGACCTCTATCCTCCGGTTGTTTGCCCTCTACCTTCAGTTTTACATTCTAGCCCTAGGGCATCTAGGTGCTATTGTGTGCTGAGCCTCCCGTAGGAGTTTTTGGTTTTCACTTGTTCAGTCAACTTCGTTTTATTTCCTTGCATTCGTTTGGTTGGTTTCCATTGTATCATTGCGTTATTTGAGTGATTGTGCTTTTTCATTCAAGTTTCGCTTTGTCTCATTTCGAGCCTAGATCACACGGTTTGTATGAGTCTTTTGGGATTCTTCTTTGATTTGAGGGATTTCTCCATCGGTTTGAGCTCTGATTGTGTGTTTTGCATTGAGTGAACTTGCTTGTTTCGACTCTTTCGCTATCATTCCTCAAATTGGTCTCTTTATTAGTTTTTCATTTTGTTTGGTGCATTTCGCTCTAAAACATTGAAAATACAAAAACAAATATTTTTGCTTTTGATTAGTTAGTGTAAATTGAAAAGCTTTTCTGCATTATTAGTGTTATATAACTCTGAAGAAAAAGTTTTTAGTTTCATTAGTATGCATTAGAGACATTAGTGGATGTTTCCTAATCATTTTGTTGTTGTTTGAAAAGCTCTCAAACCTTCCCATAGTTAGCTCTTCATCGAACAAAGTGATATATTGTGGCATGTAGTGTGCATTTAGAGGATTTTTGAGACATAACATTCGGTAGGGCCTGAAATTGAAACATAATTGAAGATCAACTCTAAAATTTATTCAATTTACCTTAAGGCAACATTGAAACATTAACGAAACATTTAGAGGTCTAGGCTAGTGACGTGTTCCGACGTCGTTAAACCTAGTAGCTGTCGTTTTCCTTTTGGCTTTAGACAGCGCTAGTACGGACTTGTGCTCCCCGTACCATCGCGTATATAAAGGGAGACCCCACTAGGTTGCTATCCTTTATCCGTAGGAAGCCGAGTCTGCCGCCTTATACCCGTGATACACCAGACACAACATTCAGAGAGATTACCTGCACGTATGTCAAGTCCTTGGTTCATTTCTCCTTCATTTTTTAACCAAGGTGTATATGGCAGTTCATGGATATTTGGTACACCCATCTGCCTAGATTACCAGAGTAGTCATTTCGATCTTTTCTGACTCATTAAATTTGAAAAGATCATCAAGCGCTTGTCCTTTCACGCTTGTTTCCAAATTGAAAGAGATAGTCACCTTTTACTCATTTCTCGACTCTTAAAACATGAAACGGTAAAATTTTCAAGTTTCAATGTGGTAAAATTAATCACCTACGATCACACGCCCTTTTAGAGATTGTTTGTCGGCCATTTGATTGTTTGCCTTGGTTTTGCCCGTGTGTCTTTGTTTTGATCTCTTCCTCTTTTCATTACTGTCACAGTGGCGGAACCCTCAGTTTCGTCTACTGGGAGTCCTTACACAGGCGATTCATCAGAGGTCTCTCAGTCCCCTGCTAAACCTCAACAGCCTATTATATCCGAGTTTCCCGACGGGGGACCGGTCATATCTGAGCTTCCCTTTGGTGGACCAGTTGAGTTCAATTGGCCCTTATCCAACGCTTGGTTTGGATTTGGAGTAGGGGAATATTTCCCTCCTCTTACATCGGGATCGCCTTTCTTGGCTGCCATTATACCTCCTAGTCCTCGCCGTCTTTTAGAAGATCTAGCGGCAGGGTCAGATATGGACTCACCCAGTCCTTCTCCTAGTGAGGAAATTCCTACATCTGGTGAAGATTGCCAGCTTTTTCCAGAAAACAACCCCGAGTATTCTGTCATGTCTTCACCTGGTCCTTCGCTTCCAGCAGGATATAGGTCCTTAAGTCAAGTCATGGCCGCTGTGGCCTCTATGGGAATATTGACTCCATCCACGAGGCCGGTTATTCCTTCGTTAGGGATGTCGCCATCGACACCTCTCATTTCATCTCCACATGTCACATCAGTACCTGTTAGGCCTACTGTCTACGTAGCTGCGTCTACGCCCGCTGTCACTACTCAATCCACCAGAACTTCGTCACTTCCTGAAGACATTTACATAACATCCGCTATTCCGGAGAACATCTCTCCTGAGGAGTATTGGTTGTCATTACAGCCGTCAAACTCCAAGGTTGGTCAGTCCTCCTTAGATCCCAACCGTCCTTATTTTTCCCATTATGGACCGGATGGTACCCCCATCTATGTTTTTCCATATTAGTATAATGAGCAGGGTAACCCTTTACGTTTTCTTGCTCCAGAGGCTTATCAGTATGTTCATGGTTTTCTATCTGCCTAGGCTAGGCAATCTTCCAACCCGCAAGGACAACCCTTCCAGGGTCAACCTTCGGGCCAGCCTGGTTATTTGTATGACCCGCAAGGACAACCCTTACAGGGCCAACCTTCGGGGCAGCAGGGGTTGTTGTATGGTCCGCAAGGGCAGTCCTACAACCCTCAGGGTTAACCTTTACAGCCTCACTCTATGGTCCAACCAGGGCAACCTCAAGGACCCACAGGCCAATTGGGGTATCAACCTGGACCGTTGTACGGTCCTGGGGGGAAAATCCACCCTTCTCAACCTATGGTGCAACCTCAGCAACCTCAGTTTCCCATTGGTTCGAATGTTGCACAGCCAGGGCCATCTTATGGTCCTGTCACAGGTCAACCTGGTTATCAGGCACAACCTGGCCCTATCTTGCCATCAGGCTAACCGTCTCAGCCGGGGCAACCTGGTGTCCTTCACCAGCCAGGTCAACCTGTTCAACCAGGACAACCTGTTCAGCCGGGCCAACCTGTTCAACTAGGGCAACCCGCTCAGCTAGGTCAACCTGTTCAACCAGGACAGCCTGCACATCCAGTCAACCCCGCTCAACAGCCGATTTATTCTATGCCGTAGCCGAATCCGCTTGTGCGCCCAACTTATCAGGCTCTACAGGGTCCCACTTACCAACAGCCCGCTCGACCCCAAGGCGGTTATTACCTTCAAGGTCAGTCTCGACCAATTTACAACTCGCCCCAAGGTTCTGGTTATTACCTTCAACAACCAGGCTATACCTGTACTCAACAGTCAAATCCATATACTGCCCAAATGGGGCCTACATATAATCAGGGTCAGTACCCTGGTTATCAACCACCTTACACTGGTTATCAGCAACCGTATCAACCTAATTATACGGCTTACACCCCCTATGGTCAGAATCCTCCGGGACAGAACCAATGGGGGCAAAGTTATGCTCAACCAGGGTGGAGTAGAGGTACATGTCCTTATCCGGGGCCTGGCATGCCTTTCAATCCTTAGTTGCCTTTCCTTGCCACGTTGGAATTGCCGGATGTATCTAAATTGACCAATGACCCGATTCTTCACAATCCATATTGGTCTCCGGTTCCGACCAAGGTTCTTGGTGACTGTCCTAAATTTGAGGGTAAAGCTGGAGAAGACCCCCAAGCTCACGTCATGACCTACCATCTGTGGTGTTCTTCGAACTCTTGGGTGGATGATTCGATTCGTCTACGTCTTTTCCAGTGCACTCTTACCGGTGCTTCTGCTAAGTGGTACATAGAACTACCTCGCGATATCTTTCAAGATTTTAATAATCTTGCTATGGCTTTTCTGACACACTTCCAGTTACCGGTTCGTTACGAAGCCGGGATGCATCTCCTGACTTCTCTGAACCAGGATAAAGCCACTCACATATCTGATCATATTCATGAGTGGCGACATCGTCGTCGACTGATCAAGTTTGATATTCCTGATCAGCTTCTAACTCACTGGTTCACTACCTCCTTTGTTAACAAGATCGCTCAAGATATTGCTATGGGGGCACGTGTAATCGAAGAACAAGCCATTGCTCGTGCCCAGTACCTTGATTTGGTGTACTCTCAGTCTGGCACGTTATATGATATCTTGACTGATGTCCCGCGGCCAGGGACCTCTAAAGCACCAGCTACCCCATCAGTGGACGGTGTTATTGGTTCCGTTTCTCAGACTTCTCGTAAGTCCTCTAATGGGAAGCAGAAGTCGAATTCTTCCAGTAATTCTGCTCTTCCCGCCCCTCCAGATTCTGGTAAGACCGCGGAGGTCAATGCCGTTCAAGCCAATCTTGCGGAAAAGACCTCCAAAGGGAAAAAGAAGGGCAAAGGAAAATCCAAACCTGATGCCCCAAAACCAGAGTCCTCCAAACCTCGTGCTGACGATGGTTCCCAACGCAAACTGAAGTAACCCTGCCTGATTTGCGACGGAGACCACTACACCAAAGATTGTCCCCGACGATCTGAGGTTACTCAAATTCTGAAAGGCTCTAAAGGGATTCCGGCAGTTCTCAAAAAACCGTTTCCATCTCAGCAGACCCAGATGGTTGAGAAGCCTTCACCATTTGCACCATTTGGGTCCCAAGTTTTCATGATGAATGGTGTTGCACCTGTTTCGATTGCTACTCGTTTGAAGGATTATGCTGGATCACGCTAGGCAGCTGGGAAGGAAGTCGTTGATGGCCCGTCTCCCCCACCTGTCTCTGGGCCTTTAGAAATTGAGAAGCCCAGCGCTGAACCCGTTGTAAGGCCACCTTCCAAAGGTGTTCTGCGAAAATCTTCCTATAATCCAAACGCCTGTGTTGCTCAGCATTACAGCATTGTTGAGGATTTAGCATAGGCGCCTTCCGCACTGTCTGCGTTGGAAGTGCTTCAAAGTTGCCCATCGCAACGGAAAGCTCTGTTGTCCGCAATTGGTGGAATTGATCCTGCTGATTCTAGTGTTCTCACCTTCGACCTGGAAAATTTTGTCCCCCGGCTTCCGCATCAAATCGCTCTCGTTATACAAGTCGGTATCAACGGCCTCAACATTCACAGAGCCGTTGTGGACGAAGGTGCTTCCACCTGTGTTATGTCATCTGCCTGCTGGAAGGCGACTGGCTCTCCAACCCTCACTTCATCCCCCAATGCCCTAGAGGCATTTGATGGTAGGGAATCAAAACCCCTGGGTGTTCTCAAGAGTTTACCGATTACGTTACAGGGTAAGACAGTCAACGTAGAAGTAGAAGTGGTTGATGCCAAGCTCAACTACAATCTTCTTCTTGGTCGCAGCTGGACTCACGCCATGCTATGCGTTTCGTCCACCCTCTTCCGGCTTCTGAAGTTTCCTCATGAGGGCAAGATTATCACTCTCGATCAGTTGTCTTTCTTCACCTCATCCTCCGAGAACAATGTACCTTATGTGGATCAAATTCCCAATCCCCCCAATAGTGTAGGACCTGGTCTTTTTAAGGACCCCATTCTCATGGGTATTTTTCCTGTGCCACCACCGCACATCGTTCAAGTTAACATGATCTCTAGGTTAGACGACCCTTGGATCATCCCTTCGCCTGAACAGGTGACCTCTTTTGGAGAATCGATGCCCTTGACTCCAGTTGAGATCAATTATTGCGAAATCGTCACTGCATCAGATCCTCCTCCTTCTGAACATGCTCCTTTGAGCATATCTCTAGATGTTTATTCTCAATCCCCTTTGCTTGGCGATGTAGATTCGCCCGATCCTTTAAGAGAAGTCTTCCCCTCTGATGAAGCTATCGTTGAAACGATGTCTCTTGAAGATCTGCCATGGAGCGATGGACATCATCGTTCCTCCTTCATGACCGGCCTGGGGGCAATGTCTAATTGTCTAGAGCGCTTCGCATCTTAGGTTCCCACTCCGCCTTTTCAAACACCGATATTAACTCATGAGGTTCTTTCGGAGGGAAGTCTGAGTAACATCACACAAACCATGCCTATCGACATCTCCGTCAAACCAGGGATTGTCGAGAACATTCACGTGGGAGTTACTTGTTCTCCCGAAGAGATACAACTATACACGGAACTTTTTCGCAAATTCAGAGATGTTTTCGCATGGTCCTATGAAGAGATGCCTAGGATCGATCCCAGTATAGTCGTGCATGAAATTCCACCTATCCAGGTGCGAAGCCCGTGCGTCAACATCTGCGCCTAGTGCATCCCCGAAAAGCCGCAGCTATAAAGGCAGAAGTTGAGAAACTTCTTAACGCGGGCTTCATATATCCAATTCCCCTCACAGAATGGGTTTCTAATATCGTCCCTGTAGATAAGAAGCAGGGCACTATACGGGTCTGTGTTGACTTTTGAGACATCAATCGGGCTTGTCCTAAGGACAATTACCCCACTCCCTTTATAGATCAGATCATCGATGACTGCGAGGGGAGTGAGATTTATTCCCTCATGGACGGCTTCTCGGGTTACAATCAAATTAATATTTTACCCGCTGATCAACATAAGACCGCCTTTATCTGTCCGTGGGGCACTTTCGCTTACAAGAAGCTCCCGTTCGGCTTAAAAAACGCTGGAGCCACCTTCTAGCGCGCTATGTCCTATGCTTTTCATGACATACGTCACATTGTCCAGCCATATCTGGATGATTTGCTGGCTCACTCAGCTCGCCGCGAGGACCATCCTGAACACCTCCGCTGCAGACGTTACAATATTAGGCTTAATCCTCACAAGTGCGTCTTCTGCGTGGATTCTGGTCGTCTTTTGGGATTCATGGTCTCCAAAGACGGAATTCGCCTTGACCCTCTGAAGGTCGAGGCCATTGTTAACCTCCCATCCCCATCCTCGTTGCATCAACTTCAGAGTCTACAGGGGAAAGCCAACTTCTTACGTCGCTTTATTTCGAACTATGCAGAAGTGGCCAAAGGGTTTACGCGACTTTTGAAACAGGACGTTCCCTTCCATTGGGACGAGATTGCCTAGCAATCCTTCGATAAACTTTTAAAACGTTGCTCGTCAACGCTCCATTAATACGTCCTCCCGACTATCATCGCGATTTAACCCAATATCATGCACATTAAAATCAAAAAATAAATAAATTAAAAAAATAAATTTGAAGATCTAAGTTCTAAACTTTAAAATCAAAATTAAAAAAACAAATTTTGAAACCTAAACCCTATCGCAACCTTAGCCTATTGATCAAACTAAACCTATCACATACACACTAAACTAAACCTATTGCATACTACACATTATACTACATGGCGGCAACTAAGTTAAACATTGTTACAACGACACAACGACGAAGGTAAACACAAGTTGCGAAGGTTGTAGGTAAACATTGATCTCAAGCAAAGGTTGCAAGTAAACACAAGCTGCGAGGGTTGCAGGTAAGAGTCCGAGTGAAGTCTGAGACGACAAACAATGGTAAACGTTGAACAAAGAACTCCATTCACGACGACAAAGGTAAACAGAGCTGAGAGGACTCGAGCAAAGGTTGCAAGTGAGGTAAGAGTCGAGTGACAGGGCGAAGTTTGGGACTCTTAATTTGGGATTTATAATTAAATTTTAATGACTTATTCATGTTTACAATTTACAGTCACTATACTCCATGAATTGATTTTCCTTCAATTTGAACTTGTCTCTTTCTCCATGTCTGTGACAAAACTTTTCTTGCCATGAATCTTTGAAATTTCCCTATGCCACAATCACCATGACTTTAATACCATGTTAAATATATGCAAGAGATGAGCAAGAGAGACTAGATGAGAGATAAGAAGACATATCAATGTGCTACTGAATTACCAGTGGTGTTGTCTATGTATGTAGCAAGTTCCATTATTCATTTTAGGAATCAATCAACTAATCCCTGAATACATTAACATAAACATCATTTATTATATATAATTTATTTCACTTTATGACATTATTACTTTTGTACATAACATTTGTTACTCCTGAAATAAACATTACAATGGCTAACTCATCTTTAACGCTTTATGTTATAAGGTAAATAGATGGGATGGTAATAATCTTTCTGCTCTGTAAATAATAGTGAATCTAAATGATTATGATATACATTACACTGATGACAGGTCCCACAAGATTCTTAATTTCTATACTCTTAATTTGAGATTTATAATTAAATTTTAATGACTTGTTCATGTTTATAGTTTTATTAAATTTTACTTTTAGTCTTCAAAGTTTAGCTGTTATTTAAATTTTGAAATAATTCATCATGCATCATAGAATGATTATGTAGACAGTAGTAGATTGTAGGTTGTAGCAGACTAATAGTACTTCTCAAGTTCTTGACAATGGGCAATGATGATGAGATTTGTTTTTCTGACACACAATGATGATTAGATAGTATTAGAATTTAGTATTTTATTTTGTAATTTGAATTTCAAAATTAGTAATAGTTCTAATTTTTATATTTTAATTTTATCATTCATGTTTATGCTGAAATACTAAATTCTATTTTAATTTTAATTTTTTAATAAATATAAAATTAGTTATCGCACTTGTCGTCCCCAACCTGCTGTCCCATGAAAATTTGGGGGTCTGCTCTAGCTGTCCCGGAAACTCGTCCCCCGTACCCGCCATCCCCGGGTCACGGCTAATTAGGCATAGGTGTATACTTGCGTTATGATGTGATTGATCTTATGATTTTTATCTTTCCACGAGCAAATATTTTCCTATTTGAAATTAGTACAAATGATTTATTTTCATAGCAATTTAATAATTTTATTTAATAATTTTTGGGAATAAAATTGTTGAGGTATAAACAAATATGGACTAGTATTGTTGGAAATTTGACATGGTATGAGCTACAAAACTTTGACGAAGAGATCGGAGATCACAAGGGTTTTGCGGCAACAAGTTATTCCTTCTTATGACAACGAATTACACTTTCAATTGGGGTTTTGTGCCCAGGGGTCAATGTTGTTAATGCAGTCAAAACTAACATGATAATTTGTCACCCTCCCTGTAATTCCCCATCCCACACATTGGAGGGCCTTTTTCGTGACCTATGAGCAGTGAAATAACCTGAAACCACTTTCATGGCATCCCCCTTGATAAGGACAATCATTCCTCTGAAGAAATTTTCCTTGGAAAAACCCCAAAAACTGATCTTTTGGCCTTGGCACGACCCGCCCCGGTTGAAGCCCTCGACGCGATGGGACAATCCACCCAAGGGCGACCAAGCACCGTGTCCCAATGTCTCACTCACGCCAAGCTTAATAAGGATTGTTTTTTAAAAATAAATGGCAGAAGTTTGATTCCAACAAACTCCTGAACGAGTCTCTAAAATGAGTTGGGAGGTTTGGCTCCGGATCTCCATGTATGGGAGGTGGTTTTCCACCTATCATGGAAGCTTCCTTGAGGATAGGGCCAATCCCACAATTGTAGGGATCCCAACTCCCCTTCTACCATCTATATAAGCTTGCCATTTTCCCTTAGCAAGCTAGTGGTCATAGAAGCAAGAGCTGAATCTGTAGCAAGGAGACTATCGCCACACAGCCTTTGAGAGCCAAGCCGAAGAGAGAGAGCTTTGTCCCATTCTCGACAAGCTTCATTGAGACATGCTCCGCTGTCGACCCGCCGAAGGAAGATCTAGCGTCAGAGCCTTGGGTTGTATCTTTTTTTTGTTATTATTAATGATAAACGACTTTGATTATGGTTTCATTCATGTGTCTTTGTTTTTGATGCAATGAATTACATCCTCTATGACTGATGTATGGTTACAAGATTTAGATTCTATGCTGTGTATCGTTGTGTTTATTCACATGTGTGCAGGTGTTTGGACGTGTTAAGCGGAAGGATCGTGATTTGCTAAAGCGGAGGATGGGAAGCGTCATCCTTTCTTCGACGACCATTGCGTAGGACCTGAGGCAGGCAACTCGTTATGTTTTTTTATTTTCGTAACTAGAGACACCAACGTCAACTGTGTGATTGTTGCTAGACCCGATCTGGGCTAGTAGGGATCGCCTCTGTCCGCAGAGGGGATTTACCTCTCCAACAACATCAAAGAGCTTATGATATGAAGATGGGTTGGATGGGGCCACTAATTTTAGTCCTTGGAAGCAATCGATCACAATTGCTCTGAAAATGAATGAATTGTGGGATTTTCAAGAGATCCAAGTTCTTTTTGACCCTGCCCAAGCAATCGAGCTCAATCTGAAGGATCTGAAAGCGATGGGTATTATCCTAGATGGTGTGAGGTATCATATAATTCCTCACATAACAGGGAAGGACATGGAACATCAAATGTGGATAGCCTTAACCAATATTTATTAGAGTAAAAATCTGAATAGGATAATAATTGTGTTGCAGGAGAAGTTGAACAGCATATGAATGAATAGATCAGAGAGCGTAACCTAATATCTCACCAGGATCCAGCAATTGTCATGAGCTATCATATGTAGGAGAAGTTGTGAGTGATTCAAAGATAGTGAAAGTGGCTCTGAAGGGATGTGCTAAGTAATGGACCACCTTTGTGGAGGGGATCCCTGCCAGACAACAACTTCCTAATTGGAGCAGTTGTTTGATGACTTCATCAAAAAAGAAATCTGGGAGAGTTCAATAACTGGTGGACAACATAGCAGTGGTGTAGGGGTTGAGGAACTTGCTCTTGTTGTGCAAGCAAAGAAGAGCAAAGGAAAGGCCAAGCAGAACCAGGGTGGAGGAGGATCTTCACAAAGTAAAAAGGAGGACATGAACCAAGTAAAATTCTTTGCATGTCGTAAGTTTGATCACTTTGTCGAACAATGTCCTAACAAGAAGAAGGTCAAGGGAAAGACATCTATGACAGCCACAGCGCAGATGGATGAGTTGGTTGAGAAGTTCGAGAAAAACTTTGCCTTGGTGTCATGCCTTTCTAGCACCGTTATGAAACAGGTTTGGTTTGTGGACAGTGGAGCATCTCGTCACATGACGAGATCTCGAGACATTTTCACCAACATGGCCAAAGAGCCTAGAGATTTGCATGTGGAGCTTGGGGACAACACCAAGTATGCAACAGAGGGCAGTGGCAGCACTGAGTTTCAGATGGACTCAAAGGGTATCATGGAGGTGAACCAACTAAAGTTTGTATCGGGGTTGGAAAAGAATCTCCTTTCAGTTTTGGCCATGGAGGACAGAGGATTAAAGGTAAACTTCATGTGAGGTGAAGTGGTTGTTAAGCCAAAAGGAGTCGATCCCAACAAGAGGCGAGTAATTGGGAGCAAGGAAAACAACCTATATCTATTGAGAGAACAGTTGGTGAAAGCTCTTGTACATGAGAGCGATAGCCAAAGTGAGCTTTGGCATAGGAGGATGGGACACCTACACTACAAGGCTCTTCTTGTGTTACGATGCATGGTTACAGGTTTTCCATGTTAGTTTTTGTAGCATCGAACAAGTGTTGTAGTCTCAATTTGTGTCAGAGAGGCTAAGAACACAAGATCTTCAAAACCCATAAAAGTTTTCGCGAGATAAGCTTGTGAAACGCCTTAATTAAATTAATTAACCATCATTTAAATTTTTCTGAAGTCTAACTTAGGAAAATTGGTTAATTAATATTAATTAATTAAGGAAAGGTGAGAATGTTCTAGAAACTCAAACAGATTGAGTTTGACATGATCTTAGCCGTTGATGGAGATCTAACCATGGTCGTTGGTTCACCAACGAGAGATTATAAGAGCAGGTCGATAGAGATGGAGATAGACACACCGAAGAAGAGGGAGATCTGGGCAAAACGAATTTCCTACGGAGCAGAGATTTAGCGAAGGGGAGAATTTGACCCAGAGATCAAGTAGCATAGGTTAAGGAGCAGCATCAGAGAGATTTCGGAGGAGCATTCCAGTTCTGGAGAGTCAGTAACAAGAGGGTCGTATTATTCCTCAGCAAGGCTACACAGGGTCTATGCAGAAGGCTTCAGAGGCAAGTTTGATTTAGATAGAGAGGAGGTCGATTCAGGTGGTCAGAACAGGTTCCAGGAGGCCAAGTGAGTCATTTCCAATTGTTAAGTTGGCAAGAACGACAGGATCAAAGCAGCTCCACAGAAAGTGCAAGTAGAGGTAGCGCAGAGGCAAACACAGGGGTTCGAGTAGCCCAAATAGAGCTGTGAATATTCTACTGCAGTATCATCGTTTATTTCTCCTACTTGATTTAAAATATTACAAGTTATTTCCAAAAATTATATTAAGAAAATAGAGAAATAAACACAACTACAGTCTACACATGCAGATGATTTACTGAATAATATTCTCATCCAACAAAGTGACCCATGGATTTTTGGACATAAGTCCCGGGAAAAACCCAAAGTGGGAAAACTGGTGCAGCAGATACGAGGGTTTATTTTATTAAGTAGATTCTGAGTACAGTAAATCTGGGTTCCAGATCTGGAAAACCCGACAGAGAATAAAAGAAATCAAATCTGCAGCTAACCTGTTGTTATAGTGCCAAATATCTGACTGATCGACACGCTCAAACGGGATTTACAAGACTCAACTCGGATCTAGCCCTAGAAACCCCAACACTTCCCTTGAAGCCCCAGCGTCAGCCCTGCTAGCCTCATAATGCCACTGCGCTTCCTAGAGAGGGACTGTGTAACCCCAGAGAGGGTGACGTGGGCCTTATGTTGGCCCTGGGGACCCTCTGCTTAATTTCTGAAGCCCTCTGGAGCCTCTACGTTGGCCTGCGTAGCACTTGCGTAGCGGCTGCTCTGCTTCTCTGTGTTGTCCCTGTTGTTGCTCCTCTGCCTCTTATTGACTCTTGGCTCTGGGATCAGATCATCCCCTCAGCCAATACTACCCCTCGCTGCAGAAAATTCCTCCGGAAATTCTTAGCAAACCCGCCCTAGAATTCCAGATCTATTTCTCAGCTCTGCAACTGTGTGTGTATTTCCAACTAACCCTCAAGCCTTTCTCTTATACTTTTTCGTTGAACCCTTCAACAGCCGAGATTAAAACACTTTTCTATGGCTGAGATTAAAAGACTGCTTCATCTGTGTCTTTTAGAACATTTCAGCACATGTGATAATTATCTCACTTTAATTATTTAATTTTTCGAAATCCATTAAAATAATTAATTATTTGAATAACTTGAACACCAACTGAAATTTGTCAAAACACTTTCTGAGTTTTGGACTTCAAGTGTTTCCTAACCCCTCCACAAAATTTCAGGGCTAGAGCACACCCGATGCTACAGAAACTATACAAAATCTCAACACTCCCTCTTAGCACGGAGTGTGCTTTAGCAATGCATTCACATCATGCACTACAAGATCTTGTAGTTGGATTTTGTGTTGCTGATGCTTGGCCTGCTACCCTCTATCCACTACACTCCTGCGCTTTGTATTGTTGCCCATGCCACTGCCACTGACAGTGCCACATCTGTACTACGGCTCCCTCTCAACTTGCTACATCATGTTTCCCATGGCACTGTCACTGCTAACTGCTGCACTGCAACTCAGTTGCCGAGAAGTAAGCAACTGAAAGACTTTTGCCCAATTGTTTGACAGATAAGTCAGGTTGCCTTCCATCACTGAAGCTCCCTGGATGCTGATTTACGCTGTCCTCTTGGAGGCACTGTTATGTTGCAACACTGCATTGCGTAAGCACAGCTTCTCTGCGGTGCTGAAGTCCCATAAGCCCCTCTGAACTGCTGCCTCCATGTTGTTGTTGCCTCTGCATTATATCGCTCCCTCTTCAGCTCTTCAGCTCCCTCTTTTGCTTCAATGTGACCTTCTGCAACCATCTCCCGACTCATCTCGCTACCGTCTTAAGGCTCCCGTAGCTCGTATGTGATCCAAGAGTACGGCTAACTCAAGGATCTTGCCACTGTCTGGAGATACTCTACAGATCCATATCACCCCACCTCTTCTCTTGAGGCACATGAGCACTCATGGCTACATCATCATCAGAGCCATCTTCCTTAGCTGCTGTAGCCTTGGAATCAGAAGATCCTTTGTCCTTCTTCTTAGGACAAGTGCTGGCGAAGTGTCCAAGATCGCCACAGTTAAAGCACCAGACCTTGGAAAGGTCCTTCTTCTTCTTCCCTTGCTGCTTCTTCTCCTTTGATGCAAGGGTTGCATCATCCTCCTCTTTGCCTTTGGCCTTTCCGCTTCCACCACTGATATTCTGCCTCTTGGTGACCCTCCCGATCTCTTCTTCGCGGAGGATAGCCCATATGTCTGCCCATGATGGTAACACTGCCTTTCCCAGAATGCTCTGGACAAACGTTTCCCATTCTTCGGAGACTGCATTCAAGGTAGTCCTCACTAAGAGCCCCTCATCTGGAGTAGCACCTATGGTGATCAGCTGATCTCGGATAGCTTGAAGCCTTAAGAGGAATGGATCTATCTCTTCACCCTTCATCATTTGGAACAACCGCATCTGGTTCTCCAGAAGAATTCTTCGTTGGACAGAGCCTCCTTGGTACATCGTGTCCAAGGCTATCGACATGTCATTTGTTGTAGTATTTCTAGCAATATGAGGTATAACGTGGTCCTTGACTCCGTCTATGTTCAAACGCTTAGTCCGCGCTTGATTTTCTTCATACTTCTTTAGTGAATCTACATCGGCTGGTACAACAAGAACCTTCTCTGCATGATCTTTGAGACCATACTCATCCAGAACTAACAGGATTATGGCCTTCCAGATAACATAGTTGGACATGTCGTCCAATCTATCCTGATCCCTCAGTCCATATCGCGCCATCTTGCTCAGATCTAACAGAAACAGTACTTCTTCTCCCTCTAGATTTGGGTTTCTTGGTGACTACAAACCCTCTAGTAACTACTTCTGCTGAAGACTGATTTCCCTCCTGGAAACATTTCACCTAAACACAATCGGACAGCACCCTCTAATCCTCCTGATCGAATCTCAGATCTGTTTGGCTTAGATCTCCTGAGTAACTGTCTTCCTCCCGCCTTTGTTGACAGTTAGGCACAATTCTACACCTGCAGAATCTCCACCAAACCAGAGCTGTTGAAGATTTGAAGCACTGCTTCCGGATCTTGGCAAAACTTTTCTGCAGCTGAAGATCTGAAGCACTGCTTCCAGATCTTGGCAAAACATTTCTACAGCTGAAAAAATGACTGGACTGCGTCTCACTGACTGGCCCACCGTAGCCTCAATGCTACTCAGAAGTGGACTGCGTAACCCCAAACTAGATGACGCAGTCCTTCCGCTACCCTGGGAAGGGTCTGCGTAAGCCTAATGGTCTTCTGCAGCTTCAACGTTGTCCTTTCCTGGATCTGCGTTCTCCTGCTATCAAGATGCCCTTTCCGGATCCACTACTTCTTCTGGCACCCTGCAATTCGATCCTCCTGGAATTTCCACTGCTAGATGCCACCAAACTGCCTGGAAAATCCCTATTAGGAAGCTCTAAGACTCCCCACCAAATCTCATGCAAAAACTCCTCTCACTCCTCAACTCTCGAAGTGACCTCCTCAAGACACTCGCAACCTCTGCACTGTTGATGATGCCACTGCGCCGCTACTAGACTAACTGCGATGTCGATGAAGCTCTCTACTGTTGGGTTGATCAGACTATACTAGAACACCTCCCTTGGGCTGGCAATCGAAGTCCACCGACGCAGAGGCTGGAATCTCCCCTTGAAGACACCCGTGTGCTGAACATCACATGCAGACTTGGCTCACTGTTCAAACATGCTCTGTCAATAGACAATTTCGAAATAGATGAGTTAATGATCAAAATGAGCATCTTGCTTCCTTTTATCTAAGTCTGCCCAACATTCCCTTGGGCCCCACCACAAGACTGTGTTGCCTCTAGCTCATACCAATGACTATAGCCGCAATATCTGCCTTTGTCTAATGCTTTGACGCCTATAGTCTCCTAAGTCTAATTGTGGGCCCCCAAACCCACATCCTCTTAGTCAAAAATGCAATAGTTAACAAAATGGCAAAAAATAATATTCCAATTAGCAGAATTGATAATTAGGAATATTACAGTCCTCCCCGCCAAGATGTTGCTTGTCCTCAAGCAACTGCAGTGATGGATGTTGGAGGATCTTCTCCCCTTCCCAAGTGGCATCCTCATCAGGAAGATTCCTTCATCAGACCAAGAATTCCTTGATCAACCTGTTCCTCAAGTGTCTCTCTCTAGAATCCAAAATGGCCTCCAACTGTAGCACCAAGTGCCCCTCATCATCCATAGGGGTAACTCATTGGTTGCGGTCACCTGTTGTCCCAAGGCCTTCTTCAGGCATGATACATGGAAAATGTTGTGCACCCCACTCCTCAGGGATAGCTCCAACTCATAGGCCACCTCCCCCACCTTCTGAATGACTCTATACGGCCCAAAGAAGCAAGGTTTGAGCTTCTCGGCCCCCTTCTGCTTGAGCGTAGACTGCCTGTAAGGTTGAAGTCGAAGGAAAACTAAGTCCCCAACCTCAAATTGTCTCTCCACTCGGCCCCAGCTTACATTAATCTTCTGTTGGTTTTGGGCCATCCTCATTTTGTCCTTGAGAGCCCTTAATATGTCCTGGCTCTCCTGAATCCAACCTTTGACCCTTGGGACCTTGTTGTCTCCAAACACGACATCAGCAAAAGATAAAGCATCATATCCATATAATGCATGAAAAGGAGACATACCTATAAACATGTGATAGGTAGTGTTGTAGCAGTATTCCCCCATGTGTAGCCACCGTATCCATGCCCGATGTTGCCCTATCACATAGTTACGCAAGTAGCCCTCCAGCCACTTGTTAACTATCTCGGCCTGTCCATCTGTCTGCGGGTGGTAGCTCGTACTAGGGGTGAGCTACGTGCCCACCAACAGGAACAACTCCTGCCAGAATCCTCCGATGAAATGGTTATCCTGCTCACTGACAATGGTCTTGGGAAGACCATGCAACCGAAATATCTCCCTAAAGAACAACTCGGCCACTTGTGAGGTCGTGTACCAGGCTGAGATGGCGAATAAGTGTGCAAACTTAGTCAATCGGTCCACCACCATGTAAATGCAGTCCTTGCCCTGTACTGTGGGCAACCCGGTAATGAAATCCATGGATATACTCTCCCATTTCCCCTCCAGAATAGGAAGAGGCTGCAATAAGCCTACTAGATGTGACAACTCACCCTTGTTCCGCTAGCATGTCTCACACTCCCTAATATGCCACAAAACATCACCCTTAAGGCCCTTCCATGCAAACCTTTCTTGGATGGCCCTGTAAGTCTTGGTGTATCCCTGATGTCCTGCAAATGGTGAATCATGGGCAGCCTGTAGTATCTTCTCCCACATCTGGGAGCTAGCCACCAGGTAGATCTGGTCTCGATAATATATCACCTATGATCAGCCACCATACCCTCAAGGACATCACATGTAAGCCAGCCCTTGGAATACTCCACCAGTAGTTGAGCCCTCCAATCCGGAGCAATGCTCATCAATGAAAAGGAAGCTGGCCTCCTAGACAACGCATCTGCCACCACGTTGTGCTTCCCTTTGACATACTCTACGTCAAAGTCGTATGCCTGGTGCTTGCTCACCCATTTCTGTTGTCTCTCCTGCAATTGCTTCTGCTCCAAAAAGAATCTGAGACTATTATGGTCAGTCCTCACCCGGAACCTGTTCCCCACCAAGTGTTGTCTGAACTTAGCTAGCGCATGCATGATGGACATCATCTCTTTGTTGTATATGCGGTATAGCCTCTTATGAGGCAGTAGATTCCGACTCTCAAAAGCTATGGGGTGCCCTCCCTGCATCAATATGACCCCCACTCCAAGATGAACAACTGTGTGAAATCAGGAAGTGCTAGCACTGGACAGCTTCTCATCACCTGTTTGAGGTGCTCAAAAGCCTCCTGCACTTTGGTGGTTCATGCAAATGCCCCTTTCTTGGTCAGATCAGTAAGGGGCGCTGCCAACTATGAGAAGCCCTTCATGAACTTCCAGTAATATGTGCAAATTCCCACGAACCCTCTCAACTTTGTCATAGTCCTGAGCTCTGGCACATCCCGGGTGGCCCTGATCTTCTCCTCATGCACACGCACTCCATCAACCTCGATGATGTGCCCCAGATAAAGCATCTCGGTCAGCCCAAACTCACACCTCGACAGCTTGGCATAAACTTGTTTCTCCTCTATGATACGCAACACTGCCTCCACAGGTTGTAGGTGTTCCTCCCACGTCCGACTGTAATTCAGTATGTCCTCAAAGAACACTAGTACAAACTTCCTCAACTGGCCATCGAATATGTGGTTCATACAAGATTGGAAAGTGGTTGGAGCATTGGTTAGCCAAAAGGGCATCACCAAGAACTCAAAGTGCCCATAATGGCACCGGAAAGTTGTCTTAGGGACATCCTTGTCCCTCACCCAGATCTGGTGGCACCCGGACCGTAAATCAATCTTTGAGAAGAACTTAGCTCCCCTCAACTAATCCATTAGCTCATCAATGTGTGGGATGGGGTAGCGGTTCTTCATGGTCTTCTTATTAAGGGCCCTGTAATCGATCCACATGCGCAGGGTCCCATCCTTCTTCGTCACCAAGACAACTGATGAAGCAAAAGGGCTAGAGTTGGGCCTGATGTGCTCCAATGCCAAGAGCTCATGGATAGCTCTCTCTATCTCACCCTAGTAGGCCTTAGGATGCCTATAGGGAGTTGTGATCACCACCTGTACTCTGAGCTCCAACTCTATAGTGTGCTCAAATCCTCGGTCAGGTGGTTGGCCGGGTGGTATATCTCCAGATACTATGGGGTACCTGTCAAGGATGGCCTGAATCTCTGGATGTGTTGGCTTAGTCACACCCCCAACCTCAGAAATCCTCAACTCCACAGGCCACTTGATATCTCCATGCCTCAAGTCACCTTCCATCTCGAGACTGTCTATGGTGGGTAGGAGTGCATACCCCTCAGCAACACTGGTTTACCATCAAGATCCAAGAACTCCACATCCAACTTCCTTCAATTAGTGGTGACTTTGCCAAGTGCATAGAGCCACTGGACTCCCAACACTATGCTGGTGTCCGAAATGTCAACCACAATCAAGTGATCTGTCATGGAGCAGTTCGCCATGGTCACAGTCAAAGTCGAGACATAGCGTGTGCACTGCATAGCACAAGAATTGAGAATCTCTCAAACCCCTTTGTAGTAATGCCCCTCTTCTGGACCATTTGGGCATCAATAAAGTTGTGAGTAGCCCCACTGTCCACTAACACTGATACATGTTGCCCATGTATTGTCCCTCTGATCCTCATAGTCAGGAACTTGGGTACCCCACGCAGTGATGCGAGGACCCCGCCTAAAGGTGCAAATGCAGCTCCTCCTACTGCTGGTGGGGGTGGTGGTGGAGGCCCTACCTCGTGTGGTGTTGCACTGTCATCTCCTCCCATCTCAAAATATGTCTCCTCATCCCCATCACTGTCTGAGAAGACCTCTATGTAGTGGGCCTAACCTGCTACACACCAATGGCCTGGTGCCCATGGCTCCTGGCAAGTAAAACAGAGCTTCTTCCTCTAAAGGTCCCTCCGAGTATCATCATCCAGTTGCCCACGTCCTTGATTTCCTCTCAGGGGTGGAGCTCTCGTGTCTCTTCCTCTTTGTTGGAAGCCTTTTCTGTTTTGCAGAGGTGCTCTAGCCCTGGGTAGGGCATCCTGCAAGTCTCTAGCCCTCCCCACTGTGTTCTGCAGCGTAGTGGGTCTGTTTGACCTCACTAGACCCCGTAATGGTTTTGCAGTCCCTGTATAAACATGTCGATCCTCCTGGACTCGGACAGGTCTGGTACCATCACTGATAATATCAAGAACTTCGAGATGTACACCTCTGCATTCTCGGACTTCTTGAGATTAGTCAGATCTCCAAAATACTCCTATGGGTCCTTTCTCTCAAACCGCTCTAGCACCCTCGTGAACTCATCATATGTTGTGACCCCTGCATGCCCCAGCATGGTCAGCCCATGGAACCACCAGTCATGAGCCTCCCCATCCAGATGCAACGTGGCAATCTTGATTGCCTCTCCCTCGGTCATCTAGTTCAACTAAAAGTAAACATCCGACTTCTCAACCCATGCCTTAACTGAGCTCTTAGAGGAGGCATCAAAAGTCGGGAGAAATAGCCTCCCCATACTACGTTGTAAGTCATTCCCCTACGTGTAGCCTCCTCCATTCTGTCCTATGGGTTTGTTGTTGCCCTTCAGTTGACATAAATATTTGAAAGTAATGGCCCTCTCAAACTTCGGGCCATAGGACTGGTACTCTAGAAAGTACTCTCCATAGTGAGCTTCCTCTTGCTCCTGTTGTCCTGCCGCTCCTGAAGCTAGGAACATAGGAATGGTAGACCATGGGAGTGTATATGGTTGTTAATTTTGGGCATCTAGGTCCAAACTCCATGTTGTGATGCTCAGATGACGATGCCAATATTTTTATTGGATTCCTCTTTCGGATTGGTGCAAGATCGATCTAAAGATCATCTTGATCGGATGAGCAGAACATGTATTTTGAATTTATTCCACATGTGCAAGGTCGGCCAGATTTATTCCACATGCATAAGAGATGTGTCACACACCCCCACAGATGACTATATATTGGAGAGACTTGGAGTTCATTTTAGACACTTTTAGGAGGCATTCTCTTCTCTTGTGGATGGTGTTGTGATTAGGGCTTCTCATGGTGATGTGGTCAGGGCTTCTTGGTGTAGCGCCTTGATGCAGCGTTTTTTATGAGCAGTCTTGGAGTTGTGTGACACATTGGGTTGGCTGACCTTATGGAGACTTTTATGGTTGAAGCATCCTGTTGATCGTCATAACGCCGCCATTCTTTATCTCTTTTTTTGGCTTGTATTCCATCAATCTATTGGTATGTTCTATCTGCATCTTACTTTCATGTGATTGAGCCCTAGATGTTTAAAGTAAATTTGCATCTAGCATAGAACATTTTCAGAAATTTACATGGTATCAGAACTAAGGAGAAGACAAAACCCATCTTGTTGAGAATCTAGGGCAGCGAGATAAGGACTGTTTTCAGGGCCAATAAGGGTGTCGTAAGCTACAGCAAGGTTGTGTGGTAGGCCACAGGCCATACCACCACAGCAAGTGATAGCGTGGGCAGATTTAGCGTTGTTTTGTGCCCAACCTTCAGCGTGGAGAAGTCTTCTCAAAACAGCGTGGAGAGGTCTGTGTTGGAGGCCGAGGAGCTGTAAGTGACAGCGGATTTGTTGAGGGACTATTTTAGGATCAAAACAGATCTGTGAAGGTTGTTTCAAGTGACCGAGGTACTGGGCTACTAGGCTAAGGAACAGAGAAGCAAGACGTTGTTGTTTTGAGCTTGTTTGGGTTTGTTTTGGAGGAAGCCGCAGCTACAACAAGCTGCTATGCTAGGCCACAGGCCACAGGCCATCGCAAGCAGCTGGAGGCAGCGTTAAGGCATGTCAAGAGAGGACAGGAATTTTAGGAGGCAGAGTGGCATGAGGGGAGTCTCTACAAGGTGGACCGCAACCCTAGAAGGGCTTATTTGCTAACTGTGTGGAGGATTAAGGGTTGTGTTGTGTGCCCTAACCATAATTGCAGGAACAACAGTGCAAATAGTGGAGACAACTTCGCTGGTTGTGGGAGACTAATTGTGCACTTGTTAGGGTTGTATCCAAGCTAATTGCCACTGTAATTTATGTCTCTATATCTATGGAACTTCGCTCAAGATTTGTAAGAAGAAAAGGCTGTATATGCTGGCTGCTAGGCCAAGGCCTTAAGGGCTGCAAACAAATCTGAATTGGGCAAGTACATCTCTGAATTTGTTTGGGTTTAGCCGCAATTGAAAGAGGCTTTGTAAGGAGCAGATTGGGACAGCGTGGAGGAGGCGTATCTGCATAGAAGAGAGGCCAAGTTGTTGTAGGTACAGCATGCCTCTTCTAGGTCTGTTTTAGGCCTCATTTAAGGTCTGTCCCAAGCTCGGACTTGCTGGAACAAAGGCCGCAGGAAGAGGAGCTATTTGCGGACTGTTTTGAGGGTTGCACGTGGAGAAGGAAGGTGGATTGGGTATGTTGTAAGGGAGCCGCAGTGGACTGTGGTAGGCCGCAGGGCTAGCCACTCCAAACAGGCCAACGTGGAGTCTTTAAAAGCTGCCACATGCCCAGAACAACAGCCCATACATAGGGCACCTTGCCTTGCGTAGGCCGCAGCTAGAAGGAGGTTGTCCAATGGCTGGTTAGTGGTTGGTGCAGCTTGCAAAGTGCCCTAACCAGGACAGCAGTACTACAGTATTGTAACAACAGTGTTTAGAGGTGCGTTAGGTCAAGGAGTTGACCGAACTTGGATCAGAATTGGAGCAGCCTATGTAGAAAGGCTCCTCCAACTCAGTTGCAGTCATCACTAGGAGGCCGCAACTCAATCAGAGCCTTCTTCCTTGTTTGTGAGGTCAGTTTATTCTGCTACTGGGGACAGCTACCTGTAGAGTGACTTGTGTGGGTTATCTTAAGGGCTGAGCATGAAGGAGGAGTGTCTCTCCCAGCTTGAAACCTTCAAGAGGATCAAATTTTATAGTCAAGTTTTGCCCAGATTGGAGGATGAGTTTCTGATTTTCATGCCTTGAAGCAGAGGGTCGAGACCCTGAAAATATGACAATAAGTTATGTTTTTATCTCTGTGATGGGTCACAGACCCTCAGTAGAATTGTGCACCAGCTCTATGGTATTTTCTGATCCAAGAGAGAGTCAGATTCATTGGGGAAGTTTGTCCTTGTATGGTGAATAAGACAAAGTGATTTATGGCCTAATGCATTAGTAATTTTGCGGAGGATAAATCACTATATTAAAGCCCTTGTTTGAATCCTGTGATCAGTGACATTGAAGCAACTCAATTATTATGTGAAGGAAGACTTGCTGAGTTGATATTTACAGTGCTTTGGAAATCTACAGTAAGAAGGCAGACAAAAGAAGAGGTATGTAAAATTGATTCTTGCAGGGAAAGTTTGTTAAAGTCTGTCTGTCTTTGAATGTTGTTTAAGGAAATCTAAAGATAATATCAATCATTGGTCGATGAGCCTTAGAACAGTGACATATGGCAAAGTATATATGACCTCACTGCATATGGCAGAGTCTATATGAACTTGATCTATGGTATCTTCAGTGGCTTATGGAAAATTATATATAACTATGAAGTTTGATATCTTCAGTACTTTATGACAGTAACAGTGGTGAATATGACAGTGATGTGTATGATAATATCATGACAACACTGTAATCAGTGATATGACAGTGTATGATACCTGTCAAGATGTATGACAAAAGTATGACAGTATGTGGCTATGACACTTGTATGGCTATAATTCCATAAAATAAGCTTTGACAGTGGGTAAGTAAAATTTAGACCTATGATTATAAAGCCCTTTCCGAAGCAAGGAAGTTGGTGTCTGGGATGCCCAAATTCTCAAATAATCATGAAGGAGTATGTCAGGGTTATGCTGAAGGAAAGCATACAAGGGGATTTTCTTCATTCCTCAAGTATCACAAAGACATTTGATACACTCTAACTTATCTAATATGCTGCCTGTGAAATCCTTGGGAGGATGTTCTTATTTCACGACTCTTATAGATGACTTCTCTCGCAAGAGGAGCTGGCATTAAGAGGAAGACCACAACCATATATGCTCCTGAGCAAATGGGGTTGCTGGAAGAAAGAAGAAGAAGACCCTCATGGCTCAGAGACACTCTCAAGGATGCCGAGAGACATATGGCCCCAAAGGGGGGCATTCCGAGAAAGCAAGAAGCCGAATAGATACCAAGGGTATCTAGCAGCCATGAGTACAACCGAACAATCTGAGCCTGGATCATTTGAAGAAGTCGTAAAGCATCTGCCATCAAGTCTGGAGGGATGCTATGCACGAAGAGTACGAGTCCATTATGAAAAATGATGTCTGGGATGTGATCCCGAGACCGGAGGACAAAGCTGTTGTCACCTTGAAATGGCTCTACAAGATCAAGCATGGATCTGATGGTAGTGCTGAAAAATTCAAAGCAAGATTCGTTGCTCGAGGCTTCTCTCTAAAGGAAGGCATAGATTATGATGATATATTTGCACCTGTGATTTATTATTGACCTTATTGCCACAGAAGGATGGAGTCTCCATCAGATAGATGTGAAGACCACTTTTTCTGCATGGTTCGACAAAGGAAGAGGTGTATGTGAAGCAACCTCTGGGGTTCGAAGTCCAGGATAGAGACTCTCATGTATGCAGGTTGAAGAAAGCCTTCTATGGGCTGAAGCAAGTACCCAGGGCTTGGTACGAGAGGATACATAGCTACTTGATGAAGCTGGGCTTCACTCGAAGTAATGTTGATCTGAACCTTAACTTCAAGGTTGAAAGAGAAAAGCCTCTCATTTTGGTTCTCTATGTGGACGATCTCTTCCTGACAGGTGCTAACCCTCTCATTCATCAGTGTAAGAGGGAGCTCGCTTTTGAGTTCGAGATGAAAGACCTAGGACTGATGCATTACTTCCTAGGCTTGGAGGTCTGGTAGAGACCTGACGAGATTTATTGTGAAGCTGCTGGAGAAAATTGGTATGGTGGACTGTAATTCTGTGTCGTCACCGATGGAACACAACTTTAAGAAGTTGAGTGGAATCGCTGTTGGGCACGTGCTAGCAAATCCTACCGAGTATCGATAACTCGTAGGGGCCTTGAAGTTCTTAGGGAACATCCGTCCGGACGTATGTTGTGCAGTGAACACTTTGAGTCAACACATGGTTGATCCTCATAACATTCACTAGGTTGGTGCTTAGAAACTCTTGAGATATCTCTGGGGCACGATAGACCTTGGGCTGAGATACACTGTCGGGAGTTTGAGACTGGATATACTGATGCCGATTGGACTGGCAATGTGGTGGATCGCAAGAGCACATCTGGATGTTGCTTCACACTTGCGTCTGCTTCGGGCAGGAAGCAGAAGTCGATGGCTTTGAGCACTCCTGAGACCGAATACATTGCAGCATGTATGTCCCGTTGTGAAGCTACTTGGTTGCGAAATCTCTTCAATGAGTTGTTCGGATTTGTGCTAGATACCACTGTTATCCTTTGTGATGACCAGAGGGGGATTCGTTTGTCAGAGAATCCCATGTTCCACGATCGATCCAAGAATATTGATATCTGGTACCATTTTATCTGGGATATGGTACAGAGAGGCGCCGTAACGCTCGATCATATAGGAACTAATGAGCAGGTCGCGGATATTCTCACAAAGCCCTTGGGGAAGGTCATGTTCCTAACCTTTTGTGAGAATCTTGGAATCGTGGAACGACCCTATTTGGAGGGTCTTGTTGGACGATGAGCTCTGGGAGCTCCAGAGGGGCTTTGGGGATAACTTCTTGGAGCTATAAGCAACCATAGGGCTAGGCTTGCCAAACCTTGTTAGTGTGCTTTCGCCCCACCGTAATGATATTGAGTTGGTTTACCTCTCTTTCATTTGTGCCCCATATGCATCCTACCTATAGAGTACCGGACTCATGGGAAGTACCTCTCATTTGGCCAATGAGGTGGGAAATGTGGATAGAGACTGATAGAAAGACCGATGGACGTATCGGAGATTGTCGTACTCTCTATGTCTAGGATGGCATGTGTCCAACCACTTGATTTGAGATCAAGTCAAGTGAGGTTTCGAACCTCCAACTAACTTCGGGTTAGTATATGACTCTTTTGAGTCCAAGTGAGGTTTCGGACCTCCAACTAACTTTGGGTCAGTTAAACTAACTTCGAGTTAGTATGAGACTCCTTTGAGTCCTATATAGGTTTCGGACCTCTGAGCTGATTTTGTCAGCCATGAGTGATGTCTTTCTGACTCACCTTTTGTTCTGAAATAAAGATGCCAGCAAAGCACGTTACGGCGAGATGACGCACGATGTTTGGATGGCACAGGTGGATGGAGTTCTCCCTAGTTGAGAGAGAGTGTTAATTTTGGGCATCTAGGTCCAAACTCTATGTTGTGATGCTCAGATGACTATGCCAATATTTTTATTAGATTCCTCTTTCAGAGAGGTGCAAGATCAATCTAAAGATCGTCTTGATCGGATGAGCAGAACATGTATTTTGAATTTATTCCACATGTGCAAGGTCGGCTAGATTTATCCCACATGCATAAGAGATGTGTCACACACCCCCACAGATGACTATATATTGGAGAGACTTAGAGTTCATTTTAGACACATTTTGGAGGCATTCTCTTCTCTCACGGATGGTGTTGCGATTAGGGATTCTCATGGTGATACGGTTAGGGCTTCTTGGTGCAGCGTCTTGATGGAGCGTTTTTTATGAGAAATCTTGGGGTTGTGTGACACATTGGGTTGGCTGACCTTATGGAGACTTTGTTGGTTGAAGCATCCTGCTGAACGTCGTAATGCCGCCATTCTTTATCTCTATTTTTGGCTTGTCTTCCATCGATCTATTGGTATGTTCTATCTGCATCTTACTTTCATGTGATTGAGCCCTAGAAGTTTAAAGTAAATTTGCATCTAGCATAGAACATCTTCAGAAATTTACAATAGTACTGCAGGCATATTTGGGTTAAGTGATCCCGATGCTGCGAGGTGTCGGATCTTTCTCCCACCTAGAAATCCCCTTGGATTCACTTTCCTTTACTGTCATTGTTGTTCCGGTGACCTGTCTCCTCAATGTTCTTCGTTAGGTCCTGCATTGCCTTCAACAGAAGGTGAGAAAATTCCTCCTCGCTCCTCTTCTCTTTTCTTGCGTCCCCCATACTTGTCTCCCTAACCTCTGGTTCACATGTCACAGGGTCTGGAGTGATTTCTAGCTCTCTTTCTCTGCTCCTGTACCTTTGCCTCCAGTATGTCACGTTTTGCTTGTCTTTTGGTATCATAGACTGCGTTGCTCCCAGAAGCTAAGCCAAGTCTATGAGCTGTGATACCACTGTAATATCCCCAAAGGTAAATTACAGTAATAACAAGCATACAAAGACATAAAAATGAACAGCAACAAATAAACGCAATTAAAACACCATTGAGCCACAAAAACTACATTGAGCCATTTTATTAAATTGAGGAAATGTGTACAAGATGAGGTGTTGGAATGAAGGCACCTGGGCTTGCTCAAGACAAGCTAGAGAAGCCCTCTGAAATAGTGTTGGAATCCCTCATTGATTGTACACTGTGTGGCTAAAGCTCAGCGCTGTTATCTGCCCAAAAATATTGTTGCTGCTCCAAATGACCTACTACTAGGGCCTTCTACACTGCTCAGAAAATTCAGGGACTTTAACCCAAGACTCTACTCAAGAAACCCACAATAACCCACAAAGGGTTTGCCAAATACTTGACCCCGGAAATTGGCCCTCTTAGGATTACCTCTCTGAACTACTGGGCAATTCGATCCTCTTGGAATTTCTACTGCTAGATGCCACCAAACTGCCTGGAAAATCCCTGTTAGGAAGCTCTAAGCCTCCCTACCAAATCTTCTACAAAAACTCCTCTCACTCCTCAACTCCAGGAGTGACATCCTCAAGGCACTGTGTTGTTGATGATGCCACTGCACTGCTACTAGACTGACTGCATTGTGGATGAAGCTCTCCACTGCTGGACTAATCAGACTATGGTAGAACACCTCCTTTGGGTTGGCACTTGAAGTCCACCGAAGCAAAGGTTGGGATCTCTGCTTAAAGACAACCGTTTGTTGAATAACACATGCAGACTTGGCTCACTTCTCAAGCATACTTCGTCAATAGACAATTTCGAAATAGATGAGTGAATGATCCAAATGAGCATCTTTCTTCCTTTTATCTAAGTCTGCCCAACGTTCCCTTGGGTCCCACCACAAGACTGTGCTGCCACATGTGGGTCGCAGTCTCTCCTCATTGGGGCCCCATCCTCCACTACAATCGCAATATTTGCCTTTGTCTAATGTTTTGATGCCTGTAGTCTCCTAAGTCTAAATGTGGGACCCCAAACCCAAATCCTCTTTGTCAAAAATATAATAGTTAACAAAATGGAAAAAATTAGTGTTTTAATTAGCAGAATTGCTAATTAGGAATATTACACTGCAATAGTGAAAATTTCACATTCTGAAATCAAGGTGGAGTTGGAGGGAGTGTGCAAAGGGCGTGTACGTGCCAAGCATGCCAAGGCAGCGTTTCCTCACAGTGAGACCAGGTCCAACGGGATATTGGACTTGGTGATATATGTGGTCCTATGTCAGTCGAATCAATCACAGGGTCTAGCTACTTAGCGGCATTCATAGATTACTACTCCAAGAAACTTGGTGCTACTTCATGAAGACCAAGGGTGAGGTCTTCAGTCAATTTCAAGAGTTCAAAGCTCTCGTGGAGAACCAGATAGGGAAGAAGATTAAGGTACTAAGATATGATAATAGGGGCAAGTATACCTCCAATGAGTTTCAATATTTATGTAGGGAGGCAGGGATCAAGAAGGAACTCACAACGCCTTACAACTCTTAGTAGAATGGGGTTGTCGAAAGGAAGAACGGGACCATAGTGGGATCAGCGAAGGCAATGATCTATGATAAACACTTGCCTATGTTTTTGTAGGTGGAGGCTTGCAACACAATTGTTTATTTGCAAAACAAGAGTCCTCATAGAGTATTGGAATACAAGACACCTGAGTGTTGAATTTTTGTAGCTATGGTCAGTTTTCATAACATGCAATTTGTACTTGTAAAGATAAAAATATAAATTTGTGATGAAAGAAAAATTGTTTAGAATTTTCTTCATGCTTGCGATAAAAGAAAATTTATTGATTTTATTACCTTATAAGGCATGTTCTTCATGGCCTTTTCAAAAGCAGGAATTTGAATTTTTAAATTTAGTTAAGACACCACGAAAATGCCAAGTCATCCTACCTATTGATCAGGATGGCTCTGCCCCATGTGACACCTATTCAGACCCCCTTCCTATGCATATATATAAGAAGACTTGTCCTCCCTCTAAGAACACGATTCAAATCACACAAGAGACACACATATCTCTAATCTCAAGCGAAGAAAGAGAAGACAAATGGAGCGAATTTTCTGTGGCTTATCTATGTTGAAGAAGAGAGAAATTTTTGTGTCTTATCTTTGTTGAAGAGGAGTAAAAGACATGGGATATCTATGTGCTAGAGGAGCGAGTTCCTGTGACACTATCACTATGCTAGAGGAGTGAAAGATTGGGATTATACCTTCGTGCTAGAGGAGCAAATGTTTGTGATATACCTTCTATGGAAGCCAGCGAAACTTTGTGATATACCTTTTGTAGAAGCCAGTGGAAACTCTATGATATATCTTTTGAGGAACCTAGTGAAACTTTGTGATATATCTTCTGTGGAAGCCAGCGAAACTCTGTAGTATATCTATGTGAAACCAGCGAAGGTTTGTGGTATATATTTTGTGGAGGAGGGTCGAATACACTCTGTAAAGAAGACCGAAATCTGTGGTATATAGTATATTCCTCTCAGGAAAAGCCCGAGATCTTCTGGAGAAGAAGCCTGCCATCAAGTCAGAATTGCATGTGGGTTGAAGCAGTGTACAAGCTTGAGTTTGCTGAGGTGACTATGAAAGAAGAAGGCAGAAACTAGGACTCCATCACAAAGCCTGATCAAGCTACTCAAGAAGGATTTTATGGACAAATAAAGGAGGTCTGACTTGGCACTTTTGTGGTTGTCTTCTGATAGTATCTTGCTGGTGAGTGTGACCACAAGCATTGACTTTGCTATAACTCTTGTTGAACTCAATATTTATCTAAGAAGAAGGTTGTTGGGTTTTTCCCCCAAGTGGGTTTTCCCAAGGTAAACATTGTGTTTCTATTGTGCATTGTGATCTCTACTGCTTCCTTGTATTTATAGTTGAATTTCTAAATGTATAATTGTTTAATGATACATTCAAGTGCTAAATAATCATTTACATCATTGGAAGTAATTATCAAGTTTCAGAAATAAAGTGCTAGTATATTTTTGCATTCGAAATCAACATGGTATCCGAAGATTGGTAAAGGAAGGATCATCGAGATCCCTCTTGTATAAATCTCCTAGGGATCACTATTGTTGAGTCCTCCATGTTGATCTGCATCCATGGCTTCTATGAAATCAAAGAACAAGTTCGAAGGTGCTTCAAATTTCAGAGCTTGGAAAGTTAGAATTGATCTTATTCTTGCAAAGAACAAAGTCTTGGATATTGTGAAGAGCAAGGTTGTAGAACCAGCAAATAATGCAAGGAAGGAGAAGTTCAAGGAAGATGACATCATTGCCATGATTCTTATTTTGGACTCCATTAGAGATCATCTTATCCCCTATATTACAAAGCTTGATACATCTAAGAAGATGTATGATGCCCTAACTGATCTCTTTACTGCCAAAAACATTGATCAAGCCATGAGCTTGAAGAATGAGCTTCGTGATATAAGGATGACAAGTGATGACACCGTGGCTTCATATTTTGTAAGAATCTCTCAAATAAGGGACCAAATTCAAGCAATTGATGAAACTGTCTCTAAAAAGGAACTTGTGACTACAACACTCAATGGTCTACCTAGATCATGGGATGCATTTGCAGCGAGTAGCTGGAAGGAAGCTCCTTTGTTTGAAGAACTATGGACCTCTTGTGCTCAAGAAGAATCAATGCTTATATCAAGAGATAGAAAGGAAGAAGGTTCTCAAGCATATGCAGCTCATTTCAAGAAGGCTGGAGTAAAGAAGAAGTTTGACCTTCAAGAAAGCACGGATTTTGATAAAATCCATAACCCTCAAGAAAAGAAAGATATATCAAAAATTCAATGTCACCAATGTCACAAATTCGGTCACTAAAAAGACCATTGTCCTGAGAGATCAAATGACAAGAAGAACAGAGGAAGACAACATGATGCCACTGCAGATATTGATGAACATCCAAAGAAAGCTAAAGTTGAAGACTCGAGTAACAAAGATTTCTTCTATGAAGCTGGAATCAATGACATAATTTATGTATCAAAATTTTTTGTTTCCTTTTCATGTTTAAATAGATAGACGAGATAGAGCAGCATTCATTGATAGAATAGGGTCTGCTAGAGTAATTAGGATTCGTGAAGGAAGGATTGAGACTCTATCTGAACTTGTAAATGTCAAAGGCTATTGGACTTGCAAAACAGATTCTTAAAGATCTAAGGATTGAAACACTGAAAATCTCTAAGGTTTATGAAAAAAACCATAAAATTGAACCATCACTTGTGCAAAGAACATATTGATTCCAGGGTTTTGACATTTGGTTATCTAGGATTTGTAAACGCTATCCATCCAAAAAGGAATTGAAAAAGAGAAACACTAGGATGAGACGTTTCTACTGAAAGAAGAAACCCTATTTCATGCAAGGAAGGTATGTCATCATATCGATGTTGAGTACAAGGATGTTGATTTGCAAAATGAAAGCAATAAGTATAAGATCAAGAGGGAGTTGATATTCTTCTTAAAAGATAAGTATTCTATCTCTTTTCTTTAATCATTACTATTGTAGATTTCTCTAGTAATTAGTCTCTTATTTTTGCATTCCTTGCTTGGTTGTAACTATTTTTCCATGACCTCCTAGTGAGGATTACAAGTACATGATGGAGGTAATCTAGGTTTTGACAGTAAATGATAAAAAGAACAAAGCAAACATTGTGACAAAAGCTGGATTCATAGGGAGCAAGTTCTAGATTTAGAGCGAGTAGTCTGATCATCAAGCTTGAAGTATGTCTTGAAGTGACATCTTGTTAGGACTCATGTTAAAAAGAGCAGTTGTGGCAGAAAAATTTGACTCTGTTATAGATTAAGAGGAAGTTGCCTGTTGAATTTGATATGAAGGGTTTTTGTTTGATGTACTACTTGGGACTGGAAGTTTGAAATGATGAACTGTATGTCCATGATGAACGATCTGAATATGAGCAGTTGATTGGCTCCCTGATAGGTTGGACATTTTCTTTGCATTGTGTATTGAATTATCTGCATGATACTATGGTTTGAGGTGTTGCAGCATTATACTGATTGGGCAAGGAATGTTGAAAGACACGAAGAGTACATCTGGAAGGAGCAGTGAAGCTCGTGTGTATTTCCTCTAATAAGCAGAGAGTCAATATTTCATCAAAGCCTCTTTCTAGAAGGAAGTTTGTGCAGTTCTAGGACAAGCTTGGATTTGTGGAGATTACATCCCTGGTTGAGATTGAGCAAGGATGATATTGCATCATGGATATGGATTCTCCCTCTGTCATGTACTTTGACCAGAATTAGGGAGGTTATCCCTGTGACAAGTACACTGACCGAAATTAGGGAGAATGGGTTGATAGATTTGATAACATCATGAACAAACATTCTTTCTGTGTCATGTAGTCTGATCGAAATTAGGGATGTTGTCCCTATATCAAATACATTGACCGGAATTAGGAAGAATGATTCAATGGACAGACATTCTTCCTGTGTCAAGTACTATGATCGGAAGTAGGGTTGTTATCACCATGTCAAGTACTGTGACCGAGATTAGGAAGAATGGTCTAGTAGAGGCTACTCAGTTGAGTGGATGTCTTTCAGTGTTTTGGCCTAGCTACTTGTAAGAGTAGGTGCCTTTTCAGCATCAGCCTCAGTTACTCATTGAGTGAGTCCATATAGCATCATGGCCTAGAATGAACCCTGTGGTGTGAGGATGTGGATGTCCTCTAGGGTTTGGCTAACCCTAGGAAGTTGGAATGTGGATGTTCCCTAAGGTTTGACCGTGGTAATGGAAAAATTGTACTAGTATGTATACCATGAGGTTGTGGCGTCGACCGAATAATGGTGACTAGTTGTTGTACCATAGGCTTGTAGAAATTTTAGACCCCACTCCGGTTATCAGTTTCTCCTTATCACTCTCATATAGTTAAATGCCCATTCCCGTAATCATACATTCAAAATTCTGGAAATGATAAATATTTTCTGAAAACACAAATTCAGGAATTTCACAGTGCTGGAAATTGCAGAAATAAAAACACAGTAAAATATTTCAGCCACACACAGAAAATGACACGCTGATTTTTGGTCAATATGACCCAGGAAAAACCCCCTACAACTCTTGGGGAAAACCAGTTCAAGAGCTCTTCTTTATTTCTAGAAAATGCTTTTATAGAGAAGCTGAAAACACAGCAAAAATTTCAGCAACCAAATTACAGACTTATCTTGTTTTCCATGCTTGTCCTCCACCTCGAAAAATCAAAAAATGTGCCAATCAGTAAAAATTACAAGACAAAAAATTTTTACAGCATTAATGATAGTAATAAATGTTGTACGGTTGCCTCGAAAAACATGCCAGAACAGCTGTACAGAATTGTACGGATTTGTACAGCATCCCTCCTCGAACTTTGTGCCCAGAAACTGCCTCGAAATTCGTGCCCAGAAACTGCCTCGAAATTCGTGTTGAAGTTGTCCTTTTTCTTGATTTTTGTGCCAAAAATATCATTTGTACTTCACCTCGATTTTCATGCCCAGATTCTGCCTCGAACTCCGTGCTTAATGCTGTTGTCCTCTTCCATGATTTTCGTGCCTTGTTTTCTTCGAAACTGAGCCTCTCTCTTGTTGTACGGATTTTTGCCTTGGGATTTGTGCCAATATTGCTGCTGTACGGATTTGTTGAGTGTCCTTACTGCTCTCCTCCAACTTCTCACTGCTCGGAAATTCTCCTTGCTCTCTCTTGCTCCTTCTCTCAATCTGCTCATGAAAGACTGAATGACCTTTTCTCTTCTTTTCCTCCTTTAACCTAACCCTAAGTGACTTTTGGGGAATCCCTAAATCCAATGGCTGAGATAGCTTTAGATCTAGGGCTGAGATTAAATGTGTTTTTAATTCTCACTTTCTATTTTTTAATTCACCCCACTTAAATAAAGACCCACTTAGTCTTTTATTTCCATAGTCACTTTTTCACTTTCTAATTTCACATTGACTTTAATAAAGTCACTTTAAAATTAGACTTAGTAACTTTATCACTTATAAAGTCACTTTTAAATTAGATTTGACTTTACCACTTATAAAGTTACTTTAGGAGAAAAAGATAAATACATTTTGACACTTTTCCCTAGGCCAAAGATCAAAGCCTTAGGGAACCACTTGTCCTCTGGTACCCAAATTTTAACACTCCCTCTTACTGAGGAAAGTGTTCCTCACCACCCCCATCTTGTCTCTGAAGTAGTCATGCCTGCCCCATAGTAAGGCTTTAGTGAATATGTTCGCTACCTACTCATCTGTGGAAATATACTCAAGCTTCACAGCTCCCTTTGGAACATAGTCTCTGATGAAATTATCTTTGATCATTTATTCATTCTTCATGAGCAGATTGGAGAAAGGAGGCTGAGAGCTGGCGAAAAGTTCTAAAGGAGAAATTTGTTGCAGCAATCTGAAGGAGAAATTTGTTGCAGCAAGCTGAAGGAGTGATTTCTGGGTAAAGCTGGGCATGGAAATCAAGGCATAGAAGACAACAGAAGGTACAGTACGAACATCATTTAATGTTGTGAGTTGCACGCAATTCGAGAGAAGTTTTTGATAAAATTAAAAAATAAATAAATAATTGAAAAAAAAATCCATACAGTCTGTATCTGTATAGTACATATTTTCAGCTTCAAGTGGGCACGGAAATTAAGGAAAAGTGGGCACGGTTTTCAAGGAGTTTTGGGCTGAAGAGATAAGTTGTACTTTGTTGTTTTGTTTTGTCTACAAATGTATTTTTCCTGAACTTGAAAGATAAATAAATTTGAAGAGCTCTCTAACAGGTTTTCCCCAGAGAAGATTGAAGGGGTTTTGCCTAGGTCTAAGTTGACCAAAAATCTGTGTATTTTTTATGTGTTTTTGATATGTTTATGTCCATATTTATTTTCAGCATGTGTTGACAGTCCCATGTGTTTTAATCTGAAAATTTCATTTCCAGAATTCTATATGTTGAATGTATGTTTATGGGAAAGGGCATTTAACTAAATGGGAGTGATAAGGTGAAATTAAAACCGGGTTGGGATCGCAGGAAAATTTTTAGTCATCAAATTTCAACATGGTATCAGAGCTACAGGCTTAAAATTGCAGTTTGAACAGCAAACAATAGTTTGGGACAGCAAACAGTGGTTTGGACAACAAACTAATATTTTGGGACAGCAAGGTGAAATTTCACACAAACTAAACCTTTTTTGACAACAAGGTTTGCTAGAAAGTTCATTTCTTCATTTTCTTGGTTTTGTAAATTTTGGACAGCAGTCATGGCCATGTTCTTAAGGATAGAGGACAGACTGGATAGGATATCCAACTATGCCGTTTGGAAGGATAAAATTCAGACAGTGTTTGAGGAGGCAGCAGTTTGGGACATAGTGCTGCAAGAGGTTGTACCTCCTACTGCTGCAGATGAACATGCTGAATTCACAAAAAATAATGCAAAGGCAAAAAGGATTTTGATGGACAATCTAAAGGATCATATGGTTCCTCAGGTAAGAAGGAAACACATATGCATATCAGATGTGGACAGTTCTAATCACTCTCTATCAGAGTACCAATGAGAGCAGGAAGATAGTACACAAAAAACAAATGAAGAACATTAGGATGACAAAGACTGAAAGTGTAGTTCATTATCTTGGCAGGGTCAAACAGGTACGTGATGATTTGACTGCTACTGGTGAGGTAGTTGCACCCACAGAGTTAGTCAAGATAGCTATAACAGGGCTTCCTAAGTCTTGGAGGTCTTTGGAGATACTGTTACCTCTAGGGAGAATCTTCCCAATTGGGACAGATTCTGGGATGATTATGTGCAGCATGAGATACGAAAGACTGGCAGTGGTGGGGTGAAGATAGCAGATAAGGAGGATGTAGCCTTGACAGCCAGGAGGAAGAACAAAGGGAAGGCCAAAAAAGGGTGTTAAAATTGGACAACTAGGTCCAAACTCCATGTTGTGATGCTCAGATGAAGATACCAATATTTGTATTGGGTTCCTCTTTCGGAGAGGTGTAAGATCGATTTAAAATTGATCTTAATCTGATGAGCAGAACATTTATTTTGAATTTATTTTTAATAATTTCAAATATGTGCAAGTCGGTCTTAAGGTTTTACACCCCCAACAGATGTGTCACACACCTCAGTGATTGATATAAATAGAGTCAACATTGGAGGACTTTTTCACTCATCTCATCCTCACACATCATCTCCTCCTTTGATTTAGTACGAGCTCCTTGGACGTAGTTTCTGTTCACACGTGGGAAATAAGGACAAAGACGTTGTTGCTGCCGTCGTTGTTGTCGTTGTTGCTGCCGTTGCTGCCGTTGTTGTCGTTGTTGTTGTCGTTGCTGTCGTTGTTGCTGTCGTTGCTGTTGTCGTTGCTGCCGTTGCTGCTGTCGTTGTTGCTGGTGTTGCCGTCGTTGCTACCATTGTTGCTGTCGTTGCTGCCATTGTTGCTGTCGTTGTTGTTACCGTTGCTGCCGTTGTTGTTGGTGTTGCTGCCGTTGCTGCCATTGTTGCTAGTGTTGCTGCTGTTGCTGCCGTTGGGGCAGCGTTGACTTTTCTGGGGTTGACTTTGAGTTGACAGTGTGGCTGTTTTGAGGGCTGTTGTGACACACATGCTAGGTTGGCTAACCAAGGAGACTTTGTTGGTTGAAGCATCCTGTTGACCGTCGTAACGCACCACCACATTTTTCTGTTTCTGGTTTATCTTCTATAGATCCACTGGTATCTTCTATCAGCATTTTACTTGATTGTTTATGTGATTGTTGTGGTGAAAAGTAAAGTTGCATCAAGCATAGAACATCTACATAAATTTACATGGTATCAAAGCTAAGGTGAAGACAAGCCCTATTTGTTGCAATCACCGAAGAGGAAAATGGGTTCCACAAACTATGGCTTCAAGGAGGATGACAAATTGACTGGGAAGGATGACTTCTATGCTTGGAAGATGATATTGGATCTCAAATTGGAAGACCAAGATGTCATGGACTATGTGCAGGGTAAAATCCAAGAACCTCCATCCACTGCTACTGCTGCTGCCAAAACAAAGTACAAGAAGGGGGAGATCGAAGCAAAGCTGATGATCAGGGAATCCATTAATAAAAGTCTGGTGGCCTACATCTCTAAGTTGGGCACATCCAAAGAGATGTATGATAAGTTGGTCCTCATGTTCAAGGCCAACAATGCAAATCAAGTACTATTCTTCAAGAATCAATTGAAGAATCTGAAGAAGGGCAGGGATGAGTCTGTCCAATCATACTTTCTGAAGCTGACCGAGATCAGGAACAATCTGCTGGCTATTGGGGAGACAATAGCTGATCGAGAGATGGTACTCATCGCACTTGGAGGGCTCTCATCTGAATGGCATGTGTTCAACACTACCATTCTAAATAATAATGTGATACCTGACTTTGACGAAGTACTGTCAAGATGCGTTCAAGAAGAATCAAGAATGAAGGAGTATGGAAATGAAGGAAATGCTGCATACACTGCTCATTCTAGAAAGAACTCTGGTGGCCCAAAGAACAAAGGAAAAGCAGGGGATCAAGGAAAGAAGGGCAAGTGCTTCACTTGTCATAGGCCTGGTCACTATGTTAGAGAATGTCCTTTCAAAAAGGATTCTCCTGATGGTGATGACAACAACAACAACCAGAGGGATGGCAATCAAAGGAACAACAGGTTCCAGGGAAAGGGGAAGGCTCCCACCGGCGGAAATGATCAACCTTTCAAAAGGTCAAGAAATTCCAGGTATGAGGAATCAAATGTTGTTGATAAAAGAAATGAATTCATTCTTGTATCTGCCCTCTCTGCTACATCTCCACCCGACACTATGGATGTCTGGTTGATAGATAGTGGTGCTTCAAGGCACATCACTGGGTTCAAAGAAGCACTTTCTGATATGGTTGAGAAGGATACTAATCTGGAAATTATCCTTGGAGATAATGCCACATATCCCGTGAAAGGGACAGGGACTGTGACCCTCCACTTGTCTCAAGGTCAAGTCCTCCACTTATAGGATGTACTCTATGTACCTAATTTGAAGAAGAACCTCGTGTCTATATTAGCCATGGAAGACAAAGGTTTCAATGTGGCATTCACTGATGGAAAGGTGCGCATGTGGAAGAAGAGCTTCAAGGAAGCTATCACGTTTGGGTCTAGAATTGATACACTCTACCAGGTTGGAGGAAGTCCACTGGGAGCAATGACATGAGATGCTATCCGACAGACCGATAATGGCACTGAATATGAGACGAACGAATTCAAGAACTTTTGCAGAGGAGCTAGCATCAAGAGGGAGACCACAATGTTTGTGGGCTACAACGAAACTTCGAAGGCCTATAGATTCTATGTGCCTGGTCAAAGGGAAGTGGAGATATGCCACGATGTCACCTTTGATGAAGATACTTCCCTGAGGAAAGTAGTCAATCTTCCGAGATCTGAGGAAGGTCATGAAGCAAGGCCTAGAAATCAAGAGGAACCGAAGGATGAGACAATCCTGATGTTGAAGGACCAATGGACCCGATTGATCCACCTCCTTCACTGGGAAAGAGACCATCATGGCTCAAGGACACTCTCAAGGATGTTGAGGGACTATGGCCCCATGGGGGACATTCCGTGAAAGCAAGAAGCCAAGTAGATACCAAGGGTATCTAGCAGCCATGGGTACTATTGTACAATCCAAGCCTGGATCTTTTTGAGGAAGCCGTAAAGCATCAAGTATGGAAGGATGCTATGCACGAAGAGTATGAGTCCATAATGAAGAATGATGTCTGGGATGTGGCTCCTAGACCGGAGGTCAAAGCAGTTGTCACCTCAAAATGGCTCTACAAGATCAAGCATGGATCTGATGAAAGTGCTGAAAAGTTCAAGGCAAGATTCGTTGCCCATGGCTCCTCTTTAAAAGAAGGCATAGACTATGATGACATATTTGCACCTGTGACCACCATCCAATCTATTATAGCCCTTGCTGCTACGCAAGGATGGAGTCTTCATCAGATGGATGTGAAGACTGCACTTTTGCATGGTGTGATAAAGAAGAGGTGTATGTGGAGCAACCTCTGGGTTCGAAATCCAAGATCAGGATACCCATGTCTGCAGGTTGAAGAAAGCCCTCTATGTGTTGAAGGAAGCACCCAGAGCTTGGTACGAGAGGATAGATAGCTACCTGATGAAGCTGGGCTTCACTCGTAGTAATGTTGATCCGAACCTTTACTTCAAGGTTCATAGAGAGAAGCCTCTCATTCTGGTGTTGTATGTGGACGACCTCTTCCTGACAGGTGTTGACCCTCTCATTCATCAGTGCAAGAGGGAGCTCGCTGCTGAGTTTGAGATGAAAGACCTAGGACTGATGCACTACTTCCTAGGCCTGGAGGTCTGGCAAAGACCTGGCGAGATTTTCCTTTCTCAAGGAAAATACATTGTGAAGCTTCTGGAAAGATTTAGTATGGTGGACTGCAAGTCCGTGTTGACACCGATGGAGCTCAACTTCAAGAAGTTGAGTGGCAGCGCTGCTGGGCCCGTATTGACAAATCCTAGGGGCTCTAATGTTCTTAGTGAACACCCGTCCGGACGTATGTTTTGCAGTGAATAGTTTGAGTCAACATATGGTTGATCATAACATTCACTGGGTTGGTGCCAAGAAACTCTTGAGATATCTTTGGGGCACGATAGACCTTGGGCTGAGATACACTACCAGGAGCATGACACTCCTTGGTTATACTGACGCCGGTTGGGTTGGCAGTGTGGTGGATCGCAAGAGCACATCTGGATGCTACTTCACACGTAGATCTGCTTCGGGCAGGAAATGGAAGTCGGTAGCCTTGAGCACTGCTGAGGCCGAATACATTGTAACATGTATGGCTTGTTGTGAAGTCACTTGGTTGCGAAAGCTCTTCATGAGCTATTCGAGCATGTGCTAGATGCCACCGTTATCCTTTGTGATAACTAGAGGGGGATTCGTTTGTCATAGAATCCCGTGTTCCACGATCGATCCAAGCATGTTGATGGCTGGTACCACTTTATCCGGGATATGGTACAGCGAGGCGCCGTAAGGCTCGATCATAGGAACTAATGAGCAGGTCGCGAATATTCTCACTATGCCCTTGGGGAAGGTCATGTTCCTAACCTTCCGTGAGAATCTTGGAATCGTGGAATGACCCTATTCTGAGGGTCCTGTTGGACAATGAGCTCTGGGAGCTCTGGGGGGCTTTGGGGATAGCTTCTCGGAGCTATAAGCAACCACAGGGCTAGGCTTGCCGAACCTTGTTGGTGTGCTTGGGCCCCACCGTGATGATTGTAATATCCCCTTTCCGGGATATCTCTCAAACACAGTCAACTCTAAACCAGAGATGGACTGGAGGGGCGTTTACCAGATATTTCACCTCTGAAAAGAGGATGAGATCTGGAGGCTTCCTGGCCCTCACCAGACTCTGTCTATAGAGTATGGGAAAAACACAATAGATGGTATAGCAACGGGAATATCTCAAAGGGAGAATAGGCAGTGATGCAAATCATACAACAGTACATGAAATGCTAGAAACAGTATATGCAACAAATACACATAAAATAGAGAGAATACTGAGCCATTTTATTATACTAAGAAATAGCAATGAGTACAAGAGGTGATCAGAGTGATGGCACCTCGACTTGCACCGGGCAAGTGTAGGAATACTCTCAGAATATCGATGAAATGGCTGCTCTCTGATCTGCGTCCAAGCTGCTGGAAAATAGTCGTGTAGCTGTTACTACTGGAACAAGATGAGTATTTGGGGCTGCTCCCCTACTCGGAATAAGCTGAAACTCTGGAATCAGCCTCTACTCACCAGACCCAGAAAAGCCCAGAGAGCGTTTCTGGAATGGACAACCTCCAAAAATACCTCCCTTGAGGATCTACGCTATCCTCCCAACGGCCACGCTGAGACTGAATGGAATCCTCCAAAATATGACCTCCTGCTCAACCAAAAGTCTCCAATAGGCAAGGGTTGTCCCCCTGCTCAATCTCCTGACCAAAATCCTCCAAAAGAATGCCACACCGAAGCTCCCTCAATATGGACTGCGTCCTCCCTCTCAAGACTGTGCAGTCAATAGATGCAAGGCTCCTCCACAAATGCCACAACTCGATCCTCCTACAAAATACTGATGGGAATGCCTCACCCGAGCAAGCACTCGAAGTCTCCTGGGGCTGAGGGTGAGATCTCCGAACGGAGACACTCAATGCACTAAACAGTGTTGCAGACAAGCTAAACAGCCAGCGTGCTCAAAGTCGTAGTGACCAACTCAATATGCATAAACTCAAATGAGGAAATGAGGAGGCTCTCCTCCTTTTTATAACAATGGGCCTCTCTCAACCCTAGGCCCCACCATCTCCTACGTAGCCTCCATTTGGCCCACGTTGCCAACTAAACTACGCTGTCATGGCCCACGTGGTCTAAGTGGGTCCCCCTCTACGTGGTCTCTTGGCCCCCCTTGGCCCACTTAAGTCACAACGTTGAGTCTACTAGGGAGTGCACTTTATTTTAGTGAGTTATGTCCCCCTCTCACTCACTTTATTTATATTTCTAACTATAGAAGGCAAAATTGATCAAAGTTAATATTTCCAATTAGCTATCGCTAATTGGGAATATTACAATGATTGAGTTGGTTCGCCTCTCATGATTTGTGCCCCGTATGCATCCTACCCATTTGAGTTCTGAACTCATGGGAAGCACCTCTCATTTGGCCAATGATGTGGGAAAAACTAGAGACTAGTAGCAAAGACTGATGGACGCATCAGAGATTGCCGTACTCTCTGTCTAGGATGACACGTGTCCAACCACTTGATCTGGGATCAAGTCTAGTGAGGTTTTGGACCTCCTACTGACTTCGGATCAGATAAACCAACTTCGGGTTGGTATGTGACTCTTTGAGTCCATATGAGGTTTCGGACCTCCAACTGCCTTCAGGTTAGTGAGACTAACTTCGGGTTAGTATATATGACTCTCTTGAGTCCAAGCGAGGTCTCGGACCTCCTACTGACTTCGGGTCAGGTAAACCAACTTCGGGTTGGTATGAGACTCTTTGTGAGTCTGATAGAGGTTTCGAACCTCTGGGCTGAATCTGTAAGCCGGGGAATGATGTCTTTGTGACTGACCCACTTCTATTCTGAAATAAAGAGGCCAGCAAAGCAAGTTACGTCGGGATGACGCATGATGTTTGATTGCACAGGTGGATGAAGTTCTCCCTAGTTGAGAGGGAGTGTTAAAATTGGACAACTAGGTCCAAACTCCATGTTGTGATGCTCAGATGAAGATACCAATATTTGTATTGGGTTCCTCTTTCGGAGAGGTGTAAGATCGATCTAAAATTGATCTTAATCTGATGAGCAGAACATTTATTTTGAATTTATTTTTAATAATTTCAAATATGTGGAAGTCAGCCTTAAGGTTTTACACCCCCAACAGATGTGTCACACACCTCAGTGATTGATATAAATAGAGTCAACATTGGAGGACTTTTTCACTCATCTCATCCTCACACATCATCTCCTCCTTTGATTTAGTACGAGCTCCTTGGAGGCAGTTTCTGTTCACACGTGGGAAAGAAGGACGAAGACAATTTCTTTGCTACTTGATGGAATTCTTCAAGCATTCAGCTGTCTACTTCGCTTCTTAGTTATTCTTTCATAGTTGTTGTCGTTGTTGTTGTAGTTGTTGTTGTAGTTGTTGTTTTCATTGTCAGTTGTTCTTGTCGTTCTTTTTGCCATTGTTCTTGGTGTTGCGTCGTTGTTTGCCGTTATTCTTGCCGTTGCTTTCGTTGTTATTCTTAGTTCTTTAGTTGTTCTTGATGTTTATTTCTCGTTCTTCCTTGAATTGTTGATGGTGTTGTTGTCGTTGCTGTCGTTGGGGCAGTGTTGACTTTTCTGGGGTTCACTATGAGTTGACCGTGTGGCTGTTTTGAGGGCTGTTGTGACACATGATGGGTTGGCTGACCAAGGAGACTTTGCTGGTTGAAGCATCCTGTTGACCGCCGTAATGCACCACCACATTTTTCTGTTTCTATTTTGTCTTCTATAGATCCAATAGTATGTTCTATCAGCATTTTACTTGATTGTTTATGCGATTTCTGTGGTGAAAAGTAAAGTTGCATCAAGCATAGAACATCTACATAAATTTACAGAAGAAAGATACGGATATGTCCAAAGTCACATGTTGGGCATGTCAGAAGATGGGAAACTGTGCTATTACGTGTCCTGAGAGGAAAAATAAGGGGAAGAAAGGCACTATAGCTTCAACAGAGGTGGAACAGTCTGCTTCACAGTTTGACAGGGACTTTGCATTTATTACTTCTACATCTAGTAGAAGTACATCATCCGATGTGTGGTACATAGACAGCGGGGCTTCCCACCATATGACAGGTGCACGGGAGTTATTTTCAGAGCTTGCAGAGAGGGCACTTGATATTGAGATTTTACTAGGAGATGACCGCACTATGAGAGCTGTTGGTGTGGGGATTGTAACCTTTCAGAGGGAGGAGTCTTTGCCTCCTTTGAAGGTCATGGATGTTTTGTATGTTTCGGGGATGAAGAAGAATTGATTTCAGTTTCTGCTATGGAGAAGGGGTTTGACGTCACTTTCTCAGGAAGGCAGGTATTGATGCATCTTGGGGGAGCTTCAATCACTTCGGCCAAAGTGATTGGAGTCCGCTCTGGTAAACTATACAGGTTCAGTTTTCAGTCGGCAGGAGCATTGGTGAGTAGCACATCTGGTAGCACTCACACTAGTACCACTAGCAATAGAGACTTGTGCGAGTTATGGCACCAGAGGATGGCACATATACATCATGGAGATTTGAGAGTTCTGAGGGAGATCACTACTGCAGTTCCTGATTTCAGTGTCGAGCATTATGAGGTCTGCAGAGGGTGTGCTTTGGGAAAGTACACCAAGTTACCATTCCCAGCGAGCGACAGAAGATCTACAAGTATACTAGACTTGATTCATATTGATGTTAGTGGTCGTATGTCTCATGTGTCTTTGGGTGGTTATGAGTATTATGTTATATTCATTGATGACTACTCTAGGAGGACTTGGATATATTTCCTGAAGACCAAGGGTGAGGTCTTCAGTCACTTTAAAGAGTTCAAAGCTCTTGTGGAAAAGCAGACAGGTAGGAAGATTCAGGTCTTGAGGTCAGACAATGGTGGTGAGTACACCGATGGTGGGTTTTCTGACTTCTGTGCATAGGAAGGCATTAGGAGAGAGTTCACGATTCCTTAAAACCCCCAACAAAATGGGTTGTCTGAAAGGAATAACAGAGCTATTGTTGGGGTTGCTAGAGCAATAATTCAAGATCGAGGGTTGCCTTTATTTTTGTGGGCTAAGGCCTGCAATACTGTTGTTTATCTTCAGAACAGGAGTCCTCATAGAGTATTGGGGAATATGACTCCGGAGGAGGCTTTCACTGGAGAGAATCCTCATGTGGGACATCTTCGTATCTTTGGATGTCTAACATATTCTTATATCCCCACGGAGCAGAGGACGAAGCTGGAACCCATGGCAGAGAAGGGTATCTTTATGGGTTACAGCGAGACTTCGAAGGCCTATCAGATCTTTATTCCTTCTAAACGGAGAGTGGTGATTAGGAGGGATGTGAAGTTCGAGGAGGAGAGGGCCAATCGAAGATCATGGGAGTATGATGTGAGAGAGTCACAGACTTCTCCTCAGAAGGGAGGTCAGGTACAGGGAGCAGGACCTCAGGGTTCTGGATCGACTGGTACAGGAGGTACTTCAGTGTCCGTGACATTTGGGACACCAATGGCAAGTTCACTGAGCACTTCTTTTGGGAGTCCACTAGTACAGAGTTCACATGGCACTTCAGCTGACACAGGCACAGGTGTTGGTACAGGTTCTTCGAGGACAGGTGCTGATACAGGCACACCAGGGTTAGTTGGCAGGCCTTCAATTTCACTAGACTAGGGGGAAGAGGATGAGGTTCCCTATGGAGAAGCTTCTTCAAGGAAGAGGAAGCCCAAGTGGCTTCAAGACACCTTGAAGGAAGCAGAGTTCGTTGGTCCTCTGAAGAGGGTGAACAGAGAGAGTGTGCCACCTGAGCGGTTTTGTAGTTATGTAGCCAAGGCTACCAGCATTATTGACTCTAACCTTACTAGCTATGAGGAGGCTGCCAGCCAGGAGGTATGGAGAGAGGCTATGGTGGAGGTGTATGCCTCTATCATTAAGAACAATGTCTGGGAGGTGGTGCCTAGGCCTGAGGGCAAGTCAGTTGTGACTTCCAAGTGGCTCTACAAGATCAAACATGATGCAGATGACAGCATTGAGAAGTTCAAGGAGAGGTTTGTGGCTAGAGGATTCTCATAGATAGAGGGAGTTGACTATGATGAGACCTTCACTCCCGTATCTCGGTACACTTCTATATAGTCCCTTATTTCTATTGCTACAGAAATGGGTTGGCAGATCCATGAGATGGATGTGAAGACCGCATTTCAGAACTGAGTTATAGAGGAAGAGGTGTATGTTGAGCAGCCACAGGGATTTGAGGTACTTGGACGAGAGACCCATGTATGTCGGTTGAGGCGAGCACTCTACGGACTTAAGCAAGCTCTGAGAGCTCGGTATTCGAGGATTGATACTTAGTTGCAGCAGATGGGTTTCACGAAAAGTGATGCAGATCCGAACCTATACTACATTGTTGTAGGGGATGATCCGCTCATTCTTGTGCTATACGTTGATGACTTGTTCATTATTGGGGCAGAGAGACGGATTAATGGTTGCAAGGAGGATCTTGCTATGGAGTTCGAGATGAAGGACATTGGGCTGATGCGTTACTTTTTGAGGCTTGAGGTGTGGCAAGAGGAGGGGCATATCTTTCTGGGGCAGGGGCATTATGATGTGGATGTGTTGAGCAGATTTCACATGGCAAAGTGTAGACCCATGTCTACACCTATGATCACCAACTGGAAGAAGCTTCATGCTTCAAATTCTAGTTTGGTGGACCCCACATTGTATAGGCACCTTATTGGCTCCTTGATGTATTTGGTCAACACTAGGCCAGATATATGCTTTGCAGTGAACACACTTACCCAGTTCCTGGTTGAGCCCAGGAGGGTGCACTGGGTAGTTGCAAAGCACATTCTTCGCTACGTGCAGGGGACTGTTGATTATGGTCTGGACTATAGGCGGGGAGATGGAGTGAGTTTGGCAGGGTACACAGATTCAGATTGGGCAGGGTGCGCTTCTGACAGGAAAAGCACTTCAGGGTGTTGCTTCGGATTGGGTTCGGCAGTTGTGTCGTGGTTTAGTCGAAAGCAAAAGTCAGTTGCTTTGAGCTCTTCTGAAGCCGAGTATATGGCCGCTAGCCAAGCTAGTTGTGAGGCCATTTGGCTTCACAAATTGTTGTATGGCCTATTTGATCAAGAGTTGAGACCGACAGTTATTCACTGTGATAATCAGAGTTGCATTAAACTCACTGAGAATCTAGTGTTTCGTGACAGGTCAAAACACATTGACATCAAATATCATTTCATCAAGGACTATGTTAAGAAGGGGGACAAGATGGGTGTGGTGAAAAACACTTTCCTCGATATGATGGAGTGTTGATTTTTAATGTACCTTGGACAAGTGGTCACTGGTTTCCCATGGGTTAGTCTCTACCTAGGGAAAAGTGTCCAAAATAATTATTTTCCTAAGTGTGACTTTATAAAGTGAAAGTGACTTTAGACATAAAGTACAATGTGGGTACTTTATTTAATGGGTCAGTTAAAAAATAGAAAGTGAGAATTAAATGCACATTTATTCTCATCCCTTGATCTAAATGAATCTAAGCCATTAGATCTTAGGGTTGCCCAAAAGTCATTTAGGGAAACAAAAGAAGGAAAAGAAAAGGGAGAATGCATTCATCCATTCATTCTTCATGAGCACATTGGAAAAAGAGGGCTGAGGGCTGGAGAAAATTTCTGAAAGAGAAATTTGTTGCAGCAAGCTGAAGGAGTGATTTTTGAGCAAAGTTGGGCACGGAAATCAAGGCATAGAAGACAGCAAAAGGTATAGTACAAATAGCATTTAATGATGTGAGCTGTGCGCAGTTCGAGAGAAGTTTTTGAAAAAAAAATTGTAAAAGTCATACAGTGGTACTGAAATCCGTACATTCCGTACGGAATCTGTATAGTACAGTCCGTATCCATACAGTACATATTTTCAGCTTCAAGTGGGCACGGTTTTCAAGGAGTTTTGGGCTGAAGAGATAAGTTGTACTTTATTGTTTATTTTTGTCTGCAAATATATTTTTCCTTAACTTGAAAGATAAATAAATTTGAAGAGCTCTCTAACACGTTTTCCCCGGAGAAGATTGAAGGGGTTTTGCTTGGGTCTAAGTTGACCAAAAATCTGTGTATTTTTTTATGTGTTGCTGGTCTGTTTATGTCCATATTTATTTTCAGCATGTGTTGATAGTCTCATGTGTTTTAATCTGAAAATTTCATTTCCAGAATTCTATATGTGGAATGTATGTTTATGGGAAAAGGCATTTAACTAAATGGGAGTGATAAAGTGAAATTAAAACCGGGTTGGAATTGCAGAAAACTTTTTAGTCATCAAATTTCAACAATTGATGTCAATATGGCAGCACATAAGAGATGCCAGCAGTAGTATTGACAGTCAATATAAGAAGAGATAGAGTAATCATATTCTAGTCACCAAAGCATTAAATAAATTCTTGCGACAGTTCAGAGAGCATACTGAAGTAAGAACTTTACGGGATACAATCCCAGAATATCAGCTCCAAACCATTGAAATTGCCAAAGATCTTCTAGGAAAGGTGATCTGAAAAAGGAAATGTCATCATCAAATTGCTGTCAGTACACAATGCTGATAAAATACAATACAATTAATAAGAACTTATATGGCAATGAGAAAATAAACTTTGCTGCACAATTAATCATAGTTTACTTTTAGGAGGGAACTAAGAAAAACAAAAGAGAATCCATTATGCAAAGAATTTTCCAGCTCAAATTCTACCGTCAAACCTCTATGGCTACAACCTATTGATGTAAAATATCAATGAACAGGTTCAATCATAACATGTTACAAAATGCCAAACAGACTATACATTTTTATGGTTACTTTAGCTGAATGAATCTTACAATAATGCAAGCAATGTGAAAAAATGCACTTATTCGTCCATTAGAACTTGTGTCCTTCACATTTCAGATCACTACAAATTGCAAAAGCCTAATTTCCTCAAAATTGAGCAGTAGGAGAACATGAGAGATGTTAGGTGGGATTTCATTACAAGAAGGGAAAACAAGATAAGAGGTGCACTAGTTGACCTATTCTTCTAATATTAGTCTTATTCTTGCAGTTTATATTTTATCCTAATCCTAGCTCTTGCAGCAAATTTATTGCCTCTCATATATTAGCTCCCACAAAGCATATTATTTACTCCATATGCAAAGTTGCGAATGTAACTGCCTTTTTGTCTGCATCTATGGGATCACTAAGAAACAGAACATGTCCCCCAAGGCCTGCATGTCCATATCCTGCATGTTGGGCACATGACATGTTCTGCCTTTCTATATGCATCTATAGGAGGCTATGAAACAAGATATATCCTCCAAGGCCTGCGCGTCCGATCCCACATGCCAGCACGTGACACTTTAGGACACATGTCAGACATGCATTTGACCCATCCTAAAATAGGGCACCTGGCAAGAATGTGCCCTAGCAGTGTCCCAATGTGTCAGACACCAGCAAACAAAAAGGGAATCTGCAAGGGGCCAAACAAAGATAAAAAAGTGATTTAAACTTCCTATTTTTCACTTTCTGGTATAGAAAAACACTCTTAACCAGGGTTGCGGGGAAGCTTCATACCCCTTTCGCTCCCGCTCCGGAAACGCGCTCCGTTCGGGAGCGTTTCGGAAACGCTAGGAAACGCGCTTCCGAAAACGCTTCCTGTCGGGAGCGTTTTTCGGGAGCGTGTTTCCGACTCAAAACGCTCCTGCGCTAGAGCGTGCCAGAGTGTCAAAGCGAACGCTCCCGAACGTCGACCTGAAAAAACGCTCCCTGTTTTTTCGGGAGCCGTTTCGAGGGAGCGTTCGGAAGCGAACGGCTCTGACGCTTAGACGTTAAAAACGCTTCGGGGCGTTTTTAAACGCGGGAGCGTTTCGGGAGCGTTCGCTTCCGCGCACTCCCGGCGAGAAAACGCTCCCGCCCCGGCGCGCGGGGGTATGAAAAATTTCCGATTTTTTATGCATAAAAAGAGTTTCATTTTCGGTTATTGTTTGTTAGTTGAGAAGTGAAATTGAGTGAGAAGGAGGGCGAGAGCGCAAGGTTTGGTTGACGGCAATCGGGAGAGCAAGGCAAGGCGGCGGGGGAGAGCGGGCAAGGGGTGACGGGAGGATTGCAAAGAAAGAGGTAGGCCTTCTAATCCAATTTTGTATTTTCTAAGATGAATTTGTAGATTGTTAAATGGTTTGAAAATGAAATCTTGAATTTTGCTTGAATGTTGCATTTTATTGGATTTAAAACTTTTAAAATGAGTTGTTGTTTTCCTATGTTGCATTTCCTATTCCCATTTGGCATTTTTCTATTTGTTTTGCAGGCTAGATTCTAGAAACTTGAAACTTGTTTCCATCATGGCTATATGGGTAGGAATTTTCCTCATGTTGGTTCCTTTCTTTGTGATAATGGTGTTGGAGAGTGCTAGAAGAAAGAGGCAAATCAGAGAAGAGGAGGATGAAGAGGAGGGTTATGGTGGATCTGAAGAAAATCCTGAAGAGGAGGAGGATTATGCTGAGGAGGAAGTGGGGAGTGGAGACCCTGAGAACATAGAATCCCCAACTAAACAAGACTAATATCCTTTGTGGAAATATGTTCAGAAACAAGAAGGAGGGAAAGGTGGTGGAACCACTAAATTTATTTGCCCCCATTGCAATAAACAATACCATGGTTCATACAACCGTCTGAGAAGGCACCTTTGTGGGATAATGCCAGGAGATGGAACTAAAAATTTTGGAATCAAAGTTTGTACTTATGTGCCAGCACCACAGAGAGAGATATATAGGAAGGAAGAGGGGTTGCCATACAGAGATCATCTAAAAGATCTAAGGGTATCGCTGATTCAGGCCCAACACATTCAACTTCCACCCATGCCAGTGGTTTCGGAAGCAGTGGCACTGGATTAAGGCGTAGAACCATATCCGATTTCCTAGACGAAGGGTGTAGGAATGATGTGGATTCAAAGTTTACCGGTTTCTATATGCATGTGGGGTGCCATTCAATGTTCTTCGCTCACCTTATTGGCATGAAATGGTTTCTGCCATTAATGATGCCCCCAAAGGATACAAAAGCCCTGGGTATGACAAGGCCAGAACCGTGGGTCTCGATCATGAAAGAGCTAAAATAAATCATTCTTTGGCTAGAATGACAGGTTCATGGAATGAGCATGGGTTGTCCATTGTCTCTGATGGATGGACCAATGTAAAAGGAAAACCATTGATAAATGTTTTGGCTGTGTCGGTTAGTGGTGCAGTGTTCCTGGCAGCTTATGATTATTCAGATAAATTCAAAACCAGCATTAACATTGCAGAACCATTACTTGAAATAATTGAAAAGACTGGGCCATACAATGTGATACAGGTCATCACTGATAATGCTGCTAACTGTAAGGCAACAGGAGCAATTGTTGAGGATAAATACCCCAACATTTTTTGGTCTGGGTGTTTGGTTCACACAATGAACCTTTTGATGCATGATATCATAAAAAACAAACAACCTCAGTTCAAATGGCTTGGTGATTTGTACAAAAGAGGTAAGAAAATGATCAAATTTATTACAAATCATAGCAATACCCATGGGCTTTTCCGTACTCACTCCAAATTGGAGTTGTTGAAAATAGGAAAAACTAGATTTGCTAGTTATTACCTCACCTTCAGGGGCCTTTTGAAGGTAAGAGAGTCATTGGCTGCAATGGTATCAAGCCCACACTGGCAGCTATTAAAGGACAGGGCGGCAACAATAGTTGACAGGCAAGGTTTCAAACATGTGGAGGAGACCGCCCTTGACCATCTGTTTTGGGCACGTATGAGGGAAATTGTGAGTTTTACCAAGCCCATTTATAACATGATTCGCTTTGCAGATAGTGATAAACCAGTGATTGGAGAGGTTTATGAGCAGATGGATAGCATGTTGGGGCAAATAAAAGATATTGTTAAGGATAATGATCCCATTTTGTATGCTATGATTCATGACTGTGTGTGTGCACGGTGAAATAAACTCAATGTTCCACTACATGCTTTGGCATATATCCTTACGCCAAAATATTACTCTCCATCTTGGTTGGGCCAACCTGCACCTGGAGGTGGGGTTAGGGTGAAACCTCACACAGATCCAGAGGTACAAGAAGGGTACATGAAGGCATTGGACAAATTGGTACCTAACAGGGAAGAGTGTGCTAAATTGCGCCTTGAATTAGGCAAATACTTCAGTTGCACTGCTAACTTTGGTTCATTCCATGCAATGGAAGACAGGGACAGATTCGATGCTCTCACATGGTGGGAAGCATATGGCGGCAGGGGACTTTTGCCAAAGTTGGCTAAAAAAGTTCTCTCACAAGTTGTGAACACTTCTTCTGCAGAGAGGTGTTGGAGCACCTACAACTTTATACACAATGTGAGAAGAAACAGGCTGAATGAAAACTGAGCTGAAAGCTTGGTTTATGTGCATTATAACTTGAGGTTGTTGAGCCATTACTGTGATCGGGCAAATGAGGATCAATCATACAGAGTCTGGGACAACAACCCAGAGGATGATAATTTGGAGGACGGCACATTACATCTAGAAGAATTGGAAGCAAAACTTTATAGGGATGATGATGAAGCATCAGCAGCACCGCCACACACAGGGCCAGTCCCACCATCTACTGGTAGCAGTGCGGGTGCCAGTGCCAGTGCCACTCCTCGATATCACACTATTGTTCCTTTGCAGATCCAGCCTCCACCTTCGGGTCGTGGTCATGGTACTCCTGAGAGTACTAGAAGACCAACAGTTCCTCGTGGCTCACAGAAATTAGACATTTCTCGTGGGCGTGGCAAGGGGCTAGCCAGATAAAATATATTTGTTGTTTACTATTTTCTATTTGTTGTTGACAGTTGAACAGTTGAAACTTGACTTGCTACTGATTTCATATATTTAAATTTTTAATGAAGTTGGCATTTATAAGTTTACTATTTACAAGTCATTATGAATTATGAATTATGAATATGATGCTTCATGAAAGTTATATGGTGATCAATGAATCAATGATGATAAATGTTATATAATATCAATGATGATAAATGTTATATATTGAATTTTGAAATCAATGAATCAATGATGATAAATGTTATATATTAATGATGATAAATGTATATTGAATTTTGAAATCAATGAATGAATGATGATAAATGTTATAATATATATATCAATGATGATAAATGTATATTGAATTTTGAAATCAATGAATCAATGATGATAAATGTTAGATATTGAAATTTGAAATCAATGATGATAAATGTTATATATCAATGATGATAAATGTTATATATTGAATTTTGAAAGCTTGAAACCTTCAGATTGATGATTTGCGAGACTCAAGAGTCAATATGTTGTCTGCTTCCAACTCATGGGCGTGGTTGATGAAGATTATAACTTCTAGATGATTGATGTTATATGATTCAATCTATGTTTTTATGTTTTTTATGTCTAATTCATCATTCTACATGTTTTTGTTGACATATATGCATCAAAATATTAAAAATATTAAAAATATTAAAAAATATATATATATATATATAAAAACGCTCCCGAAAACGCTCCGGACCCGGAAACTTTTAAAAATGGCGCTCCGCGCTTCGCTCCCGCTCCGCGCTCCCGCTCCCGCTCCCGCTTCCAAGTAACCTTGCTCTTAACATTGTGTAGGTGATGGAGAACAACTAGATATGGGAATTTTGACAGTGCAAAATGTTGCTCCTAGGAAAACATGATAAAATTTAATCTATCCTAGGTACAGATCCAGGATGGATTTATGAAGAAGAATTGAATGCTATAATTTAGAAATAGGCAATGGAATAAGCTCAAGTCGTCAGTGAACAACAAACTAACCATTAGAGAGTGACCCATACAAAAAACTTTAACTATGCAATTTGACCACATACCACAAGTGGAGCATCATACCATCGGTTTTTCCCCTATAACAAGCCATATATGCCAAGAGCCATGAGAAATAATTACAGTACAGCCAATAAAAAGTCATAATTGGCTTAGTGCCCTGAGACCAAGAAAGGTTAAGGAAGATATGACTCATTTGACCTTGTAAATAGCAAATCCAAACAAATTGGTGTTGTCATGGGCCCGTAATAAAGCATCTTAAATAACCATGGCTGCAATTAGGGGCTTGAGCCCCAAACTATACCCATAGAGTAAGGAAATACTGCAAACAACTACCTCAAAGGGTTAAAGTGAACCAAACTGGCAACCAATGGCAAAAAAACAAGAGAGAAATGGCAACAAAGGACCTACCTAAGCACTAGACATCCCTAAAAAATCATACATCTAGGCTAAGGTAAGGGGAATCAAGGAAGGTGATATGGCACAGAATGACAATAAGAGATGTCAATGTCATCACTAGATGAGTCACGCATGGACACAGCACGGACGAGGATCACACCATGGCCTCCCTAGTGGGTACAAGCATGTGAATGCTAAAGTGTGAAATCCATATGCTACAAGGAGCAATTCCTAGGCGACTTTGGAAAAATAAATATTCCCCACTCATCGTTGCTTAGCTGAAGAAAGAGAAAATTGAATTGTGCTAATGGATCCCCTATAACGCTAAATTTTGGCAGGTCAACCTCAATCATGAAGAGAGGAAATAAAACATATATATCCTTCCACATTTTGCATTGGAATTGGTAACTATTTCTCTTTATATAAGACATATTTTCCAACCAAAAAGAATCATGATGAAATAAAGCTTGTTCAAAAAAAAGGTGGGATTCGGGAAAGTATTCACTCCCTTTTCTTGGAAGAGGATATAACTTATTATTGCATTTTTCAGATCTCTTGTACATTTTCTTCTATTACTCTAAGACGTATTATTTTTTTTGTAACTGTCTAAGATGTATTATTTAAAAATTATACAAATAAAACTCTTTTCAAATGTCTTTGTATCAGACAATAATAGTCTTTAACACTATCACATTGGAAGCACTAAAAATAGACTAATGACAATAGGCCTAGTGCTCGTCAATACAACTAACATGATTGCAACAAAGAGCATGATTCATGACACAATGGAAACAATATTATTAAATCTAACTCTCAACATCATGATGAAATCAACCTATAAGTTATAACACATAACACCTGCTTTCCAAAACAATTATTCATTCCCTCATACAAACTAAAATAGTAACACATATCTAAGTAATATTACCCAACATATAAAGTTGATCACTTACGTGGTCGGTCGAGGCGTAGGATTAAGGCGTTCAAGAGTAATAACTCTTTCATTTACATCAATACGATCAATATCATTATCCTTGCTAAAAAGCGACATATAAAAGCCCCCAGCATCTTTAATCTACAAAAATTAAATAAATGAAATAGAAAGGTTGGATTAGATAAAGCATTTACATAAACTAAACTCCATAACAAGCGTAACAAAAAATAGCACAGAGAAGTAATAGGCATAACATTGGAAAATGTAACTAGTTTAGGTCTTCATAATTGTCATTGTACTCATGTCAATATGTATATATTATGTTACAAGAAAAAAAAAAAAATATATATATATATATATATATATATAATTTTTAAGCATGGGTTTCATACTTCATTTTATTTGTCATCTAGATCAAGCATGTATTTCATGCTCCTAGGGTTTGTCATGCAAAAGAATATTTTTATTGAGTCAAGAGAGTCCTTGTCAATTGTATAAGACCCTTTTGGGCAAGTAGTAATATGTAAAAGATACTGATTTTGAGTCTAGAAAGTCCTAGGAGCCTCCAAGCACAAGTCGCCCCTTGAAGTGACAAGTCAGCCTAAAGAAGGGTATTCGACCTCATGGAAAGCCCATAAATAGAAGTACATTCGACCTCATTTAGTCACCAATTCGATCTCTCAAGAATAAGTTCGATCTTAAGCTGGGAACATCAAGAAAGCTAGAGCAAAGGTCAAGGAAGCAAGGATAAATCAAGAAGAAGAAGAAAATTTTCTTTGGGCCATTTTTCTCTCACGCGTGCGAAGAAGCTAGGGTTTTCGCAGCTACTACAAGGCCGAAGATTGCAAGTCAAAGTTGTAGGGTCAAAGATGGGGGTCAAAGTTCAAGCTGGAAGCTGCTTGAAGCTTAATTGATCTTTGTTAATTTGGTTAATCTCTGACCTAATTGGAAGGGCTTCTTGGAGGGCTAACTTGGTGCTTGGAGGAGGATTTGGTCTAGGGTTTTAGGTCTTGGTTTTCTCATTTGAAGCAAATTATATAAGAAGAGAAGGGATTTTTCGGGTTTCCCCTTGGAGGGGTTTTGTCCTGGCTTGGAGACTGATTCGTGTGTCCACTATCTTTATTGTTTTTGCTCTTAATAATTGTTTGTTGAAAAGATCTGATAAAGAAACATAAGAAGATAACTAAAGTTCACAAGAAATTATTAAGGTTAAGGAGAAGTTGAATTAATAGCTTCCCTACTGCATTCTCCAACATGGTATCAAAGTTAAGGTGAACTAGAGAAGGCAGTTGGAAGATCATCTTGTTGACATAAGAAGGGATTACTTGTCAAGGGGAATAATTTGCAAAAAGACAAAAAGAAGAAGAAGACCTATTAATCTAGAAGGAGGGTTACTACATCAAGTTTTCATCAAAGATCTCATCATCTCAAAAAGGATCAAGCTCTTATTGAAGAAAGGAAGCATCAAGGAATCTTGGGGTCATCATTCACTCTTTGAAGTTGCTCAAAGACACCATTATTGAAGGCATCCTAGAAGTCATCATTCTAGGGCATCTTTGAAGTCTCCTTGGAGGTCTTGAAAACATCAATATAGTTGGAGACATCATCAAAAGGAAGGACTCTTGGTTGACAACTAACATATTGTTTTCTATGTCTCAATCTGCAGATCATATGGCTACATTTTGCAAGGAAAGCAACAAGCTCAATGGATCAGCAAACTTCCTTGCATGGAAGAAGAGGATTGACTTGGCACTCATGGAATATGTCCTTGGTGAAGTATTTGTACCAAACAAAGAGAAGACTCAAGAATTAGAAAAATACAAGGGAGAAGTAAGGGCACAAAGAATCATTGTTGAATCTATAAAAGATCATCTTGTTCCCTTTGTTGCTGATTTGAAGGCATCCAAGGCTATGTATAATAAGTTGGTAAAGTTGTACTCTATATGTACATCAGGTCAAAAGATCTCCTTGAGGAATCAACTATACAAAACAAGGAAGTCAAAGGATGAAGATGTTAGTGTCAGTGTTTGCATCCTGCCATCAGTGATCAAAAATCCCCTTTTCATATCATTTTAGGGGTCCCACTTAGAAATTTTTATTCATTCCACTAGGTCATGCAAAAATTTAGTCACTAATGGTAGCCCTAGTCCAAAAACATCACTCTTCCTCAATATTGATTACTTGCTGGCATAGTTTCATACCTTGCTGACTATACACCATCCATAAAGTCAATATCAGTAATGTCATCTTGAAATTCAGCCTTTCAAGGTCTCATTAGGTCTTTTAGGGTTTTTCAAGGTCTCATTAGGTCTTTTATTGTTTTTCAAGGTCTCATGAGGTCTTTTAGGGTTTTTCAAGGTTTCATTAGGTCATTAGGGTTTCCAAGGTCCAATAAAGCGTCATTTCCAATGCATAAGACCAGCAAGTAAAGGGTGATCTAATAAGATCTCTTCACCATATGAAGATGATTTGTGAAGAAAATTTCTTGTTTCAGCATGTAATTTGGGTTTTCAGATGTAATTTTTAATTTTCATTATTTAATTTTATGTCATCAAAATGTAATAAGTATAATGATTCCCAAGTTGCTAACTCAGAGTTCCAACATGCCAAAGCATCAAAATGCCAAATCAAAGAGTTCTCAAAGTCATCAGGTGATCAATTTGTCAAGGAAAAAGTCAAGCGCAAAGGTAAAAATTCAAAGTTTAAAGTGAAAGTGAAGAAAGAAAAAGTGGGTCCCAAGGCCTAATTCATTCAAATCATGAAGTATAAAGACCACCAAGACATCACAAAGAAGCTCATTTGTCATTTCATCCATCGAGCTTGCACTCCCTTAGACGGAAAAATCGAATTGCAGGGTTAGAGGCCAAGTTTTTTAGTGGCGTTGCGCTTTCAGAGAGTGGCGTTGCGCTTTTAGAAGTGGCGTTGCTCTTAGAGTAAGCAGCGCGTTGCGCTTTTCTTCCACTGGCGTTGCGCTTCTAGGCAAGGCACTACGCTTTTGCCCAATGCGGTGCGCTTTTGTCCAGCAAGCCCTGAAGGCACCAAAACTCAACAAAACTCTCCCAAACCTTCAACAAATGCCTCTAAACACTCTCTAGCAAGAAAGTACATCAAGTTTCTTGCCTCCTTGCACTCCTAAACGTTCATTTCTTAGTGTTTTTGTTCCTAAATGAAATTGGCATTTGGTCTAGTGAAGAAACACTAGTTTTATTCCTAATTCCCAAATTTGATGCCTTAATACCCTGCATTTCATTCCCACATATCTAAAAACCCTATCCTTACCCTTACACTACCATTTCCTAGTCCCTAAATCCCTTTCCCTTAAAACACTAAGTCCTAGGCTTCTACATTCCTAGGTAGCCCCTTCCCTAAACCTATAATTAAATTCTCATTTTCAATTCCCTTGACATTTAGACCTCTCATCACCTCCCAAAGCTCCATAATCCCTTCCCCCATCTCCCTAAATTTTCCTAGAGTTATCCCTATTCACTAGACCCATCTTCACTCCCCATTCCCATCCACCTTATCCCTAGGGTTTTCATTGGCCACCAAAACACTATGGAGGAAGACAGAGATTATATGGAAGAGGAGGGTAGACAAAGAGAGGAGGATAGACAAAAGAGAAGGCCTCGCAAAGGAGGAAGAATCCCAAGGCTGGAGCCCACCAACACAAATGAATTGAGGGCCTCTCCCATGACTGTCAGTTGTTTTGAGTATGTAGGTTGCCTGGATCTCTGCAACATGATTCAAAGGGTCCAACATCATCCTATCTTAAGTAGATTCTTCATTTCAAACCTTAGAGATAATCAAGTGACCCTTGTTGGTGTGACCTTCAGTGTATCTACATCTGTCATTGTTGTTGCCACATGGATTACAAACATCGGAGAGAAATGGTTTAAATCCAAAGATTTGGAGGATCAGTACAATGAACCATTCATCAAACCAAGATACAAGAATGAAAGGAGGAGGGTTTTCCCTTTCAGCGACCTTCTTGATAGGTATGCACCCATGATGAAGATCATCATGAAGTATTTCTCTTGTGAAAAGAGGTTTTCTAGGCTCTATACATACCACATTAGACTGTTGATGCACTTCACAAGAGTAAGATTGCTCAATATCCCATACCTTCTATTCAGAAGCATAGATAAAATGGCTTACATTGTGCAAAAGAGAGACTGTGACCAGCAGATGAATAGCCTCTTCCACCACTCATTGATCAAAATCATTGTGCTCCATCACCTTGATCAAGTGGGCATCTCATGGGACACCTTCATTGCAAATGACATCTTCACTGCTCCACAAGCTCCACATGTTGAATATGTGCCTTCTTCATCTCACCCTGCTACATCTATGCCTCCACCTCAGTCCACTTCACATACTCCATCACTATCGCCACCATCATCACCATTTTATGAGCAGGATGAGTCACCTAGCATGGTTGAGGTCAGCAAGCCTAAAGAGGGTGAAATCAGCATGTTGGCAAAGACATATCAAAGAGGGCAATAGCAGGTACAGAAGGACAACAAAAGATGGCAGAGGAAGATGTACATGGGGAAGCCATTCATGAGGAGGATGACTTCCATGAGACAGAGACTGATTTGATCTTGTTGACTTGGATGAGCAACATGATGGTGAGGCCTCCAAATTGATTATCAAGCAGAAGGATGCCCAAATCAGGGAGATTCAGACCAACTTAGAGAGATCTAAGTTTTTCATTTCATACTATGAGCAAGAAAATGAACAACTCAAGACCAAAAAGGCCATCATGGAGATTCAGCTTCTCAAAGAAAAAAGAGAAGAGAACAAAGCAAAGGCCTTGCTTGATGAGGCTTATGAAAGATATGGTGAAGCCAATGAGGCAGAAGAACAAGTGCCAAGAAGAAGACCTAGGCCTAGATGGCTAAAAAGAGCTCTAGAACTAGAGAGGGAAAAGGAGGTTGAGCTTGCTAATAAGCTCACTTTGAAGGAACAGTTTGCCATCATTGTCAATGAGAACTGGAAGCAATGGCTTCACAGGGCCAACCAGCATCTTGAGAAGCTCCTGGAGAAGGCAAACAAGGACAATGACATATTGAGGAAGAAAGCCAAACACTACTTCAAGAAAAATCAAATTGCAAGCTCAAAGCTCAAAAAGGCCAAATCAAGACTTGAAACCCTAACCAAGCAAAATGAAGGGGATAAGCTTGATATTCTTATTAAGGCATCACTCATTGCCTAATACACCTCATTAGCATCCCACAACAGAAACTTTGAATAAATTTGGGCAATTTTTGAAATTTTTGGAATTTTTTGTGTTTTTGCCAATTTTGCACAGTGGCCTAGGCACTGCGCTTTTCCTAGGGACCTCCAATGGACAAACTGAAGGTACCATTGGATTTAGAAGGCAAATTACTGTCAAGAAATTTTTCCTCCAGGAGGGATGTCAGAATCAAGATTGGAATGTAGGGGTCCTCCAAAGTATGTTGAAGCCTGAATGGTCTACCTCCCTCATAACTATACAACTCTTCTTCACCTGTGAAGGCTAGTATTCTAAAGCCTACTTGTATCATATGAGGTTTCTTTTTCATTTGGCAGGTTTTAGCAAAATGAATTTACCATATTTCCTCCATCAAAGTTTGCTAAAGATGTGCACCAAAGCAAGAACAAGACCTGAGCTACAAGCCCATGATATTCATCATCACGACTTAATTAAAATATTGTACACTCATGAGTTAAATAAGCAAGAGGAGCAGTTGAGGCAAATGAGACAAAGAAACCGAAGACCACCTATACCTAGAAGATCAAGGAGAGGCCAAACCAGAGTTTTTGCCCAAACCCTAGTGTTGGAAAGTGTAACTAGGTTCGATCTTCATAATGACTATGTAATTATAAATATATGTAATGAAGAAGACAAAGATAATAAAATGTGTTGTTTTTAAGCTTGCTTCATGGGTTTCATGAGCAAGAAGTTTTATTATAGGTCAAAGACTTCTTCTTGATGTCTTTTAGGGATTTATCATCTTGTCATAAATGTATAAATTAGAGTCATGTACATGAAGCAATGTTACACATGTAAAGAGTCAAAGAAACAATGTAAAAGTATGCTCCACACCCTTGTCACCTTGCTGGAAGAAGCTCCATGAAGTCGGCTACAATACACAGTGATGTATCTACTTAACAAGTCGTCCTACCCACAGTTTGACAGGACGGCCTAAACACGGGAAGGATAACACTATATATAAGAAGGTCTGCGGTTTCAATTGGATAGTGAATCTCAATCAAGTCTAAGATGATTTCGGATTGGGTTTAAGTAAGAAATTCAAGAAGGAAATATCTCAGTGGTACGCAATAGAAAGAAGGGATAACACTTGTATCATAGTAGACCGAGGGTAATTAGAGAAGACCGAGGGTAATCACAATAAGCCAAGGATGATCACAATAACTCTCATGCTGACCGAAGGTAATCTCAGGAAGTGACAGAATTGCAATGAGTGCGAAGTAAGGTAAGTCTGCTCAGTGAAGTAATACAGTTTGCAACGAGTGCAAGAAAAGGTCTCTTTATAGTTCGAAGAAGGTGGATGTCCAACGAAGAAAGACAGATTACAAAGAGTGCAAGAAAGGGTTCAACGTCACCAGTATCTTAGACAGAGAATGGAGGATCTCTTCAAAGTGTACATATGATGTAGAAATATGTCTCTAGAAGGTCGAGATTAGGTAAAGGAAAGAAGGAGTTCACAGTTCAGAAATAGGGACAGAGTTTTCCTAGTATTGGTGCAGAGTAGTTCAGAAGGAAGGATCAGCAACAAGGAGTCAAGAAGAGCAGGGAACAAGGGTGTTGAAGGTACACTAAGGTCAAGGGTTTGTTTCATGGTCATGGTACTTGTCAACTGAAAGTCTATAAGAAGAATTACTTGCGGGTTTTCCTCTCCAAGAGGGAGAGGTTTTGGCCCTGGCTGGAATAGCCTAAATTTGTGTCTCTTGTGTTTTGATAATTGACTTTATGAAACACCTAATAAGCTAACAAAGAGAAGACCTAAGTAAGAAAAGTATGTTCACAAGTAATTATCAAAAAGAGAATTGAATTAAATTATGCCCTACCAAATTCTCAACACCTAGCTCAGGAAACTAAGGGAGAATCTACTCACATTCATGTTGAAAAACATGATGAAACCCCTGTGAAAGCACCAGAGATTAAGGTTTATGAAAGGAGGACTAGAAACCAACAGAAAATTATGGTAAAAGAAGAAGAAACAAAACAGAGAGCAGCACAAAGCAAAAAGGGCAAGTAGATAGAAACAAAGGATGAAGAAGAAGAGGTAGAACCTAGGGTTTATTGCAAAAGACCTCACACTCGCCCTACTAACAAGCTGAGACTAAATTTCAAAGGTAGAATGAACCCTAAGCTGAAAGAAACAATGATTATTGATGCAGAGGATAATATTGTGCAAACTTCAAAGACCAAAAAGAGACAGAAGAAAACAGAGCATGTTGACAAAACGAAGGGAAAAACCCTAGAGGCTGCCAAAATCACACAAAAACCTACTAGAAGGGTGACAAGGAATCAGAACAAGCTAGAAATCCTCGCTCAGACTGCAGAAGCCATAGAGGAATGATCAGTTTACTTCATGGGGCAGAGAATTACACAAACCCTAGTTTTGTTGCACAAACCCTAATGGTCCCTCAGCATTTTGACCTACTCAATTTAATTTTTTTGACACTAAATTATTTTTGATATATTGTGGGAATATATTAGAGGTTTTTGTGGTTGAGAGGAGTACAAGTCAACATGAGGAAAGAAAGCCTTGAAAGAAGTAGACAATTACACAATTTCATCATTATTTACAAGTTCAAGCATCAGTTGGCTACAAGGAAGGAAGATGAGTTCTAGCTCAAGATATGAAGCCTATAAATAAGTAGACATTTCTAGATCCTATAACGCAGCAGTGACCTCGCTCTTGTTCCAGGATACTAGTTGGAGATATGCACAACAGTCCTATACTCTGTTTTGACCAATGATATGTGCCAGATTAGAGATCCGAGTAGCTAAGACGATAGGATTATTATTATTTTTGTTAATTAAACTCTCAAATTATGTACATATTTTATAATTATTGCTACATGACTTTGAGGAACTTATCTCTATTGTATATTTCCTATATATTACATGAGAAATATGGAAAAAAGGTTGGCTTTTGAAAAAGGAGTAGTCATTGTCTGTGTGTTGAAGGCTTTATCCATTTACAGTTTGCCAAGATCAGTAGATTTTGACCAATGGTATAAAGATTCATGCAATAGTAAGTCTCTATATGTATTCTCTGTATGTTTCAATGTTTCTTTCTTTGTAATCTCATTCAAATGTATATTCTTCTGAGTATTTGAATAAGATTAATTGATTTAGAATTCGTCTATGGTTTGATGCTCTGAGTTAAGATTTTTAGGAATTCCCATTTTGATCTTCTAAAGCTACTCTAGGATTCATTTTATATGACCAATTGTAATGGATTGTTCTCTTATTTTCTCCCTCCAACTATAACAATGACAAAGGTTTAGGATGTGCTATCTACCTTGCCTTTATCAATCATGATCAGACAGCTAGTCATCTCAGTAAATTGACCTAAACCCTAGTTGCTTGAGTCCATCACCCAATGGACTATCTCGCTCATGCCCAACCAAACCCTACATCTACACAACATAACTAAAGATCTAGCCGTTGTATCAAAGTATAGTCAATTGTTGATTCAGTAATTAGAGAATCAGAGAGAGCCCTCTCTAGATTAAAGAGGCTAGCCTTCAATTTATGAGTTGGATTGCAAAGGTTACCTTAGAGACTGCTCTCCTACAGCCAAGAGGATATTTCTAAGTGATAACATTACTTGTCGGCCGAGTTCAGTCATCATGTACGGGCCGAGTACTGTAGCAGAGGACACCACATTATCAGGCCAAGATCTTCTTTTGAAAGTTGAGTTGTCTATCAAACTTGGAGTTGTGCCAATATCGAGTTTGCTAATTTCGTAGCGGCTAAGCTCACTATTCTTTGGAGACAGAAATATATATATATATATTACATTTTGAGAGGTCGAGACATATCCAGGCTTGAGGCCGAACTCTGTTAATTTTAGGAGCCCATTTAGGGTCAAATTTTCATTCCAAATTGAGAGGACTGAGATTGCTACCATATTGTTGATCCACCATTCAGAGGATGAGTCATTCCTGAGTTTATTCCAATGCTCCAGCGACTAGGTCCACTCAAATTTATTGCCAAATGGAGTTTCCAGATTCTCATTGAATTTGCCTTAAAATCTCTCAACATCAAAGTTAATAAAGTCTGTGAATTGCCTCCTATATTTCGCTTTTCTTAGTTGTCTTTGTTGGAAAGTGTAACTAGGTTCGGCCTTCATAATGACTATGTAATTATGAATTTATGTAATGAAAACAAAGATAATAAAATGTATTTTTGTAAAGCTTCCTTCATGGGTTTCATGAGCAAGGAGTTTTTATTATAGGTCAAAGACTTCTTCTTGATGTCTCAAGGATTTGTCATCTTGTCATAAATGTATAATTTAGAGTCATGTATATGAAGTGTTGTTACACTTGTAAAGGCCATTCATTGATGTGATTATATGCCCCCAAGACCATGTCAAATACGCTCCTCCAAGTCGGCTCAAAGTATGATGTATATACTCCTTGTAGAAGTCGGCCTATATCATGTCGGCTCACTAAAATAAGTCACAACTGTTCACTGGGTCAGGTCAGCTAATTACAGGGACGAACAACTATAAATACCCCAGTGACTTCACATAAATGACAGCAACAGAATTCAGACAAGTCTGAAGTTAAAAGGAGGGATAAGTCTGCGTTATAGTACAGCGAGGAAATAAGTATATACAGCGAAGGCTAGAAGGAATATAATAATGATAAGGGCTCTCTGTTTTGGATAGAAGACACCACAGTCACTTCCGAAAGGCCGAGGGAAATTGCAGGAAGAGACAACTTTGTTATCTTATGTGTAATACAATGTTGAAAAGGAGGAAGGCATAGCGAAGGAATAAGGATAAGTTATCTCTGTCTCGGGCCAACTACAATGTGGTCACTTCAGGAAGAACAAAGGTAAATGGTAGGAAGTACAAGACTGTAACTTAGTGCGAGGAGAAGAGGCATCTCGGTGAAGTATTGCACAGTGATTGGGTCAACACAAAAGGGTTATCTCTATCAAGGAGGCCAAGTTCATTCCATCAAAAGAAGCACGTCAGTTAGAGACCGAGTATTGGTGTAAAACGGTGCAAAAAAGGAGATCAGCATAAGGAGCCAAGAAAAGAGCAGTGACAAGGTCTTGGAGGCATACAAGCGTCAAGGGTCTATGTCATGGTCATAGTAATTGTCAACTGAAAGTCTATAAGAAGAATTACTTGCGGGTTTTCCTTTCCAAGAGGGAGAGGTTTTGGCCCTAGCTTGAAGAGCCTAAAACTTGTGTCTCTTTTGATAATTGACTTGATGAAAGACATTTTAATTTTGGGCAACTAGGTCCAAACTCCATGTTGCACTGCTTATATGATGATGATTATAGTTTTGTTGGATTCCTCTTTCGGAGAGGTGCAAGATTGATCTAAAGATCATCTTGTTTGGATGAGCAGAACATATAGTTTGATTTTATTTTCCACACATGTGCAATTTGTCAAGGTCGACCTAAATTGTAATGTCGGCTCACAAGCCCAACAGATGTGTCACACACCCTCATTCATGGATATAAATTGGAGAGACTTGGTGCTCATTTGCTCCTCATCTCCTCACACACATTCCTCATGATTTGATTGATTCGTACAGCCTAGAAGAGGCTTCTCTCTCTCCCACATGTGAATATGGATGCCGAAAATCTGGATGCCAGAAATATGGATGATGTCGGAAATCTGGATGCCAGATATCCTTTTGTTGACTTGCGTTGACTATTTTGGGAGCTGTCTCATGAGGTGTGTGTGACACTGAAGGAAGGTTGAACTTGTATGTGTTTGACTGAACCTCCGAGAGGTTGGAAGAGTTGGTTTGACCATCCAAAGTCTTTGCCGGCTAGGGCATCCTGTTGATTGTTCTAACAAACATTTCTCTCTATCTTTGTTGGATAAGAAGAATTGTAAATTCTTATTTATTATATTGTCTTGTCTTATGTCGATCTATTATTATGTTCTATCAGCATTTACTTTCAATGATTATGTGATTGCTAATTTGAATTGCGCCTATAAGAAATATTGAAGTAAATTGCTTTAAGCATAGAACATACCATGGTTATCTAAATCAATGTTGCAAACATCGGCATCGGGATAAAATTGGCAAGGGTTCGAAAAACCAAAAAATCGTAAAAATCGGGAAAATATCAGTAAAAATCGGCAAAGTTCAAACATCGGCAAAATTAAGATACCATAAAAAAAAATTTTAAATCGGCAAACATCGGCAATGCCAAAAAATCGTGATTTTGAGATAAAATCGGGATGTTATCGAGATGTTCGCAACACTGATCTAAATTTAACATGGTTTCAGAGCTGAGGTGAAGGCAAAGCCCAAGATAGCGTGAAAAACAATCATCGAAGAAGAAGTCTTGTCAAGGACCAATGGCCTCCTCAACCGACAAGGGTTTTCAAATCTGATGATAAGTTGACTGACAAGTCTGATTATCATGCATGGAGGAAGTACTTGGATTTGGCATTAGAAGATCAAGATGTCATGGATTATGTGCAGGGAAGATTCATGAGCCTCCATCAAATGCACTCCAATCATATTTTATGAGGTTCACAGAAATCAGGAATGATTTCCTTGCCATAGGAGAAGAAGTAGCTGATCGAGAACTCGTCCTCATTGCTCTTGGAGGAGTTCCCCGAGACTGGTATGTATTTAATACTACGATTCTTAATAATAATGTGAGTTCTGATTTTGATGAATTGCTGACTAGATGCACTCAAGAGGAGACAAGAATGATGGAGAGAGATCATCCCTCTAATGGGAATGGAGGTGACCCTTTTGCCTTCGTCGCTCATATAAAGAAGAAGAACCATGGTGGCCCGAGAAATCAAAACCATGGAAGAGCGGGACCCAAAGGAAGGAAGGGAAGATGTTACACTTGTAACAAGACTGGTCACTATGCAAGAAAGTGTCCCAATAGAAGGGACTCTCCCAAGGATGATGACAACAACAACTTCAGGGGGAATGGCAATCAAAGGAACAACAAGTTCAAAGGAAAGAGGAAGGCTCCCTCTAATCGAGGTGGAAATGGGCAACCTTTCAAGAGGTCAAGAAATTCCAGGTACGATGAGTCTAATGTTGTTGATAATAAGAAAAATGAATATATTCTTGTATCTGCCCTCTCTGCTGCATCTCCTCCCGAGAACCTGGATGTTTGGTTGATTGATAGTGGTGCTTCAAGGCACCTCACTGGTTATAAAGAAGCCCTCTCTAATTTGATCGAGAAGGATACTAATTTAGAAATTATCCTTGGAGATAATGCCACCTATCTCGTGAAAGTGACAGGGACTGTGACCCTGACCCTTCATCTATCTCAAGGTCAAGTCCTCTGTTTACAAGATGTGTTGTACGTACCTGATTTGAAGAAGAACCTTGTGTCTATTTTGACAATGGAAGACGAAGGATTCAAGGTGGCATTCGTTGATGGAAAGGTACGCATCTGGAAGAAGAACTTCAAAGAAGCTCTTACTATTGGTTTTAGAGTTGATACACTCTACTAGGTTGAAGGAAGTCCGTTGGGGCGATGTCATGTGATACAATTCTTCTAACCAAGTTATGGCACCGGAGGTTTACACACCTTCATTACAAAGCCCTTCCCGAAGCAAGGAAGGTGGTGACAGGGATGCCCGACTTTAAAGATGATCATGAAGGTATATGTCAGGGTTGTGCCGGAGGGAAGCATACAAGGGGACCATTCCCCTCAAGTGTCACAAAGACATCTGATATCTTGCAATTGATTCATCTGGTATGCTGCTCGTAACATCCTTGGGAGGACGTTCCTATTACATAACTCTTATAGATGACTTCTCCCGCAAGACCTGGATATATTTCTTGAAGAAGAAGGACGAAGCATTCAAACGGTTTTGTACCTTCAAGTCCTTGGTGGAAAATCAAACCGAGAAGAAAATCAAAATTTTGAGGACTGACAATGGGACCGAGTATGAGTCAAATGAATTCAATGACTTTTGCAGGGAAGCTAGCATTAAGAGGGAGACCAAAATTGTGTATACTCCTGAGCAAAATGGTGTTGTTGAAAGAAAGAACATGACTGTTGTGGAAGTTGCCCGTGCCATGCTATATGACCAAGGTCTTCCGAAGTTTCTATGGGGAGAAGCTATGAACACTGCTGTGTATGTTCAAAATAGATGCCCGCATTCCGCATTGGACTCCAAGACTCCTGAAGAAGTCTTCTTTGGAAAGAAATCTGATGTTTCTCATTTTAGAGTTTTTGGTAGTCCTGTTTACTTTCATGTGCCGAAAGAAAAGAGAAGCAAGTTGGATGCTTCTAGAAAGAAAGGAATGTTTGTGGGCTGCAGTGAATCTTCGAAGGCATATAGAATCTATGTGCCTGGTTAAAGAGAAGTGGAGATATGCCACGACGTCACCTTCGATGAAGAAGTTGCCCTCAAAAAAGTTAGGAATCTTCCTAGTTCAAAGGAAGACAAAGAAGAAGAAGAAGCAGGGAAGCAGGAAGAGCCGAAGGATGAACCTATGCCCGATGTTGAAGGACCAATGAATCCTATTGATCCACCTCCTTCAAATAAGAGGAAACCCTCATGGCTCAGGGACACTCTCAAAGACGCCGAGAGACATATTGCCCCAAGGGGGACATTCCGTGAAAGCAAGAAGCTGAATAGATACCAGGGGTATCTAGCAGCCATGAGTACAATTGTACAATCTCAGCCTGGATCATTTGAAGAAGTCACAAAGCATCAAGCTTGAAAGGATGCTATGCACGAAGAATATGAGTCCATTATGAAGAATGATGTCTAGGAAGTGGTCCCAAGACCAGAGGACAAATCTGTTGTCACCTCAAAATTGCTCTTCAAGATCAAGCAAGGAGCTGATGGTAGTGATGAAAAATACAAGGCAAGATTTGTTGCCGGAGGATTCTCTTAAAAATAAGATAGATTATGATGATATATTTGCACCTGTCACCCACTATACCACCATCGGATCTATCATTGCCCTTGCTACAATGCAAGGATGGAGTCTCCATCAAATGGATGTGAAGACTGACTTTCTGCATAGTTCAATAAAGGAAGAGGTTTATGTGGAGCAACCTCTAGGGTTCAAAGTCCAAGATAGAGACACCTATGTATGCAGGTTGAAGAAAGCCCTCTATGGGTTGAAGCAAGCCCCCAAGGCTTGGTATGAGAGGATAGATAGCTACTTGATGAAGTTGGGCTACACTCAAAGTAATGTTGATCCAAACCTTTATTTTAAAGTTGATAGAGAAAGGCCTCTCATTCTAGTTCTCTATGTGGACGATCTCTTCCTAACAGGTGTTGATGCTCTCATGCATCAATGTAAGAGGAAGCTAGCTTCTGAGTTTGAGATGAAAGACCTAGGATTGAAGCACTATTTCCTAGGCTTGGAGGTCTGGCAAAGGCCAAGCGAGATTTTCCTTCCTCAAGGAAAATATGTTGTGAAGCTACTGGAGAAATTTGGTATGGTGGACTGTAAATCTGTGTCGACACTGATGGAACTCAACTTTAAAAATTTGTGTGGAAGCGTTGATGGGCCTGAGCTGGGAAATCCCACCGAGTATCGACAACTCGTAGGGGGCTTGATGTTCTTAGTGAACTCTCGTCCGGACGTATGTTTTGTAGTGAACACTTTGAGTCAACATATGGTTGAGCCTCATCACATTCACTGGATTGGTGCCAAGAATCTATTGAGACTCTTATAACAACAGGCTCAACCATCAGGAGAGGGGAGAGATGAGTCCCACTCTTGAGTTTGAAAGGACTCTGGATATCTTGATGTCTATTGAATTTGGCAGTTTTTGGTGGATCGTGAACATCTAGATGTTGCTTCATACGGGTTGCAGCCGAAATCTTGGATGAAGCGAGACGAGAAGTCGATGGCTTTGAGCAACTGGGCAGAATACATTGCGTGTGGCCTGTTGTGAAGTTGTTTAGTTGAAAGCTCTTACAGTGAGTTGTTTGGACATGTGTTAGATGTACTTTGGTGTATCTTTGATAACTGAGGTGGTTTTATCTTTCCCTAGGGAAACTCCAGTGTTACAGTGGGTCAAGCATAAGTACCCTTTGTTGAGACATGGTACGTGAGGCTTATAAAGACAGATCACATGCATTGATGACGTTATACTGGAATTCTCTGGCCCTGGAAGGTCAGGTTCCTCTTGCCAGGTGAGAAGCTTGGAATCGTGGAAAGACCCTATTTTGAGGGTCCACCGCCAGGTTGGTTTCCTTGACTCACAGGAGCTGGAGACAGGGGATCGCTGGGCTCTCAACCCACCCTACCAATGATGGGCTGACTTCTTGAACCTTGTTGTGCTTCTACCCCACCGTTATGATGTTTGAGTTGGTCCACCTTCTCTTTTATCTATGCCCCGCATGCATCCTACCATGGAGTTTCGGACTCATGGAAAGTACCTCTCGTTTGGCCAATGAGGTGGGAAATGTGGATAGAGACCAATAGCAAAACCGATGGACGCATCAGATATTTTCGTACTCTCTATGTCTCGGATGGCACATGTCCAACATCTTGATCTGGGATCACATCTAATGAGGTTCTTACCTCTAAACTGACTTCGGGTCAGTAAACTAACTTCGAGTTAGTATGTGACTCTTTTGAGTCTATTGAGGTTTTACCCTCTAAGCTGACTTCGAGTCAGTAAACTAACTTCGGGTTAGTATGTGACTCTTTTTTAGTCTACTGAGGTTTTACCCTCTAGGCTAACTTCGGGCTAGTGGAGTGTGATGTCTTTGTGACTCACTCTCGTTTGTTTGCCCTTGAGCTGGCAAAGCATGTTACAACAAGATGACGCAGGAAGGCATGATGATAGTACACGATGGTACTGATCACTGGATGGCACAGGTGGACAAATGGAGTTCTCCCTAGTTGAGAGGGAGTGTTAATTTTGGACAACTAGGTTCGAACTCCATGTTGCACTGCTCATATGATGATGATTATATTTTTGTTGGATTCCTCTTTTGGAGAGGTGCAAGATTGATCTAAAGATGATCTTTTTTGGATAAGCAGAACATATATTTTGATTTTATTTTCCACATGTGCAATTTGTCAAGGTCGGCCTAAATTGTAATGTAGGCTCACAAGCCCAACAGATGTGTCACACACCCCCATTGATGGATATAAATTGGAGAGACTTGATGCTCATTTTCTCATCATCTCATCACACACATTCCTCATGAGCTGATTGGTTCGTACAACCTAGAAGAGGCTTCTCCCTCTCCCACATGTGAATATGGATGCCAGAAATATGGCTGATGCCGGAAAATCTAGAAGCCGGAAATATAGATGCCAGAAATGGATGCCGGAAATCTAGATGTCAGAAATATGGATGTTAGAAATCTAGATGATGCCAGAAATGGATGCTGGAAATATGGATGCCAAAAATTTGGATGCCAGAAATCCATTTGCTGACTTGCGTTGACTGTTTTGGGAGTTGTCCCATGAGGTGTGTGTGACACTGAAGGAAGGTTGATCTTGTATGTGTTTGACTAAACCTCCGGGAGGTTGGAGGAGCTGGTTTGACCAGCCAAAGTCTTTGTTGGCTAGGGCATCCTGTTGACTGTTGTAAGAAACATTTCTCTCTATCTTTGTTGGAAAAGAAGAATTGTAAATTCTGATTTATTATATTGGCTTGTCTTATGTCAATCTGTTATTATGTTCTATCAACATTTACTTTCAATGATTATGTGATTGCTAATTTGAATTGGGCCTATAAGAAAGATTGAAGTAAACTGCTTTAAGCATAGAACATACCATGGTTATCTAAATTTAACAAGACATAATAAGCTAATAAAGTGAAGATCTAAGTAAGAGAAAAAAGGTCACAAGTAATTATCAAGTAGAGAATTGAATTAAACTATGCCCTTCCAAATTCTCAACATGGTTTCAGAGCTAAGTTGTTGAAGACAAAGGGCTATTTAACAAGAAGACACTCAAGGATCAAAGATCAAGAATCAGTCTTCTAGAAAGCATCAAAGAAAAAGTCAAAGTCTACATTGAAGAGTCAAAGCAATTTGCAAGGAAACCCTAAAGCCATCTCAAGAAGACCTTCAACCTTATTCAAAGGACCCACACATCGAGGAGGTAATCTTTGCCATCAAAGATTCTTGATATTGAAGCCTAATCAACATTGTTGGAAGACACATCATCAAGCCACCCTTGATCATCAAGGATCGAAGATCACCTGCCTCCTTTGAAGAAATCAATCTAAGAGGGAGTTCCTGCCATCATCTTCATCAAGGAAGCTGATAGAAGGAAGAAATCAATCTACACAAGTAAGTATTTCTATGACCTCATTTGAATCTGTTAAAATGACTTTCTGCAAAGAAAGCAACAAATTGGCTGGGTCGTCAAATTTTCGTGCATGGAAGAAAAGGACAGATTTGAATCTAATTGAAAATGAAGTCATGGTCTACATCAAAGGAACTGCAACTCAACCTTCAAAAGAAGATGCTCCAGCTCATGCCAAGTACATGAAGGGAGAAATAAGAGCCCAGAGGATTCTCATAGAATCCATTTAGGACTCACTCATTCCCTATGTATCAAAACTAGAAACTGCAAAAGAAATATACAAAAAGTTGGGGGAGCTATTCTCTGTAAGTAGTACAGGAGAAGTAATCTCTCTAAGACAAGAACTATACAAGATGAAATTGTCAAGAGAGGAAGGAATCACTTCGTATTTTATGAGGATTTCTGAAATACAAGACCAGCTGTAAGAATTAGGAGAAGTAATGTCTGATAGAGAAATGACTACAGTGGTGTTCAATGCTCTACTGAAAGAATGGGGAAACTTCACTTCAAGCATATATGGGAAGAAAGAAGCAACACCATTCCAAGATCTATGGTCTCTATGTAAAATAGAGGAAACAAGATTAAAAGCCAAAATTGATAGAGGACCAAGTGAAGAAAATCAAGCCTTTGCAGCCATGTCCAGGAAGAAAGGAAGATTTCGTAAATTTGGTCCTCTAAATAAAAGGAGAAATATGGATAAAGTACGATGCTTTGGATGTAATGAACTTGGGCATTATAAAAGGGATTGTCCTAAATCTAAAAGGGACAAGAGGAAAAAGGAAGAAGCCCATGTCATTGAAGAAAGGGAAGAACCCGATGCAAAGAAATCTAAGAAAGAAGAAGTGAAAGATCTCTACTATGATTGAGATCATATTACTCTTTAAGAGGTTTTTGTCAATTGTAAAATAGTATGTTAGGAAGCATTGTACACTAATGCATCACTCTAGAAATGGAATCATCATAGAAGCATGGAAGGAGCACTTTTCATAGGAGGATATCCGCAATACAACTATGTGGCTCCTGGGAACCTCACTGATGACAACATTGATGGAAGGCAGTCATCTAGATCAAGGGTCATCATTCAATAATCTATATGGAAATAGGCGCTGACAATTTCTAATGGAGTCCTCTTTGGATTCACTGGATAGGAAGGAAGCAAAAGGTTTCATCGAGAATTCTATCTTGCAGAATTAAGGGAGTAGGATATGATAACATATTGATAAAGCAGGTCAAGGGAATGAAATTATTCATTCTAGGGAAAATTGCTACAGGATGACTGAAAAGGAAAAGGATGAGGTACATGTATGATTACACTGGATGCTATGAAATCATGTCATATGGTTACAGGTAATGGACTTCTATCTTTAGAATTATGACCAACAGCACTGCAGACTTGGCACCCGACACAAGCGTGCTATGTCAAATTGATAGTCAAAAGATAAGTTGAATGAATGACGAATGAAGCCACCTTCCCTTCCTTTTGTCAATTGAACCCAAATGTTCCCCTTGGGCCCACCATGGATTGCACAACCCCCTCATCGAACCAATCCCTGCGCCGCCCCCATCGAGCATCCCTCACGCTGCCACCTAGGAAGTTGCCTCTAATTCGGTGTTGGCCACTTGGACCCCACTAAGGCTGCAATCTTTCCTTCAGAACTATAGGAATAGGTTGTAGCTTCCCCCAATTATTATTTGTGGGTCCCTGGCCCACCTTATATCTGCCTAACATTAGGAATAGCAAAATTTATCAAAATTGCTAATTAGGAATATTATTCTAATTAGCAAAATTGCTAATTAGGAATATTATTCTAATTAGCAAAATTGCTAATTAGGAATATTTCAGTCCTCCCCGCCAAGAAGCTGCTTGCCCTCAAGCAACTAAAGTGATGGGTGCTAGAGGATCTGCTCCCCTTCCCAAGTGGCATCCTTATCTGGGACGTTCCTCCATCAGATCAAGTACACCTTCACCACTCGGCTCTACAAGCGCCTCTCCCTAGTGTCAAGAATAGCCTCTAGCTGGAGCACCAAGTGCCCCTCATCATCTGTAGGAGGCAACTCGGTGGCTACTGTCACCTGTTGTCCCAAAGCCTTCTTCAGGCAAGACACATGGAAAATGTTATGGATTCGACTTTCCTGCGGCAACTCCAACTCATATGCTACCTCCCCCACTCTCTGGATGACTTTGTATGGCCCATAAAAGCAAGGTTTGATCCTCTTGTCCCCCTTCTGCTTCAGCGTTGACTGTCTGTAGGGTTAAAGGCGAAGGTAAACCAAGTCCCCCACATCAAACTGCCTCTCCACACGACCCCTGTCTGTGTACATCTTGCGATGATTCTGGGTTGTCACCAAGTTTTCCTTGAGAGCCCTGAGAATGTCTTTCCTCTCTTGGATCCAGTCTTTGGCACTAGGGCCTTGCTAGCTCCAAACATAACATCAGCAAACGTTAGTGCATTATAACCATACAAACACAAAAGGGAGTCATACCGATCAACATGTCAAATGTGGTGTTGTAGTAGTATTCCCCCAAGTGCAGCCAGCGTAGCAAAGCCCTTTTTTGCCCCGTGACATAGTTATACAAGTAGCCCTCTAGCCACTTGTTGACTATCTCGGTCTGCCCATCTTTCTACGGGTGGTAACTCGTGCTCGGGGTGAGTTTTGTGCCCACCAAACAGAATAGATCCTGCCAAAACCCCCCCATGAATATGTTATTTCGGTCACTGAATATGGTCTTGGGAAGACCTGCAGACGAAAAATGTCCTTGGAAAACAACTCGGACACCTGTGAGGTCGTGTATCGGGCTGAGATGGCAAAGTAATGTGCGGACTTCATCAATCGGTCAAACACAACGAATATACAGTCTTTGCCCAGCACCATGGGTAACCCGATGATGAAGTCCATCGAAATACTCTCCCATTTCCGTTCAGGGATGGGAAGTGGTTGTAGAAAACCTGCCGGATGGGTCAACTCCCCCTTGTTTCTCTGGAAAACCTCGCACTCCTGGACATGTCTCAAAATATCCTCCTTGAGGCCCTTCCATGAGAACCTCTCTCTAATGGTCCAATAAGTCTTGGTGAACACCTAGTGCTTGAATAGTGGAGAATCATGGGTTGCATGCAAAATCTTCTCCCGCAACTCAGAGTTGGTTGTCAAATAGATCTAGTCCCAGTAGTAAATCACCTCGTCCATGACTTAGTATCGGTCATCTGTCACCTGTCCATCGAAAACCTCACAAGCAAACCTCTCCTTCGAGTATTCGACTAGCAGTTGGGCCTTCCAATCTGCCTCGATACTGATCAGTGAGAGGACGTTGGCCTCCTCGACAAAGCATCAGCCACTACGTTATGCTTCCCTTCGACATACTCAATGCCAAAGTCGTAAGCCTGGATCTTATTGACCCACTTATGTTGCCTCTCCTGAAGCTGTCTCTACTCTAAGAAAAACCAAGGGCTGTTGTGGTCTGTCCTGACCCTGAACCGGTTCCCCACCAAGTACTGCCTGAACTTGGCTAGCGCATGCATGATGGCTAGCATCTCTTTGTCATATATGGGGTAAAGCCTCTCATGAGGCAAGAGTTTCTGGCTCTCAGAGGCTATGGGGTACCCCTCCTGCATCCGTACGGCCCCCACTCCTTCACCGGATGCATCGCACTCCAAAATGAAAGGCTTGGTAAAATCTGGAAGTGCAAGGACTGGATAACTACTCATCAATTGCTTGAGGCAATCAAATGTCTCCTAGGTTGTAGAGGTACATATGAAGACCCCCTTCTTTGTCAAATTTGTGAGGGCGCTGCCAGCTGTGAGAACCCCTTCACAAACTCCCGGTAGTAGTTGCAAATCCCCACAAACCCTCTCAACTCTGTGACATTTTTGGGCTCTGGCCATTCCCGGATGGCCCTAATCTTCTCCTCATGCACCCTCACTCCATCAATGCCTATAATGTGCCCCAGGTAGAGCATCTTTGTTAGCACAAACTCACATTTGGACAGCTTCGCATAAAACTGTTGCTCCTCCAATATGCGAAGCATTGTCTCCACGTGTTGTAAATGCTCCTCCCAAGTTCGGTTGTAGATCAGTATGTCATCGAAGAATAACAACACCAACTTCCTCAAATGTCCACAAAACACGTGGTTCATATATGACTGGAAGGTAGCAGGAGCATTGGTTAGCCCAAAGGGCATCACTAGAAACTCAAAGTGCCCATAGTGGCACCTGAAAGTTGTCTTAGGGACATCTTTGTTAGTCACCTGTATCTGATGGTACCCAAACCTTAGATCTATCTTGGAGAAGAACTTGGCCCCCCTCAACTCATCCATCAGTTCATCGATCCGCGGAATAGGATAGTGGTTCTTCATTGTCTTCTTGTTCAAGGCTCGGTAATCGATACACATCCTCAGTGTACCGTCCTTCTTCTTCACCAATACAAATGATGAAGCAAAATGGCTCGAACTCGGCCAGATATGCCCTAGTGCTAGGAGCTCATGTATGGCCCTCTCAATCTCATCCCTATAGGCCTTAGGGTGCCTATACGAGGTAATAATCACATCCTGAATTCCCTGCTCTAACTCGATGGTGTGCTTGAATCCCCGGTCAGGGGGTTGTCCTAGCGGTATGTCCCTGAAAACTGTGGAGTATCTATCAAGCATGGCCTGGATATCCAGATGAGGTGGCTGTGTTGGTCCACCAACCTCTGAAACTCTCAACTCAACAGCCCACTCAATATCCCCATGCCTTAAGTCGACCTCCATCTTGTGAGCAAACATTGTTTGTAGTGGGTATGGGTGCATGACACTCAGCATCACTAGTTTGCCATCTGTGTACAGGAACTCCATCTCTAGTCTCTTCCAATCAATGGTGACCCTGCCAAGGGCGTAGAGCCACTGGACTCCCAACAATATGTTGGTGTCCGGAATGTCAACCACAAAGAAGTGGCCACTCACGGAGTAGCTCCCCATGGTCACTGTCAGCGCTGGAACATGGTCACTACATGGTCTTGTCTCCCGGCACAAGAACTGAGAACCCCTCGAACTCCTCTGTCTTGATGCCCCTTCTACGCACCATCTATGCATTAATGAAGTTGTGCATGGCCCCACTGTGCAAAAGCACTGAAACACATTGTCCCTGTACAGTACCCTGAATCCTCAAGGCCAGGTACTTGGGTACACCATGCAATGATGTGAGGACCCCTCCTGAAGGTGCAAATGCTGACCCTCATGCTGCCGGTGGGGGTGGTGGTGGAGGTCCTTCCTCCCTGGGTGGTACGTTGTCCTCACCTCCCATCTCAAAGAATGCATCTTCATCCCCGTCGCTGTCTGAAAAGACTTCTATGTAGTATGCCTTCACTACCGCACAGCTGTGGCATGGTGCCCATGGCTCCTGGCAAGTGAAACATAGTTTCTTCTTCCGAAGATCCCTCCCGGTCTCATCATCCAACTGCCCTCGGCCCTGGTTACCCCTCGATGGTGGGGATCTCATATCTCTCCCCCTCTGCTGGAAAACCGGTCTGGTTGGTTGGGCTGCTCGAGCTCTGGGAAGAGCATCCCACAGATCTCTTGCTCTCCCTACTGCATCATGCAAGGTAGTGGATCTGCTTGATCTCACTAGCCCATGAAGTGGTTATGCCAAACCCTCTACAAACATGTAAATCCTCCGAGATTCCAATAAGTCCGGAACCATCACCGATAGCCACAAGAACTTCAAGATATAGGCTTTTGCGTTCTCGATCTGCTTGAGCTTTGTCAGCTCTCCAAAGTACTCCTCTGGATCCTTCCTCTCAAACTGCTCCAACACCCTCCTAGTGAACTCATCATACCTTGTCACACTTTCGTGCCCCAGCGTAGTCAACCCATGAAACCACCAGTCATGGGCTTCCCTTTCCAAGTGCAAGGTCGCAGCCTTGATTACCTCTATCTCGGTCATCTGGTTTAGCTGGAAATAAATATCCAACTTCGCCACCCACACTTTTGTTGAGCTCTTCGAGGAACCATCAAATGTCGAAAGGAACAGCCTACCCACGGTACGCTACAAGTCACTTCCCTACGTGTACCATCCTCTGGCCTGGCCTTTGGGTTTTTTGTTAGTCTTTAGCTGGCAAAACTAATTGAATATGATGGCCCTGCCAAATTCTGGCCCATAAGATTGGTATTCAACGAAAAACTCCCCATAGTGAGCCTCCTCCGGCTCTTGTTGTCCTCCTGTCCCTGAAGTTAGGAATGTGGGAATAGTGGACCATGGTGGGGTGTAGGGTACAGCCGGCAAAGTAGTGTGGAGGCCTGCCTGATGCTGTGGAGTGCCAGACCCTTCTCCAATCTGAAATTCCCCTTGAACACCTTTTCCCTTACAGCCATTACTAAGCCTCTGGCCCATCTCCTCAATCCTCTTGGAGAGATCTTGTACTGACTTCAGAAGAAGGTGAGCAAATTCATTCTCCTCATTTCTCCCATATTTGGTGTGCTCCATCTCTCAATCTATAACCTCCACAACGTTAGCAACCTAATCTGGAGTGATTTTGAGCCTCCTTTCCCTGCTCCTATATCTCTACTTTCGGTAAGTCACATTTTGTCTGTTCTCCGATGTCATAGACTGCGTACTCCACAAGCTAAGCCAAGTTTATGAGCTCTGATACCACTGTAATATCCCAAATGGGAAAGTGACAGTAATACAAGCAGCAACAGACTAAAAACTACAGCAAATAAAATTACACCATCAACACATGAAAAACTGAAGCCAAAAGATGAGCTGAGCCATTCTATTAATGTTGGGAATTGAGTACAAAGAGGTGTTGGAATAGGAGCATTTGGGCCTGCTCAAGGCAGGTTGTAATACATCTTAACCCAAGCTTAAATGACTCTCTGCAACTGGCTCTGATGTTGCGCTGCTCTGCCTAGAAATGTTGTTGTTGGCTGACTTTGGATTGCTCATTGGGCAACTTCAAGTGCTCAGACATTTCTGGGATTTGGACACTGGACCCTACTCAAGAAACCCACAAAAACTCGTGAAGGATTTGTGGAATGCTCAACTTCCAAAAATTGCCCTTGTTGGGCTTGACCCACTGTACTGCTGGCTGAAGCTTCTCTGCTGGATAAATCACTGCAAGACTACCCCAAATGCTGAGCAATCACCCTGTTAGGAAGCCCTTAGCCTCCCCACCAAAGCTCAGCTGCAGTTTCTCCCTCTTCTCTCCTCCCGGAACACCCTTCTAATTGGACTACGTCCCTACTACGCAGTCACTGCGTCCTTTGTGCAATCCCTGGAGTGGTAACGCTCTACCCGCAAGTATGTCTATGAAACGCTCCTCCAAAATGGTGAATATCCTCTCCTGAGCAAGCACTCAAAGTCCCTAGAAGTAGAGGTTGAGATCTTCGTATGCTAAACAAAACTGCAAACATAGTACCCGGCACAAGAGTGTTATGTCAAATAAACAGTCAAAAGATAAGTTGAATGAATGAAGAATGAAGTTGCCTTCTCTTCGTTTTGTCAATTGAGCCCCAACGTTCCCCTTGGGCCCAACATGGACAGTGTAGCCCCCTCATCGAACCAATCCCTACGCTACCTCCATCAAGCCTCCCTCACGTTGCCACCTAGGAAGTTGCCTCTAATTCGATGCTAGCCACTTGGACCCCACTAAAGCCACAATCTTTCCTTGAGAACTATAGGAATAGGCTATAGCTTCCCCCAATTATTATTTGTGGGTCCCCGGCCCACCTTATTTCTGCCTAACATTAGGAATAGCAAAATTTATCAAAATTTAATATTCTAATTAGCAAAACTGTTAATTAGGAATAATTCAGTCCTCCCCGCCAAGAATTTTCTTGCCCTCAAGCAACTGAAGTGATGGGTGTTGGAGGATCTGCTCCCCTTCCCAAGCAGCATCCTCATCTGGGACGTTCCTCCATCGGATCAAGTACTCCTTCACCACCCAACCCCGGCAGCACCTCTCCCTGGTGTCAAGAATAGCCTCTGGCTGGAGCACCAAGTGTCCCTCATCATTTGTAGGGGCAACTCGGTTGTTGCTGTCACCTGTTGTTCCAAAGCCTTCTTCAGTAAAGAGACATAAAAAACGTTATCGATATGGCTTCCCTGCGGCAGCTCCTACTCATATGCTACCTCCTCCACTCTCCGAATGACTCTGTACGACCCATAGAAGTGAGGTTTGAGCTTCTTGACCCTCATTTGCTTCAGTGTGGATTGTCTGTAGGACTGAAGGCAAATGTAAACCAAGTCCCCCACATCAAACTGCCTGTCCACACGACCCCTGTCTGTGTACGTCTTTTGTTGATTATGGGCTGTCACCAAGTTGTCCCTAAGAGTCCTGAGAATGTCTTGGCTCTCTTGGATCCAGTCTTTGGCCCTGGAGGCCTTGCTAGCTCCAAGCATAACATCAACAAAGGTTAGTGCATTATAACCATACAAAGCACAGAAAGGAGTCATACCGATGTGCATGTGAAATGTGGTGTTGTAGCAGTATTCCCCCAAGTGCAGCCAGCACAGCCAAGCCTTTTTTTGCCCCGTGACATAGTTGTGAAAGTAGCCCTCCAGCCCCTTGTTGACTATCTCGGTCTGCCCATCTATCTGCGGGTGGTAACTCGTGCTCGAGGTGAGTTCTGTGCCCACCAAACGTAATAGCTCCGGCCAAAATCCCCCCATGAATCTATAATCTCAGTCACTAACTATGGTCTTGGGAAGACCATGTAGTCGAAAAATGTCCCTGAAAAACAACTCGGCCACCTGTGAGGCCGTGTACCAGGCTGAGATGGCGAAGAAATGTGTGTACTTCATCAATCAGTCAACCACAACAAATATACATTCTTTGCCCTGCACCATGGGCAACCCGATGATGAAGTCCATCGGAATACTCTCCCACTTCCCTTTAGGGATAGGAAGTCGTTGTAGCAAACCTGTCGGATGGGTCAACTCCCCCTTGTTTCTCTGGCAAACCTCGCACTCCCGGGCATGTCTCAAAACATCCTCCTTGAGGACCTTCCATGAGTACTTCTCTCTAATGATTTCGTAAGTCTTGGTGAACCCCTGGTGCCTGGATAGTGGAGAATCATAGGCTCCATGCAAAATCTTCTCCCGCAACTAGGAGTTGGCTGTCAAATAGATCTTGTCCCGGTAGTAAATCATGATGCAGGAGCATCCAACTGAAAGGCTATAGCTGGAGTTGTTTTATTCTGCTGGACAGAAGAAGTTTTGAATTCCATTTTACTTTGTTTAAGTTAATTTGAGCTAACTCAGCGATTGTAATATGCTGAATAAAAGAATGGTTAAACTAGGATTAGTTAAGTATTTAGTTGAATAAACTGTTTTGAAACTGAATGACAGTTTCTCAACCATATGGGGGTTTTGGGAAAGGCATAAAACGAAACCAAATCCACCATGGAGGGGTTCTGCCATCAATAGCGAGAAAGGAGAGAAAAGAAAAGTAGAAGTAAATGTAAAAACCAACCATCTGAGGGCTTGGCTCTGAGTTTTCCATTTCCAAATTAATTCCAAGTGTTGTGTTTGATCGGGATCTCTGTTTTTAAAACAGTATTTCATTTCCAAACAAATTGTAAGTGTTTTGTGCTTTGATCAGGTTCCCTATTTTGAATTAGTTATTTAAACCTCTGTTGAAATCGAACACTTGTATTTAAGTCGCATAGCAAGAAATCTAATCGGATTTGCAAGCACAGCGAGGCCTTAGTTTTTACACATTCCTTTGTTAAATTGAATATTGTGTTAACTACAGAACGAATACCAATCGGACCTGCAAGCTCGACGAGGACCATAGATCCGATACCGATCAATGGTGATAAAGCACGTCACAACCGTAAAATTGTCGCACATCACAGAGAATAGAAGTCATGGTTAAGACTTTGCAAGTTAAAGATTTTAACTTGCGATGCGAAGTGGTACGGAGAAGGAGTTGCGCAGACCATCGGATCTAGCAGAAGCCAACGGTGGAGATTGAAAGCAGTGATCGCACATCGCAAAGTTTAGGGGTTAGTGCTAAGGACTGTCGCGAGGTAAGTTAGAAGTTTTGCGATGCGAAGTGGAAGGCACGTGGCAGCACGGCGCAACATCGCAAGTCGTAGGGAATAGAATTTAACGTGTTAAAGTTATATGTTATATTTCACGAAATGAGATCACCGTTGATTGATCAGAGCTACTGTGGGACCCTCCGGTAAGAAGCCCGCGTATTTTCATTGGTTTGGTTTATTTGTATGGTCTGTGTCTGTTACGAAAATCCGTTGTCGATTCACGTGCGTATGTATGTTGCTAACTCCCGAGGTTGAGCCCTATTGCGAGGAAGGGAAACTCTGTGTGAAATCCTAAAAATAAAATTTCGTTGCGTATTCTGGTATTATTGCAGCTTGTCTGCATCAATTGGTATCAGAGCAAAACTTTCTTCCTAAGTGAAGATGGAAGTAGGAAGAAGAGGTCGGGGAAGAGTTGAAGCAGGAAGAAGAGGTCGAGGAAGAGTTGCAAGGGGAGCAACAGATGAAGAACTGCGTGAAGAAATTAGAGTGTTGTCAGCACGTTTGGTAGTAGTGGAAGCAGGAAGGTGTAGGGACCCTGAAGGTGCAGATGACAGTGATGATGAGACAAAGGCACAAATAGATGAGCCAGAGGACGAGCCACCAGAAATCAAACTACTGAAATCTGTTTTGATGGCTAGCAGCAAGCCAAGATCAAAGCTCTCCAATTATGATGGCAGTTTATCCACAGAAGCATTGTTGAACTAGATAAGTGAGTTAGATAAATACTTTGAGTATGAGGAAATTAGTGACGACAGAAAAATTAGGTTTGCTGCTACTAAGTTGAAAGGACACGCCGCACTGTGGTGGGACAGTATGCAGGCAGAAAGAAGAAGACTGAACAAGCCTTTGATCAAGAATTGGGACAGGATGATTGCAAAGATGAAAAGCAAGTTCCTGCCTAAAGATTACCAAATTCCCCTTTACAGACAAGTGCAGAATTTGAGACAGAGAACAATGACTATAAAGGAATATACAGAAGAGTTCTATAAAGTGAACTTGAGGGCTGGGTATGTTGAAGATACCCCCGAGAAGACAACAAGATTTCTAAATGATCTGCAGATGGAAATCTTGGATGAGATCAGTATTCTTTCCCCAAATCTATAGAGGAAGCATACTAGTGTGCTTTGAAGGCGGAAGAAAAGATTACCAGGAAGCAGAATGCAAGAAGAGGATGTGGTTCCGGTAGAGGAAGAGGACAGTCCTTTGGCAAAGGTAGCACTGCGAATAGTAATGAAGAGGGCAGCAGTTCAAAGACTTCGAGACAAACTGAGAAGGAAAGTAACACCAGAGGTGGAAGGCCATACCAGCGAGAAAGAGGTAATGGCGGAGGCAAAGGAAATGCCTACCAGTGTTACAAGTGTCACAAATGGGGACACAGGTCTTTTGAATGTCCTGAAAATGAACCAGCTGGACAAAGGGGAGCGTATGTTGCTCAACCTGATGAAGCAGAGGCAGTGCCACAAGAGGTGGAGAATGTGCCTGAAACAAGAGAGGCCTTGGTGTTGAACAAGGTTTTACTAAAACCAGCTAAGGAGGTGGTTGACCTGACACAGAGGAAAGCATAGTTTCGAACTGTGTGCAAGTCGCATGGAAAACGCTGCAAATTGATTATAGATAGTGGAAGCACCAATAACCTGGTAGCCACTGAGATGGTAGAAAATTTGGGTCTGAAGAAGTCGAAGCATCCAACTCCCTATAAGGTGTCTTGGTTGCAGAAAGGACACCAACCGCTGGTTGATGAGCAGTGCGAGGTGGAGTTTCACATTGGCAAGTACAAGGACAAGATAACTTGCGATATTATGCCTATGGATGTGTGCCATATACTGCTAGGCAGACCATGGCAATATGACAGAAAGGTCGTCCATGATGGGGAAAAGAATTGTTACAGATTTGTGAAGGATGGGATAAAGCATATGCTAGTTCCCATGAAAGAAGAAGAGACTGCAGAAACTAGTGGTACTAAAACACTGCCGATAGGCGGAAAGGAGTTTCTGCGACAGATTGAGGAGAATGAGGTGAATTATGCAATTGTGCGGAGGCCAGGAGCAGTATTGATGCATACGGAAATCACTAATTTGCCTATGGAAATACAGGACATGCTGCAAGAGTTTACTGATATTGTGGTGAATGATCTACCAGATAAATTACCACCAAAGCGGAGCATTAGTCACCATATTGATTTTATTCCAGGAGCCAGTTTGCCAAACAAGGCTGCTTACCGGATGAGTCTGAAAGACAATGAGGAAATCAGGAAGCAAGTAGAGAACTTGTTGGATAAAGGACTGGTTCGAGAGAGTTTGAGTCCTTGTGTTGTTCCGACCGTTTTAGCTCCCAAGAAAGGAGGTGAATGGCAGATGTGCACTGATTCCCGGGCGATAAACAAAATCACTATCAAGTACAGGCTTCCTTTACCTCGGATGGATGATATGATGGATTGTCTGAGTGGAGCAGCGTACTTTTCAAAGATAGATCTGAAAAGCGGCTATCACCAGATTAGGATTAGAGAAGGTGACGAATGGAAGACAGCTTTCAAGAACAATGAAGGCTTGTACGAGTGGCTGGTCATGCCATTTGGGTCGAGCAATGCGCCCAACACCTTCATGCGTTTGATGAATGAGATTTTTTAAGAATTCATTGGTAAGTTTGTGATTGTATATCTGGATGATATACTTATTTTCATCAAGACGAAGGAAGAACATTTTCGGCATGTCAAGTATGTGCTGGAAAAATTGTAGCAAAATAAATTGTTAATGAATTTAAAGAAATGTTATTTTTTCAAGAAAGAATTGATTTATCTAGGATTTGTAATTTCTAAAAATGAGTTGAAGACGGACCCAGAGAAGCTTGCAACCATAGTTAGTTGGCCATCTCCCAAAAGTTTGTTTGAAGTAAGAAGTTTTCATGGATTGGCAAGTTTCTATCAGAAGTTTATTAAGAATTTCGGTGGTATTTGTGCACCTATGTTGGACACCATTAAGAAGGCAAAACAAATTTTTCATTGGACAGAATCTGCTGAGAGAGTTTTCAGTTTTTGAAGAAGAAGATCACTGAAAAACCAATCCTAAAACTGCCAGACTTCAACAAACTTTTCCAAGTTCATTGTGATGCCAGTGGGACAACCATTGGTGCAGTACTCAGCCAAGAAGATAAGCCAGTAGCATACTTCAGCGAGAATTTAAATGAGAGCAGGCAGAAGCATACTTCTTATGACAAAGTTTTATGCAGTTGTCCAGGCATTGAAGCATTGGAGACAATATTTGCTTGCTAATGAATTTGTCTTGTTTTCAGACAATTCTGCGTTACAATACATTATGTAGCAGCACAAGCTTAATCATAAACATGCAAAGTGGGTGGAGTACTTGCAAAATTTTACATTCGTGTTGAAACACATCAGCGGTTAGGCCAACAAGGTAGCAGATGTGTTAAGCAGAAGAAGCTAGAGCTTACAAGAAAGCACAGAGCAAGTATTGGGATTTGAGCATCTCAAAGACTTGTATGAGATGGATGCAGATTTTAGGGAAGCTTATGAAGCTTGCCAAAATCCGTTGTTGAGATACAATAGTCCATGGTTGGACTATAACATGCAAGAGGGGTTGTTGTTCAAAGGAGGACAGTTGTGTATTCTGGAATGTTCTATGCGAGAGAATTTAATCTAGAAAAAACACAGTGGAGGTTTGGTCGGACATTTTGGCATAGATAAGACTTTGGATCAGCTGAGCCACTTTTACTATTGGCCGAGAATGCGAAGGGATGTACAGAGATTCGTGATCAGGTGTAAAGTGTGTCAACATGAGGGATGCAGCCAGAATGCAGGGTTGTATACACCCTTACCCATTCCGAACAGACCATGGGACTCAGTCAGCTTGGACTTTGTCTTAGGTCTGCCGAAGACATAGCGGGGATTCGATTCCATCATGGTGGTGGTGGATCGTTTCACCAAAATGGCACATTTCATTCCATCCAGAAAAACAAGTGATGCCATACATGTAGCTCACTTGTTCTTTTCAGAGATAGTCAGATTATATGGCTTGCCGAAGTCCATCATCTCGGACAGGGATGTAAAGTTCACAGTTCATTTCTGGCGAACATTGTGGAAGAAGTTAGACACCAAACTAAATTTCATTCATGCTTATCATCCACAGTCAGATGGGCAAACTGAAGTCGTGAACAGGAGTCTAGGAAATCTGTTGAGTCTGGTTGGTGAAAATTCCAGACAGTGGGATCGCGTGCTTGCACAAACGGAGTTTGCTTACAATGACTCGCCCAACAGAAGCACGGGTAGAAGTATTTTCCAAATCCTATATGGAATGCACCCACGTGGAGTATTTGAGTTGCGGGATTTGGGTCAGTTAGAACGCAGGAGTGTTGATGGCGAAGATTTCACGAAAGCAATCAGCGATCTACATGAACAGGTCAAATTGAAACTACAAGACAGCAGCCAAAAATATAAACAGCGAGTAGATTTGAAAAGGCGGGAGGTACAATTCGAATTAGGAGACCTGGTACTGGCACATTTACGCAAGGAGAGGTTCCCTAAAGGCGAATAAAACAAATTGAAGATGAAAAAGATCGAGCCTTGTAGAATTCTTCAAAAGTTTTCTGCAAATGCTTATGAGTTGTAGTTACCTCTGGGTGTAGGAATCTCACCCATCCTTAATGTGGTAGATTTGTACCCATACACTGCTGTTGATGAAGAATATAGTTCGGAGAGACGAACAGGGGACACCCAGGATGAGGAGAGATCAGGGATTAAACAGATGCCTCTAGCACAGCCTTTGGAAGTTGAACAGATTCTGGACACACAGGTGGCCAAGAAGACACGAAACAAAGAATATTTAGAGTATCTGGTCAAATGGAAGGACCATCCTCTGGAGGATTGCTCTTAGTTGGACGTTGCCCAAATTCAAAGCGCAGGGTACTCTATTGAAGAGCTCGTGGACAAGAGCCATGAATTTAATTTACCCCGGGAGCTTGATGCAGGAGCATCCAACTAAAAGGCTACAGCTAGAGTTGATTTCTTCTGCTGGACAGAAGAAGAAGTTTTGAATTCCATTTTACATTGTTTAAGTTAATTTGGGCTAACTCAGCCATTGTAATTTGCAGAATAAAAGAATGGTTAAACTAGGATTAGTTAAGTATTTAGTTGAATAAACTGATTTAAAACTGAATGACAGTTTCTCAACCATATGGGAGTTTTGGGAAAGGCATAAAACGGAACCAAATCCACCATGGTGGGGTTCTGCCATCCATAACGAGAAAGGAGAGAACAGAAAAGCAGAAGTAAATGTAAAAACCAGTGATCTGAGGGATTGGCTCTAAGATTTCCATTTAAAAATTAATTCCAAGTGTTTTGTGTTGGATCGAGATCTCTGTTTTTAAAACAGTATTTCATTTCCAAACAAATTCTAAGAGTTTTGTGCTTTGATCAGGTTCCCTGTTTTGAATTAGTTATTTAAACCTTTGTTGAAATTGAACATCTGTATTTAAGTCGCACAGCAAGAAATCTAATTGGATTTGCAGGGGCAACGAGGCCTTAGTTTTTACACATTCCTTTGTTAAAATGAATATTGTGTTAACTACAGAACAAATACCAATCGGACTTGCAAGCTCGACGAGGATCGTAGATCCGATACCAATCAACAGTGATAAAGCACATCGCAACCGTAACGTTGTCGCACATCGCAAAGAATAGAAGTCACAGTTAAGACTTCACAAGTTAAAGATTTTAACTTGCGATGCGAAGTGGTACGGAGAAGGAGTGGTGCAAACCGTCAGATCCAGCAGAAGCCAACGGTGGAGATTGAAAGCGGTGATCGCACATCGCGAAGTTTAGGGGTTAGCGCTAAGGACCGTCACAAGGTAAGTTAAAAGTTTTGCGATGCGAAGTGGAAGGCACGTGGCAGCACGGCGCAACATCGCAAGTCACAGGGAATAGAATTTAACGTGTTAAGTTATATGTTATGTTTCGCGAAATGCGATCACCGTTGATTGGTCGGAGCTACTGTGGGACACTCCAGTGAGAAGCCAGCGTATTTGCATTGGTTTGGGTTATTTGTATGGTATGTGTCTGTTACGAAAATCCGTTGTTGATTCGCGCGCGTATGTATGTTGTTAACTCTCGAGGTTGAGCCCTATTGCGAGGAAGGGAAACTCTATGTGAAATCCTAAAAATAAAATTATGTGGCATATTCTGGTATTATTGCAGCTTGTCTGCATCAAATCACCTCATCCATGACTCAGTATCGGTCATCCGTCACCTGTCCATCCAAAACCTCACAAGCAAACCGCTCCTTCGAGTATTCGATTAGCAATTGGGCCTTCCAAACTGCCTCGATACTCATCAGTGAGAGGGGCGCTAGCCTCCTCGAGAAAGCATCAGCCACTACGTTATGCTTCCCTTTGACATACTCAATGTCAAAGTCGTAAGCCTAGATCTTACTGACCCACTGCTACTGCCTCTCCTGGAGCTGTCACTACTCTAAGAAAAACCGGAGGTTGTTGTGGTCTATCCTGACCCTGAACCGGTTCCCCACCAAGTACTGCCTGAACTTGGCTAGCACATGCATGATGGCTAGAACCTCTTTGTCATATATGGGGTAAAGCCTCTTGTGAGGCAAGAGTTTCCGACTTTCAAAGGCTATGGGGTGCCCCTCCTGCATCAGTACGGTCCCCACTCCTTCACCGGATGCATCACACTCCAAAATGAAAGGCTTGGTAAAATCTAGAAGTGCAAGGACCGGACAATTACTCATCACCTGCTTGAGGTGATCAAATGCCTCCTGCGTTGTAGAGGTCCATGTGAAGGCCCCCTTCTTTGTCAAATTTGTGAGGAGCACTACCAGCTGTGAGAACCCTTTCACAAACTTCCGGTAATAGGTGCAAATGCCCACAAACCCTCTCAACTCTGAGACATTTTAGGGCTCTAGCCATTCCCGGATGGCCCTAATCTTCTCCTCATGCACCCTCACTCCATCGGTGCCTATAATGTGCCCCAGGTAGAGCATCTTTGTCAGCCCAACTCACATTTGGACAGCTTCGCATAAAATTGTTGCTCCTCCAATATGCGAAGCACGGTCTCCAAATGCTTTAAATGCTCCTCCCAAGTTCGGTTGTAGATCAGTATGTCATTGAAGAATACCAGTATGAACTTCCTCAACTGTCCACGAAACACGTGGTTCATACATGACTGGAAGGTAGAGGGAGCATTGGTTATCCGAAAGGGCATCACCAGAAACTCAAAGTACCCATAGTGGCACCTGAAAGTTGTCTTAGGGACATCCTTGTCCCTCACCCGTATTTGATGGTACCAAGACCTCAGATCTATGTTGGAGAAGAACTTGGCCCCCCTCAACTCATCCATCAATTCATCGATCCGTGAAATAGGGTAGCGGTTCTTCATTGACTTCTTGTTCAAGGCCAGGTAATCGATACACATCCTCAGCATACTGTCCTTCTTCTTCCCCAATACAACTGATAAAGCAAAAGGGCTCGAACTCAGTCGGATATGCCCCAATGCTAGGAGCTCATGTATGGCCCTCTCAATCTCATCCCTATAGGCCTTGGGGTGCCTATATGGGGTAGTAATCACAGCCTGAATTCCCTACTATAACTCAATGGTGCAGGCTCGAATCCCTGGTTAGTTGGTTGTCCTGGTGGTATGTCCGCGAAAACCATGGAGTATCTATCAAGAATGGCCCTGGATATCCGGGTGAGGTGGCTTTGTTGCTCCACCAGCCTCTGAAACTCTCAACTCAATAGCCCACTCGATATTGCCATGCCTCAAGTCGACCTCCATCCTATGCTCGGAAACTATTTGCGATGTGTATGAGTGCATGCCCCTCAGCATCATTGGTTTGCCATCTGTGTCCAGGAACTCCATCTCCAGTCTCTTCCAATCAATGGTGACCCTGCCAAGGGCGTAGAGCCACTGGATTCCCAACACTATGTTGGTGTCTGGAATGTCAACCACAAAGAAGTGGTGAGTCACGGAGTAGCTCCCCATGGTCACTTTCAGCGCTGGAACATAGGTGGTCCACTTCATGGTCATGTCTCCCGACACAAGCACTAAGAACCCCTCGAACTCCTCTGTCTTGATGCCCCTTCTACGCATCATCTGTGCATCAAATGAAGTTGTGCGTGGACCAACTGTCCACAAGCACTGAAACACGTTGTCCCTGCATAGTACCCTGAATCCTCAAGGTCAAGTACTTGGGTACCCCATGCAATGATGCAAGGACCCCTCCTGAAGGTGCAAATGCTAACCCTCCTGTTACTGGTGGGGGTGGTGGTGGAGGTCCTTCCTCCCTGGGTGCTACGCTGTCCTCACCTCCCATCTCACAAAATGCAACTTCATTACTGTCATTATCTGAAAAGACCTCTATGTAGTGTGCCTTCCCTCCTGCACACTTGTGGCCTAGTGCCCATGGCTCCTGGCAAGTGAAACATAGTTTCTTCCTCCGAATATCCCTCGTGGTCTCATCATCCAACTTCCCTCGGCTCTGGTTACCCCTCGGTGGTGGGGCTCTCGTATCTCTCCCCCTCTGCTGCAAAACCGGTCTGGCTGGCTGGGGTGCTGGAGCTCTGGGTAGAGCATCCTGCAGATGCTCTCCCTACTGCGTCATGCAAGGTAGTGGATCTGCTTGATTTCACTACCCCACGAAGTGGTTCTGCCAAACCCTCTACAAACATGTAAATCCTCCAAGATTTCGATAAGTCCAAAACCATCACCGATAACCTCAAGAACTCCGAGATATAGGCTTCTCCGTTTTTGGTCTGCTTAAGCTTTGTCAGCTCTCCAAAAGTACTCCTCTGGATCCTTCCTCTCAAACCGCTCCAACAACCTCCTAGTGAATTCATCATACATTGTCACGCTTTCGTGCCCCAGCGAAGTCAACCCATGAAACCACCAGTCATGGGCTTCCCCTTCCAAGTGCAAGGTAGCAACCTTGGTTGCCTTTGTCTCAGTCATCTGATTTAGCTGGAAATAAATATCCATCTTTGCCACCCACACTTTTGCTAAGTTATTCGAGGAACCATCACATGTCGGAAGGATTAGCCTACCCACAGTACGTTGCAAGTCACTTCCTTACGTGTACCCTCCTCTGGCCTGGCCTTTGGGTTGGTTGTTAGTCTTTAGCTGACAAAACTCATTGAATGTGATGGCCCTTCCAAATTTTGGCCCATAAGATTTGTATTCCACAAAAAACTCCCCGTAGTGAACCTCCTCCTACTGTCCTCCAGTCCCTAAAGCTAGGAATGTGGGAATGGTGGACCGTGGTTGGGTGTAGGGTACAGCTGGAAAAGTAGTTTGGAGGCCTGCCTGGTGCTGTGAAGTGCCAGACCCTTCTCCAATCTGAAATTCCCCTTAAACTCCTTTTCCCTTACTGCCATTACTAAGCCTTTGGCCCATCTCCTCAATCCTCTTGGAGAGGTCTTGTACTGACTTCAAAAGAAGGTGAGCAAATTCCTTCTCCTCATTCCTCCCATCTTCGGTGTGTTGCATCCCTCTCTTTGTAACCTCCAAAATGCTATTAACCTAATTTGGAGTGATTTCAAGCCTCCTTTCTCTACTCCTGTATCTCTGCCTCCGTTAAGTCACGTTTTGTCTGTTCTCTGGTGTCATAGACTGCGTGATCCACAGGCTGAGCCAAGTCTATGAGCTTTGATCCCACTGTAATATCCCAAATGGGAAAGTGACAGTAATACAAGCAGCAATAGACTAAAAATTACAGCAAATAAAATTACACCATCAACACATGAAAAACTGAAGCCAGAAGATGAGTTGATCCATTTTATTAATGTTGGGAATTGAGTACAAAGAGGTGTTGGAATAGGTGCACCTAGGCCTGCTTGAGGTAGGCTGTAATACATCCCAACCCAAGCTGAAATGACTCTCTGCAACTGGCTCTGTGTACCTCTGATGTTGTGTTGCTCTGCCCAGAAATGTTGATACTGGCTGACTTTGGACTGCTTGTTGGGTTGCTTCAAGTGCTCAGAAAATTTTGGGATTTGGACATTGGACTCCACTCAAGAAACCCACAAAAACTCATGAAGGATTTGTGGAATGCTCAACTTCCAAAAATTGCCCCTGTTGGGCTTGACCCACTGCGCTACTGGCTGAAGCTTCTCTATTGTATAAATCACTGCAAGACTGCCCCAGATGCTGAGGAATCACCCTGTCAGGAAGCCCTTAGCTTCCCCACCATATCGCAGCTGCAGTTTCTCCCTCCTCTCTCCTCCCCGAACACCATTCTAACTGGACTGTGTCCCTACTGCGCAGTCACTACATCCTCTGCGCAATCCCTGGAGTCGTAACGCTCTACCTACAAGTATGTCTGTGAAACCCCCCTCCAACATGGTGAATCTCCTCTCCTAAGCAGGCACTCGAAGTCCCCAAAGGTAGAGGTTGAGATCTTCGGCTAAAAATCTCGTGTGCTAAATAGCACTGCAGACTTGGCACCCGACACAAGCGTGCTATGTCAAATTGACAGTCAAACGATAAGTTGAATGAACGACGAATGAAGCTATCTTCCCTTCCTTTTGTCAATTGAGCCCCAACGTTCCCCTTGGGACCACCATGGATTGTGCAACCCCCTCATCGAACCAATCCCTGCGTTGCCTCCATCGAGCCTCCCTCGTGCTGCCACCTAGGAAGCTGCCTCAAATTCGATGTTGGCCACTTGGACCCCACTAAGGCCACAATCTTTCCTTGAGAACTATAGGAAGAGGTTGTAGCTTCCCCCAATTATTATTCGTGGATCCCCGGCCCACCTTATTTCTACCTAACATTAGGAATAGAAAAATTTATCGAAATTTAATATTCTAATTAGCAAAACTGCTAATTAGGAATATTACATGTTACCCACTACCAGTAGGTGACCCCATAGAAGAATTTTTCTCCTAGATTTGTGTTCATCTGGCAGCGCCTAATAGCCACCAGTGTAGTCGATATTGTGCCAGATGTCTCTTCTCCCTGAGCCCGTCATGTGTCCCCTCGCCCATCTGTCAAGATGGTATGTTTGAAGGTGGTGTGAAATTTTTTGAATGTTACACTTATGCAGAAATCTATTGTTAGATCTGGTTATGCTCCTACTTAATTAAGTTATTAAGCTGAAAATACAGATTAATATTGAAGCAAAACACATAACAAACTTTCACCAATCCAGATCTAGAAAAAGTACATGCACACATAGACAAAGTGACACAGCGATTTTCTAGACATATAGTCTCGGGAAAAACCCAATGCGGGAAAACCGATCTGCTGGCTACTGGAGGGTTATATTATTAAGAATTTTCTGAATACAGCAAATCTGGGTTCCAGATCTGGAAAACCCAACAGAGATAAATTAGATCTATAGCTCACTGGCTGTTCTAAAGCCAAAATAATGATTGATCCACACCCTCAAACGGGATTTACAGGACTCGGCCAAAATTAGGCCCTAAAAACCGCAACGCTGCCCCTGAAGCCCCTGCTTCAGCCTCTGAAGCCCCTAGAAAGGGCTGCATTACCCCGAACTGGGTGATGCAGTCCTTACGCTGCCCCTTAGGGTCTCTGTGTAACCTCTGAGGGCTTCCAGTTAAATCACGCAGCGCTGGGAGGGACTGCACAGCACCTGCGTAGCATAGTTGCTGCCCTCTCTACTGCTGCTCTCCTGCTTCTCTATGCTGCCTCTCTGATTTGATCTCTACCTCTTGTTGATTCTAGACCTTGGGATCAGATCATCCCCTTGGCCTAAATTCCCCTCTCTGCAGCGGAAACACTTCTGAGAATTCTTAGCAAACCCGCCCTAGAATCTTAGCTTAGCTTTAGTGCTCTGCCTCTATGTGTCTTTACAAATGACCCCAAGCCTTTCCATTATACTTTTCTCGTTGGGAAACCAACGACCATGATCAGATCTTGATCCGTGTGACTTAAGACAATTTCATCACATGTTTAATTTAATTAACTTTAATTATTTCATTTTCCTAAGTTTAGGCTTAGGAAATACATTCAAATAATTAATTAATTAAATTCTCCCAAACCAGATGAAATTTCCCAAATCCCTTTTTGGGTCTTGTAGATCAAGTGTACTCTAGTCCCTCCACAAAATTTGGGAGCTAGAGCACAACTGATGCTACCCCAAATACACAAAATCTCAACAGGTGGGGCCATCCAATCCTAAAGGTATGGTTTTTCATTATGAAATCGGGTGTTTATGCTTGTTTTTCTTGGGCACACTTGGGTATGGATTATTAGGCGACTTGGAAGGAGGAAGGGTTTCAACTGTAGTCTTGTTCCCTCACCTTAACTGGAGGGTTAATCGTCACACCTAGTCCAGTGGGATCTCCCCTACTAGCTTATAGCTTTAGGATGGGCACTACTTGGGAAACCTCGATTTTGGTAGTGTGGTCCCATTTTCTTGTTCCACATTTTACACTCCCCTCCGCAGATTACATGACCTATTTCATCATCTTCCCTCTCTAGGTCCACAAGGTTCTAGTACTCCCCAACCCTTGTCGACATGTCTGGGTCAGGCCTGGAACAATGCCCCGAAGCTTGACGCAGCTAAAAAAAGATAAAAGCATAATATGGCCAATACAAAAGGAAATAATACCACAAAATGCAAAAGATGGTCGGGACAACAAAATTTAGCACGTGGGCAAAAACCAAACATGAGCTCTACCCCTTATCATTATGGTCATCACCCTGGTTCCTGGGCCCCTATGAGTGCCCCTGCTTCATTAAGGAACCCATGCATGTCCCAACCCCTGGTGGGAAATGAACTGCCCCTAATCACTGCTATATCATACCATCATGCTCTCATCCCCGATAGCCCCAAGAATTAAAATAAAAGAAAAAGCAATAAAAAACAAAAGGCCAATAAAGAAGGGTACAAAAACAAAGGTTGAGGTAACTCATGTACCACCATTGCTCTCTCCTACATTCATACACCCAAATATGTGGACATCCCTCACCATTACCACCGTTGAGACCATGGCATTTGGCATTGAGACCCCTGTATCCCCATCCACCTCATCATTATCCACGTGGCTCCTATCACTTGAAGGATGTACCTTGGACATGTCCTTCCCTTTAGGGACTAGGAACACCTACTAGGGTTGTTTATTAACCACTCCTACCCAGGGAGGTAACACCATTACATGTTCAAAGCCCCAAATTTGGAAGGGAAACCCACTATGAAGTCTCATTTTTGCCCTTGACTAACAAGCTTATTCACTAAATTACACTAATGAATTATTGTGTCTGAAGGTGAAGAGACGCATTGGATCTTATACAAGATTAGCAGGTGGTTTCATAATTGGTTGAGCAACTTAACTAGGGCCCAATCCCACCAAAGGATCATATTGTAATATTCCTACTAGGAAATAACAATGATAATCAAAACAAAACTCCACATGAAATACAAAAATTTAACATGCAATTAGAATCCCACAAATTCATCCAAAAGTTGCGCCACGTTGAGCCATTTTATTATCAAATAGGAACGTACAATATATGTGTGGAATATGTGCACCTGGGCTTGCTCAAGCAAGCTAGACAAACCCCTGGTCAGAAAATGTGTTTCCCGGATGCTAGGAAGTGATTCCTCTTCAAGCTTTGTGTGCCCTAGAAATTTGCAACAACATGCTAGAAAGGGTTTGTTGTTTGACCCCTCTAGAGTGCTTAGAAAATTCTGCAAAATTAGCCTTGGGCTCTCCTCAATAACCCACAAAGACCCAGAAAGGGTTGGGCCTAGTTCCAACCTCTGAAATTACCCGCAATTATAGCGTGCTCCTCTTCAAGCTAGGTGATTCGTACCACCAGGAAATGTAGTTGCCAAGGCCCTCCAAAATGTTGAGCAAACTACCTAACAAGTCTAGTAATGTCCCCCAGTAAAACTCACCCCCAAAATCCCAACCAATTCCCCCTCAACGAATGGCCTCCACAAATGATTGCGTAGGCCCCAATCCATTCACCTCTATGCATGCCCAGGAATGATAACTTCGGCCTGAAGAATGGCCACTCAATCCACCTGTCAATCCCCTGCAAAAATGTTGCTAGACACCAAGAGAATGTGACCCTAAATTAGCTCACTCCCCCACAAGAGTGTGTGGTCCCTCTCTGCACCTAGTTTGCTCCAAAATAACTCAAATCTCAATGTAGAATCTCCTCTACAACAACTCCACAACATAGCAAAAGATCCCCTAGGGTGGCACTCGAAGTCCACCAAAGAAAGAGTTGAGATTTCCCTTCGGAAATCTCGTGCTGAACAGCACTTGTAGACTTGGCTCAACAGCTCAAGCGTACAAGATGAGTTTGTTTGTCAAAGGTTCAAAAGCACCCAAATGAAGTCTTCTCCTCCTATTTATCATTGAGCTTCCCCTCTCCAAGTGGGCCCCATACATCAACCCCCTTTCCCTCTTTCTCTCTCCACAAATACACCTTTCTCCAAGGGTTGAGTATGTTGAAAAGTGTAACTAGGATCGGTCTTCATATTGACTATGTAATTATGTATTTATGTAATGAAGAAGACAAAGATAATAACATATATTTTTGGTATGCTTGTCTCATGGGTTTCATGAGCAAGGTTTTATTATAGATCAATAGACTTCTTCTTGATGTCTATTAGGGATTTGTCTTCTGGTCATAGATGTACAAATTAAAGAGTCATGTTTATGAAGAGTCAAGTCACACTTGTATGCCTCAAGACCATGCCAAATTAAGCTTGAAGACATGGCACAAATGATGCTCAAGATCAGCATTGGAACACCCTTCAAGTCAGCCTTCAATAAGCTCTACAAGTCGGCCTATAAATCAGTGTTCAAGTCAGCCTCATTACACATGGACAGGCCGGCTCAATTCCAGGTTGGATCAACTATATATACCCTATATATACTGCACAGAAAAACAGAGACAGATTTTTGGATAGAATTTAAGGTGAAAAGGACTGTGGATTACAGACATAAGGAATGGGGTTAATACAACAAGAAGATAGTGCGAAGAAGGATATAATAATATATATATATATATATATATGGGAAGTTTATAAGGTCTGAATTTTGCAGACAAAATTGCAGGAATAAACTTTGGATATATGACTGTGTTAAGGTGCGGATAAGACTGCGTTCAAGTATAAAGAAGCTATGGATTACTTGACTGTGTTAAGGTTCATAGGGTTGCGGTAAAGTGCAAAGAAGGTCTGTAACAAAGTGCAGAGAAAGGTTGTGATTAAAGTGCGAAAAAGGTCTGTAATAAAGTGCGTGGAAAGGGCTATGATCAAAGTGCGAAGTTGTGGCATTGTGACCAATACAAGGTCACAGGTCTATGATGACAAGATTATGTAAGGACATCACTACAATATAGTGTGTACTGCTCATTACTACAGTATAGACACCGTGCTGATATAATAAGCAAGGATCTCATACAGTCAAAGAAGAGAGAATACAAGTAGAGACCGAGTTCTCTAGTCTTGGTGCAGAACAGTGCAGGACGGTGCAGGAAAGAAGGATCAGTTCGAGTCAATGAAGAAGCAGTGACAAGGTCTTGGAGGCATACAAGGGTCAAGGGTCTGTGTCATGGTCACGGTACTTGTCATCTGAAAGTCTATAAGAAGAATTTCTTGTGGGTTTTCCTCTCCAAGAGGGAGAGGTTTTGGCCCTGGCTCGAAGAGCCTAAATTTGTGTCTCTTGTGTTTTTGGTAATTGACTTGATGAAAGACATAATAAGCTAAGAAGAGAAGACATAAGTAAAAGAAGTAAGTTCACACGTAATTATCAAGAAGAGAATTTGAATTAATCACTGCCCTACCAAATTCTCAACATGGTATCAGAGCTAAGGTGTTGAAGACGAGGACTACTTGACAAAGAGACACTCAAAGAAGCAAGAATCAAAGTCTACATTGAAAGATCAATTCAGTTTGCACGGAAGATTCTCAAGGATTCACTCATCAAGAAGATAATCTTTGCCATTAAAGATTTATATTCAAGATATTTGCCATCATCACCATTGAAGACATCTACATTGGGAATTCAATTTAAGGAGTTCCTAACTTCATCTTCATCAAAGAAACTGTTGGAAGGAGAAAGTCACCTTACTCAAGTAAGTATCTATGACCTTATCTAAATCTACCAAAATGACTTATTATATAGAGAGCAACAAATTGGTTGGTTCACCGCACTTTAGTGCATGGAAGAAGAGGACAGATTTGAATCTAATTGAAAATGAAGTTAAGGGCTACATCGAAGAATCTACAATTCAACCTTCAAAAGAAGACATTCTAGCATATATCAAATACATGAAGGGAGACATAAGAGCCCGAAGGATTCTTATAGAATCCATAAAGGACTCTCTCATTCCCTATGTATCAAATCTAGAATCCTCAAAATAAACATATGATAAATTGGTGGAGTTGTTCTCGAAAGCTTCTACAAGGGAAATAATATCCCTAAGACAAAAATTATACAAATTGAGAATGTCAAGAAATGAAGGAATAATTCCATATCTGATGGAGATTTTCGTAATAAGAGATCAACTGCAGAAATTGGGAGAAGTAACGTGTGATGGAGAAATTCTCACTATGGTACAAAATTCTCTACCTAAAGAATGGGAAAGTTTCACTTCTAGCATCAATGGGAAAGAAGAAGCAATACATTCCAAGATCTATGTAAGATAGAAGAAACAAGATTGAAAGACAAAACTGATACAAGATAAAGTAATAGGAATCAAGCCTTTGTAGCCATGTCCAGGAAGAAAGGAAGATTCGGTAAATTCGGTCCTCAGAATAAAAGAAGAAATATGGATAAAGCCCGATGCTTTAGATGTAATAATTTTGAGCATTATAAACAAGAATGTCCTAAATCTAGAAAGGACAAGAGGAAAAAGGAAGAAGCTCATGAAAGGGAAGAACCTGATGCAAAGAAATCCAAGAAAGAAGAAAGTGAAAGATCTCTATTATGATTGAGATCATCTTTCTCTTTAAGAGATTTATGTTGGTCGTAAAATAGTACGATAGGAATGTATATTAATAGCATCATGATAGAAGCATGGAAGGAGCACTTGAAGAAGTAGCTCCTAGAAACTTCACTGATAACAACATCGATAGAAGGCAGTCATCGAGATCAAGGGTCATCATTCAATAATCAATATGGAAACAGGTGTTGACATTTTCTAAAGGAGTTCTCTATGGATTCACTGGTTAGGAAGAAAGCAAAAGGTTTCATCGAGAAATCTTGTTACAAAATTCTAGGTTAGGATATGCTGACATATTGATGAAGTAGGTCAAGGGAATGAAGTTCTTCATTCTAGTAAAATTGTTGCAGGATGACTCGAAAGGAAAAGGATGAGGTACATATATCTATATGTTGACACTGGATGCCGTGAAGTCATGTCATATGGTTGCAGGTGATGGACTTCTCTCTTTAGAAGTATGATCATGAAAGTAGGAACTCTTCTGGTGCACAGTTTGCCACTAACAGATGAAATTAAATATGTCCTCATATGGAATATGAGGTGGTTGTATACAAACAAGGAACTGAATACTAGAGGTTCCTGGGGATGAAGTTGTGTGGAGAAAGAATGGAAGAGATCTTGAAGTGCAACCATGTAAAGAGGGGCTTATCATCCGGAAGCCAAGAAGATGTGACTAGGCAATCTCCTGGGAAGATATGTGGACTCTGATAGAAGTATGGTAAAGAAGAAGACCCTTGAAAATACATATCTTTAGGGGATGTGTCAATCTGAATAAAGGATGTCGATGCCTACAGGAAGAACTCATGGTGAAAGATCATCACTGAGGTAACTTTTGATTTAAAAGTTCTGATGTATATGTTTATCTGGATAAGTTTATGCAGGGCTGCCAATCATGTGGAAGGATGTAAGATCCATGGGAGATGGTTCGAAGGAAAACAGCATGGCATCAAGGTGGACCAGATGAGAAGGACTGATGAATCACTTTCAGGTGGATGACATGACTCATGGATGAAAGTGATGGATGATATGTGCCCTATGAAGCCAAAAGTTGAAGACTCCTCAATATCGAAATCCATGACATCGAGGGGAGGAATTCTTCATGAGCAACTGGGTGTCTCACCATCGCTGTTGCGAGTCCCTGGTTAAGAGGGAGCCTGGTGGTAAGTTTCTTACTTGGAAGAAACTTGAATTATTTCCTTCCTGAGTTAAGAGGGAGTGACATATATGATTCTCTAATTCATGTGTCATGCACTAGACCAAGACTAATAGATGTAAGTCTTAGTGAAGACCATGAGGAGAGAATGGATAGACACATCATTTTGGTCTTCACCTGGAAGACAGAATGGAGGATTGGGTAATCATCTGGCATTCGATACTCTTTGAGAATGAGATAGGGCATTCAAGATAAGAGTAGTCGAAGACCGATATTCTTTGAGGGTTGGCTACCCAAGAGAAGAATAGTCCAAGAAGGAACACCTAGGTGGAGTATGTACCTTGGAGAGACAATGACTATGGTGTCTATAAGTCATGTGTCTCGCCAACATTGTAGCCCATTATCTCGTTGAGAGATGGGGTTGTTAGTCAAGGCCTTGCACTAGGACAATGTTGGTTGATATGATGTTATACAGATGCGATTCCCAATCTAATTCTTCTTATGAGATTCTTCATAATGAAAGTGACCATGTATCGTTATGAATACCTCCATAGTTAAGTGGGAGTGTCGGAAAGTGTAACTAGGATCAGTCTTCATATTGACTATGTAATTATGCATTTATGTAATGAAGATGATAAAGATAATAATATATATTTTTGGTATGCTTGTCTCATGGGTTTCATGAGCAAGGTTTTATTATAGGTCAATAGACTTCTTCTTGATGTCTATTAGGGATTTGTCTTCTAGTCATAAATGTACAAATTAAAGAGTCATGTTTATGAAGAGTCAAGTCACACTTGTATGCCTCAAGACCTTGCCAAATTAAGCTTGAAGACATGGCACAAATGATGCTCAAGATCAGCGTTGGAACACCCTACAAGTCAACCTTCAATAACCTCTACAAGTCAGCCTATAAATCAGTGTTCAAGTCAACCTCATTACACATGGACAGGTCGGCTCAATTCCAGGTTGGATCAACTATATATACCCTATATATACTGCGCCAAAAAACAGAGATAGATTTTCGGATAGAATTTAAGGTGAAAAAGATTGCGGATTACAGACATAAGGAACAAGGTTAATATAGCAAGAAGATAGTGCAAAGAAGGATATAATAAGATATATATGGGAAGTTTATAAGGTCTGAATTAGCTCCTATGCGAAGAAGGATATAATAATATATATATGGGAAGTTTATAAGGTCTGAATTAGGTCCTGTCCTTGTATAAATAGAGAGGATCATTCATTTTTATTCATCATTACTTGTGACATAGTTCGGCCTCATTGAGAATTTCGACCTCCTTGTATCTTGGAGAGATACGATTCTATGGAGAACTTTGTCTATTGGGGATATTTTCTTGGCATTGGAGAAGTTATCTTGGATCAATAAGGGTTTGCACATGCATTTTGTCTTGGAAGTGAACCTTGTATTGATAAAAAAAATTATCTTATTGTCTAATGTATGGAATGAATTGATAATCTAGGATTTTTCTTTTGTGCCATTATTCTTGAAGATCAATTGTATAGAATCTAGATATCATCATGGTATGAAATGTGAATGGCAACCCCCTTGGTGAACTTTTGTAATAGCTCTCCCGAGTCCCAAGTGACCTTGATCCCTCAAAAAGATAACAGTTAGGGTTTTGTGCTAGGGCATCAAAATACCCTTACTCCTTTGCAAGATTTGGCCAATCTATCACACCCATAGACTCCATGATCCCAAGGACTAGGCACTAGCCTTGTCAATTTGGTGATCAAACCTCATTTTATCCATAAACTCTCTCTCTCTCTCTCTCTCTCTCTCATTTCGGACCTCTTAAGGATAAGCGACCAAACTACGACATAGTGTGAATTGGCCTAGAAGAAGGATTTTAGTTGGTGGAGGGATTCAACATTGGGAAAAGGTTTGGTTGCCTCAAAATCAACCTTCCGTAGAGGCTAATTTCTCCACTTCAACCTCTAATTCTCTTTCCCTAGGTGAGTTTGCCTTATGTAAACACTAGTTTTGTGAAGCTTCAACTTGAGGAATTTTTGAAGGTTTCATATGCAATTGGCTTGCTACTATTCATTGTTGGAAACCTTTTCTTGGCTTATTGATCCTTGGATATCCCTTTAGGCTTGCTACATCTCAAGCCCTAGGTCAATTTTTCACTTTCCTTGGTCTTACAAGAGGCTGTGAATTTCCATTCATAGATTGATTAGGCCTTGTCCTTAAGAAGAGTCGTCCTCTATAAGCTATTTGTCACCTTAAACTTAGCATATCTCTCATAGGTGACCCCTATAACGGGAAGCCTCCCATTGATGAAAGTCATACAGAGCAAGGGGTAGTGATTGTGGTGACAATGGGCCACACTACTTTGTTGTCACTTAGTCGAGTGCATTTCCTTGTAGGGTACTGCTCTACAAGGCCTACAAGGCCTACTAGATTTTGAGGCAATAGGGTTGTAAGGAACTATTAGCTCTTTATTAATCCTTGCACCTGCACAAAAGTCTTTTAAGTCATTGGAGGTGTACTTGCCTCCATTGTCGGACCTCAACACTTTGATCTTGCTTCCTGTTTGATCCTCCACAAGAGCTTTAAACTCTTGGAACTGACTGAAGTCCAAATCCTTGGTCCTCATGAAGTAGATCCAGGTCTTCCTGGAAAATTCATCTATGAATTTGAAAAAATAACTATACCCCATCAATGATGTAGCTGGGATCGGACCATAACCGTTTAAATGCACCAAATCCAAAACCTCTTTGGACCTGCAATCCCTCCTTGGAAAAAATGTCTTGGAATATTTCCCAAGTGCATACCCTTTACACACATCTTGCTAGTTTGCATTGAACTCTGGAAGAGCGGTGGAAATCTCCCTCAACACCTTAAGTGCCCCATGATGCAAGTGTGCCATCCTCCTATGCCAAAGTTCACACAAGTCTATGTTGCTATGACTCAATGCCCAAGCTAGCTCAAATTGTAACCTGTATAGCTTCCTCCTACTAACACCAATCACCTTGTTTATTTTGTAGCTAGCTCCCTTGGGACGAAGATACACTTTCCCATCCTAGAAAGTAACAATATAACTTTTGTCCTCTAGTGCTAAGACTAAGATGAGATTCTTTTTCAACCGCAGAACATACAACACCTATTTCACCATCAACAGTTTCCCGAACACCCTCTGGAACGTGACTGTCCCTAGGCTTATTGCCTTGCACTTGGCATTGTTGGCAAGTTCAATGTGGAAATTTAGGCCCCTCTACGTCAGGCTAGTGAAATACTATCGTACTCCAATCATGTAATATGAAGCACCACTATCTAATGTACCACATATTATTTTTTGCATCTAGGGTCAAATTCCACTATGGACAGCTCGGATGATTAAAATAATAATTTATTAAGATTCCTCTTCTCGAAAGGATCAAAATCGACCTATAGATCGACCCAATAGGTTAAGCAGAAATTAAGTTATGAATTATTTTATTATTTTTATGGGTCGGCCTAACTGCATGTTGATCCGGTCAAAGCCCCAAGCGGTCCCTCACAAAGTTATAAATAGAGGTGACCTCAAGCTCATTTGTACACTTGCTCAAGCGATCTATAATTTTCTTCCATTAGTTTGTTTCATCCATTTTTATGTCTTGGCTCGCACACGTACGTCGGGAGGAGCTTGCGCAAAGGGTCGAGATCATAGATGTGATCACGCATCAGATATGGGTGATCTGAAGCAGATTCACGGGCAAGAAGAGCTAAGGTAGCAACCTAGGTAAGCAAAGTTACAGGTTGTATGTGTTGTGCCCATGGCCAAGGACCCCAAAGTCGCAAGCTCAGCTTATTAAGGGCGCGGCCAAGTCTCAGAAATCAGATCGAGTTGATCTGAAGCACAGTCGCGGACACAGAGTGTTGTGGTAGCGGCTCGGAGCCCCAAAGTTGCGAGCTAAGCGTGTTAAGGTCGCGACTCAGAGAATTACTGGGCAGATCTAATTTGGTTCACAGTCAATTGATTGCGCAGTGCCTCCAGACATCAGTCGTTCAGTCACAGTTGCGTCAGAACAGTCATTGACAGTCTCCTGGACCCAGATCTAGGACTTCAGAGTTGAGATCACTTGGTGATCTATCAAATCCGTGTTTTGGTATTATAGATCTGTTGATCTGTAGATCAGATCTATTTGTTTCTACTGCAAGATGTATCTACAATCCTCATTCAGTATCAGGCTTATTCATCAGTTTTCTACAACTAGTGTCAGTGCATTTCAGTTCTCAGATTCAGTTTCCTTCATGCATAAGTATGGGTATGGTTTTATTGCGTGTATGTTATTTGTTTTTTGCATCGTAAAGATATGTATCTATGGATCATTGTACTCTTGTTGTTGAATAATTTGATGAAGATCTAAGAAGAAGAATTTACAAGGGCTTTCCCCGTAGTGGGTTTTGCATTGGTCTCGAACCAATCCTGGTGTCTCTATGTGTTCATGCTTCTCTTCCTTTGATCTTTTACTTTTCGCTACTTAGATAATGATGATGGTGGTATTGTTCTTTCTACATAGTTTCATATTTTGATGGTTAATAATACAGGTCTGTACAAAGGTATAATTATTTGGGGTGAAATGTAACATGTTAATGATGAAATGTAACTATCAAAGTAAAGAATAATATTGTTTTATGAAAAATTAACATGGTATCAGAGCTGGTTAAAGAAAAGCCATGGAGATCACCCCCAAGGAGACACCTTTATGGAAGCAAGCAGAGGATGGTAGAGACCTAAAAGAATTCTAGGGTATGAAGAAAACCCTAGGCAGTTGGTGGATAAGGGTTTGAGAGAAACCCTGGTTTATGGTAAAGTCTTGAGATTTGGTGTATGAAACTTTCGCATAGTGATGCAAGGGCATTAGACACTAGCCAGCAATGTAGGAGTTTTGTCCACATGTTGTGGCTAGGAGGGATCAAAATCATTCGAATTGTAACAGCAAGGTGTCAATACCTTAGCTGTCTGTTGCATTTAGATCAGTTAGAGTCAGTAGAAGTCGAATAGTTTTAGGTCCAGTCCATCTGTCATGTTCAGTTATTCAAATGAATGTAATTAGGCCTTTTGATTAGAAACGGTCCTCAGAAAGGAACCGAAGAGACACATAATAATACATATAAATTGTATTCCCCGGATGTATGGAGGGGAGGAGATTTTCGCAGTGAAGTTTGTGTGTTAAGCATTTGCTTTAAGTTGAATAAATGCCAATATTTTATTGATTACCTGTGTGCGATTGAATTGGTCTCGGTGTGAATTTGTTTGGTCCCGAACGTATTGAACCTTCAGTCCTGTGATTAATTCAATGAAGAGAATTGTTGTGTAAATCTCCACAAACCTCTGTCTATGTTGATTATGGATTTCTCTCGAATTGTTGGAATGCATTATGTAAGAGGTCGGGAATGATGTATTAACCCATCGTTGTTGTATGTTGTGGAGTGTGTTCAACCAATCTTCGAAGAGTGTAACCTGTAAGGGTTGTTTGCCTACAGAATAGTGGATTTTGGTTATAGTGGAAAATCCGCTTGTGAAGGAAATAGGATTGTTTCATTGTTACACGAGAGCGCAGTCCAGAGGTTGGGATTCCGAGCTTGTAGTCTGGAACGAATGCACGGAGTAGCGTCAACCCGGTGAAACTCCGGTCAATCACTGTGCGAAACCGGAAGCAGTTTTGATCGCACCGCTTTTGTACAGAAGGGAAACCACTCCAATAGCTAGTGATCCTGTGAAAAGTCGCCACGTCAACGAGGCAATACCGCCTCTTCACTCCCTCATCGCGCGTTAACCGTCGACAGTGAGATCAATGCGATATCGACATACAACGTCGATCTGGAGACTGGCTCATCGAATGGTGATCACACACAAAAGTAACACGGGAGATAAACTAAGGTATGGACGTTTATTTTGTTGAATCCACGTTGCGTAGGTGTGGGCCCCGGGCCTACAGTACATTAAGTGTTCCATTGGTAATATAGTCGGGTTATTCATATAAGCCCAGTAGTATTCAACCTTAGTTATAAGGTTTAGTGAGAAGATAATTTGTTGGGTGTCAACCTTAATTAAATTCCGAAGTTAGTGCCTAAACTCAGTGTTGGAGATATTGCGGAGTTATAAGGGTGGTGACAATATATATATATATATATATATATATATATATATATATATATATATGGGTTTATAACTAATGTTGATTAAAGCATTCATTTGTCAATTTCCACGAAATTGACAAATAAATTTGGAAAAGAAATTGTGGAGACTTCTTGTATTACAACAGAATTTGCACTAAGGCAACGTGGACAGAGTGAAGCTAGGAACCAGCTCTCCTTGGGGCCGGATTCAATCTTGTTGTTGTCACATAGCCTTTGTAAAGATGCTCGAGTACTTGGGATTGATTTGATGGATGACCTGCTTATTGATAAAGTTGTTGATTTAAGGCAACATAGTTTTATGGCCTATGGATGGCTCTTGAAAACTGGTTCAAGAGGGAGAGGATCATCTCTCATTGAAGATAAGTATTCCTTGACTTATAACCCTTACTCTTGCTTATGCTTATGGATTTTATTTCTATGATAATTGTTTCTAGTCGTTACTCCCTGCATGTATATTTGAGCACCTGGATATTTCTAACCTTCGTGATGAAATGTGATGAGTGGATCCCTCTTGAGGATCTTTGGAAATGCAGGAAAGATGGCTAGATCTGGAAAAGGAAAAATGGCTACATCTAGAAAAGGAAAGATGGCTAGATCTGGAAAAGGTAAAGAGGCACTAGCGCACGACTAGCTGCCTATGTGAAGGTGCAAAAGTAATACCGCAAGGCATGCATGGTATATTATTTTAATGTTATGATTCAGCTACAACATTGGATGGCTAGGTAAGCCCTACGGTATATTGAGAATGTTTACTTCTCAGATGGCTTATGCATGCATATGAATGATTGGAATTTATGTTTCCTATAATGAAATGGTGCACTTGGTTTTGAATGTTTTGATCATGATGATCTGCTTGACTCTGCAAGAATACTTATTGTTGATCTTGGATATAATGGCATATCTTGATGTGAGGCTAACATCTATTGTTTTTGAGATCTTGATTCTGACTCTAATGGATGGTACTCTTGAATCTTGATACGCATAAGATCTGTTGGATCTCTTATAGAAGGTTACCTCATTTATATGGTGTTGATAATGTGTGTGATAAGCATGATGAAAGCTCACAGAAAAAGAGTGATTGCACCTTGTTGGTTTATCGATTAACCTAACTTGATCCTATTGATTATGATATACATGGTATTGGCAACCATGATGATAAGGGCATATCTATGAGATTGATGTTTCATATCTTTGACTATTTGTGGTTATAGCATGCGGTGAAATTAAATGCTCTAACTTCATGTATTGTTATTGGGATCTTAAGGTTGTGTTGTCACATCATCCTGTCGCCCTGATCTTTCAAATCCCGCCCTTGATGAAAGATTGATGACATGATATTGATGATCATGATAGATATGTGTTTATGATCTAATAGATCTGCTATTGCATGATCCCTGTAAAGACAGGCTGATGACATGAATGAAGTGAACTCGCATTCAGAGGGAGAACCTCTCTCCTAAAATATTCTTTTTCATGTGCCAGTATATGTTTTTTGAAATATGATTTATGAGTGTTTGACATTGAAGTTTTGTACAATGAATTCGGTCTATACTCCAAATCCATTTTGTCTTGTCATTGTGAACTGATTTATGGAATTGTTGGAATTTTGCATGAAATCAGATGGTCAGTTGGAAGATGTTAGTTTTGCAGATGTATTGCAGATGCCAATAAGGTCTATAAGCTAGGAAAGTTCGTATGTCTGAACCGAACTTGTGCGTACTGAGACATTCATATGGACATGTCATTATGTTGTGCTACATGTTTTGATTGATTGATTCTGATACTTTTGGCATGTTGCTTAATGATTGAGATATGTCTAGAATGATATCACACATTTGGATTTGGCATGATTTGATTTGGTGATAGTTGATTTTCCCAGATGACTATGTTATGTGGACATAGTGACCTTCAAGTGTTGTATGTGAGTATACATACGTATGGTTCTGTATCGACCTCCTTGTTTCTAGTACAATGGTTGTTGTGACTTAGTATCAACATGCATGATTTAACCTTGATGTGTATGCACTCGCATCTAATGACAAAAATGGCCTATAATGACATGTTAAATGATAGACTTGAGAACTTTACATGGAATGAAGTCAAGAGTTGATATGTGCTCTACCTGTCTCTGGTTGAAAGAATCGATACTATGAAATCAATGCCTTTGATAATAGTTTTTTATTGGCTTCTAAACTTGGATGAGTTGATTTTGTTAACATAAACATTGATTTGTGTAAGGCTGGTTATGTTGGCATGGTAAGGCATTATGCTGGTATGTTGGTAGAGAGTGTTCCTTGATTCAGATTTGTTTATATTTGACTGTTATCTGGTGAAGTTAGGATAATGAGCTCCAAGGTATGGCCATGATATTGATTATGGCTTTGATTATACATATTGATAGTTTATACTTGACAAGTGATAAGCCTCTGAAAATCTAAGTAAGAGGGAGATGACTTCTGAATATCGTAATGATGTATCATGGCATGATGAATTGATTTCTGGAATTTGGGAAAGAAATTCCATATTGCAAGACTATTGAAATGTATTTGTGTAATGTAAAACCTTGGACACTTTGATTTAAAGTTCAAATGTTGATTGAACGTGACATGGCATCTGTTAGTTGGTTGAAGCATTGATGTTCCATTTTGAACATCCATCTGTATATGATATGTATAGAACATGATTGAATTCATGAGTGAGTCGCTTCATTCAAGATTGCCACTAAACATCTTTTGAAATACCTGCATGAAGCATTCTACTTTTAAAGGTTGAGATATTTCTCCCATGATATGTAGTTGCGTGAATGAACTGATGACGTTTGAGATTAGTATGGATGAGCACATTTGGATGGTGCCTTAGTATGAGATCTGCCATGATATCTTGGACGAGAGGTCCATAGCACGATCGAGGTCAATTATAATGTTGCTAGCAAGACTAGTTGTGACGCATGATGTAGAAGCTCCTCAGAGAACTGACCGAGCATGATTTGGATAAGACATGGATACACTATGATGATAGAGAATCCCAAATACGTATAGTTGGGACTATGATTTCTCCATTTATTTGAGACAGTGCAACTGTTTGAGACAAGCTTAGGCTTGTGAATGACACCTCCGTGAGAGGGAGGATGATTATAGTATCCATGCATGTTTGACAACTCCATGAGAGGGAGGATGGTTATGGTATCTTGCTATGATTGCTATCTTGTTGTGATTTACATGATTATGGATGTTCTAACGTAATGCTTGATTTGATGTCCTGTAGGAACAAGAATCAACAGATACCAGATGAGAGCAGTGTTGATCGAGGACACTAAGCCAGCTCTTCCTCCCTGTCTGAGCTCCCAAGGTGTGGAATTGAGATGAGGGCTCCTAGGGTTGAGGGAACTCTGGACAATAGGGTCGTAGATGTTGCTCCCCTATCTGTCACTCGTAGGATGTGAGTGATCCTTGTCCGTTTTGAGAAGTCGAGTATCTCCCCCACCTTTGGTCATTGCAGAGTATACCCCAGTTGGCATCATACCCACAAGTAGGGCTTGTCGGAAATACCTCTATGTTTGGCCAATGGTTGAGAAGGCTTGGAGGCATGTGATCCTAACCTCTTGGTAAGTCGAGTATCTCGTCCAAGCAAGATTATTCTACCACATGACTATTCAGGGTCATCGATGGGAAGATCAGTAGGCAATAGGATGAGTTGAGATAACTCTGCGATTCTGGATTGAGAGTGCGCTCCCCAATGTAATCTCAAGGTCGAGATAGGCTCCCTACGTGGATGGATATCCTATTGTTAGATATGGGGTTGTAGAGGTATAGCTCCCCCATTAGATTCTGGGTCGAGATGCGCTCCCCGATGCAGTTACAGGTTGAGATGTGTTCCCTGTTGATGTGCTCTCTCATGTTGATTAATGAGGATATTCCGGGTAGTAACCCGATAACAGAGATTCCAGAATGATAGCCTGATAAATGGAAGGATGGCAGCCTAAGCTCCCCTCCGGTGAAAAATTCTTCTTCTAGATCCGAGAATGTTCAACATATAAGCAAAAACAATCAAGTGATAAGCAGAAATAAGCATGAAGTGTACATTGATGATTTATAATGAGAAAGGCATCCAAGTGTGACAATACATCACAAAAAGGAACTCTGAAATCTCAAGGAAGCCACAACCAGCTAGAGAAGAGAAAAGGGATAGCGTGGAAGAGCTTAAGGGAAAGCGTGGGCATTTCTGAGTGGAGGTTGAATTGTTAAGGTTACAACGGACTGTTTGTGGGCAGGTTCTAGGGTTGTTTCAAGTGCGTTAAGGGTTGGTTCTTGGACAGAGAAGGCCGCAGGGCTAGAGGACCAAACGGAGTTGTTTGGAGGTTGGTTGGTGGAGTTTTGAGAAGGCCGCAGCTACAGGAAGTTTGTTGTGCTAGGCCGCAGCCTTAGCAAGCAGCCAGAAGTGTTTCAAGGGAAGCATCAAGGTGACAAAGCCCTAGTTGAGGCATCATGGTAGTGGAGGGCTTTCTCCAAGCAGGACCGCAGTCCATGACGGCTTAAATGAGTTGATTGTGTGTAGGGTGTAGGGCTGAAGATTGTGCCGTAACCAGAATTGCAGGTGCAACCAGTGAGCGTGGTGAACAATAGTGTTTGTGGAGGTGTATTGGGTCATGCAATGACCGGATTGGATCAAATTAGTAAGAAGCCTATGGGAGCCATTTGTATGAACTTCCGAGGTGGCGAAGCATCATACTAGGAGCAAATTCAGCAGTGATGAGATTGGGAGCCATAGGACTGTTGGAAGGCAGCGTGTTGACTACCCAAAGTAGCCCTAGATGAGCTATCTTGAAGGACGAAGAGCAGTTGAAGATTGGGTGAAGATAGGTGCCGAAAAGCAACACTTTGATGGACTAAAGTGGTTGCTAGCCTAGCAGATTGGAGCTCGGGATTAGGCCTACCCAGAGGAGTAGATTGGATCTGCCCAAGTACACTATACAGAAGGATGTGCAACAGTGTTAGGTGGCAGCCCTCCTGGAGTCTCGATGTGTAGATGCCATGATGGACTAAGGCACTAATAGTGAGTAGTACGGAAGCGAAAGACCGACGGAACGAGATACGACATTGTGTTTATCATTGTATCTTGTATACCATATACTGTTGTATTATTCAGATTTGGTTTGATATAATGAAGATTGGGGATTGTACATTATTGTACAATTTTGATTAAAATTGTGTATATTGTGCATGTGTGTTTTACTGCTTTATATTTTCTATTGTGCAAAGTAGTTTATGGTTGAGATTCTTGGTTTGGTAGCGTCAGTGATTTAAGACTCTAACCTAGACCCAAGGTCACGGAAATTCAATCTGGTAGATAAGGTCATGGAAATTCAATATAGTAAAAAAAATAATAGTTTTATTAAAATTAATTTTAAATATAAAATCTTAAAAAAAAAATAACAATAAAGGTAGAATAACTCATTAATATTCAATACAATAATAATAAAAAAACTATAGGTGTCGTTATTAAAATAAATATAGATATTTTTTGGGAATAAAATAAAATAAAATTAATTAATTAATTAATAAAATAAAATTTAAGAACTGGTCGGCCCTTTCATCTCTTTCCTTCCACTATTTATTCACCCTGATCTTTTCTCTTCTTAGCAGGTTGTCCTGAAGATGAGTCTTGATTTAGACTCGAAATGTAGACTAAAAATGAATACTGTGGATATTCCGAGTTGTGCATCAAAGATTCAATATGGTATCAGAGCGCATCTGAACTACTTTGGAAGCTAGTAAATCAGAGTTTGCGCAGGGAAGTACAACGTGAGAGGGAGTTGGTCACATCGTGAGTGAAGGAGTCACTACAATGTCGAAGCTGCAGGTAGGTCTCTGGTATGAGGACAGGTTAGAAGGGTTGTCCAACTACACTCCTTGGAAGGAAAGGATCAAGTTGGTCTTGCGAGTCAATAGGATTTGGGATTTTGCCGAGAAAGAGGTCAAGCAGCCAACCGACCCTAAGGTGCTGGAAATAGGGGAAGATTTGGATACGAAAGCGAGGATGATCATCCTTGGTGTTGTGAAGGATTCCTTGATACCTCATGTGTCCGGGAAGAACAATGCACATGAGATATGGGTGGCTCCACAGAATTTGTTCCAGAATAAGAACGAGAACCAGGTACTAATATTGGAGGATAAATTGAAATCCACCAAGATGATAAAGGGTGAAGGAACGACTTTGTATCTAACAAAGTTGTCTCAGGTTCGAGATGAGCTTGTTGTCATCAGGGTAAAAGTTTCAAATGCAGAGATGGTAAGGATTGCCTTGAAAGGGTTCACCGATGAATGGAAGCCCTTCATCAAAGGACTCATTGCCAGGGAGAAACTGCCATACTAGAATAGACTATAGGACGACTTCATTCAGGGAGAGTTGTGAGACAAGGATCTTCATCAATCCAGAAAGGCAAATGAGGACATGGCTCTTGCATCGAGAATGAAGGGTAATCCGAAGAAAGGGAAGAAAGAAAGGAAAGCATATCGTCGCTTCAACAGAAATGGATGATCTCGCCAGGAGATTGGAAGAGGAGGATTTTTCTAACATGGACAATGGTGTGACGAAGCACATGACAGGGTCACAGGAGGTTTTTGAGACTCTAGCTAAATGGGACTCGAAGTTGCACATGGTGTTGGGCGACAAGAGTCAATTGGAGATCCGAGGATCAAGGGTGGTGCCATTCAAGATGGAGATAGGACGTATGATGCGGGTCCAAGATGTACTGCTTGTACCAGGACTCAGATATAGTGTGATTTATGTCTCGATGATGGAGAGGAAGGGGTTTGAGGTCTTGTTCCAGGATGGGAAGGCAAGACTCGGGCCTAGAGACTCTAAGTCTGATGGGATTATGCTTGGAGTTAGGGAGCATGGTCTCTACAAGTTGACGGGCAAGCCTAAGGATCATGGGAAGAAGCAGGGACGGGTATAGGTTCCAAAGAACAAGGAGCAGGTGCAGGTGCAGGCTTCAGAGGAGAAGGTACAGGTACCCGAGAAGAAGGTACACTTTTCAGAGAACGTCCAAGTTCTAGAGACCCAAAGGGAGTCGATTTCTAAAGGGACTTTGCAAATTCAGAGGGGGACACTGCAACCCAAGAAGCGTGCTTGGTCAGTGGGGAGCAAGGGTGCTTCCACATCTGGCAAGGAGGAGTCATGGCAAGATTGGAAAGTGATACAGGAGAAGAAAAAGAAGCAGGAGGCTTCCAGTGACAGCGACACTTCTAATCAGGGTGTAGTTCACTGTACAAGGATTGCTGTGATTGTGAGCACCAGAGTTGGGCTAGTGTTGCAAGCTGTGATGACAAAGACAAAGTACTTCCTAGTCGTGGAGGTACCTCCCTCGCTAAGGGGGAGTGTTGATTTGTGTAGCTTGGGAGATACTCCAAGCACTAGGATTTAGGGTTTGGAGGACAAAGCGCCACAAAGGCAACTTGTGGGCTTGGAACCCAAGTGAGGGTTTTTGCACTCATCATGATTTGGGCCAAAACCGTGATGAAAATATGGCATGTGATGGATGAGGATGATAGTGCTCGGCGATACGATTCCAACGCATCGAGAATTGTCTGAATCCGAGTTGTTGTTAGAGAGAAATGAATTTTTGAAGTTGACTAGGTAATTATTGGTTGCCAAGTCATGTCGGCTTGGTGTAAAATGGTGCCAATAGATGGGTCTCTTCAAATGAATTCGTGGAGGCTTAAAAGTCTATATATTGGAGGTGTTTGATCCTAATTTAGGCATCCAAGTGTGACAATACATCACCAAAAGGAGCTCTTGAATCTCAAGGAAGCCGCAGCCAGCTTGAGAAGGTGAAAGGGATAGTGTGGAAGAGCTTAAGGGACAGCATGGGCAATTCTGGGTGGAGGTCGAGTTGTTGAGGTTACAGTAGACTGTTTGTGGGAATGTTCTGGGGCTGTTTCAAGTGCGTTAAGGGCTGGTTGTTGGACAGAGAAGGCCGCAGGGCTAGAGGACCAAACAGAGTTGTTTGGAGGCTAGTTGATGGAGTTTTGAGAAGGTCGCAACTACAGGAAGGTTGTTGTGCTAGGTCGCAGCCTTAGCAAGCAGCCAAAAGTGTTTCAAGGGCAGCGTCAAGGTGATAAAGCCCTAGTTTAGGCAGTGTGGCAGTGGAGGACTTTCTCCAAGCAAGACCGCAGCCCATGAGGGCTTAAATGAGCTGACTATGTGTAGGGTGTAGGGATGAAGACTGTGCCCTAACCAGAATTGCAGGTGCAACTAGTGAGCGTGGTGAATAGTAGTGTTTGTGGAGGTGTATTGGGTCATGCAGTGACCGGATTGGATCAGATTAGTGAGAAGCTTGTTCGAGCCATTTGTACGAACTTCCGAGCTGGCGAAGCATCATACTAAGAGCAGATTCAACAGGGATGATATTGGGAGCCATAGGAATGTTGGAGGGCAGTGCGTTGACTACCCAAAGTAGCCCTAGACGAGCTATCTTGAAGGGCGAAGAACAGCTGAAAGTTGGGTGAAGATAGGTGCCGAAAAGCAACACTTTGATGGACTAAAGTGGTTGCTAGCCTGGCAGATTGGAGCTCGGGATTAGGCCTTCCCAGAGGAGCAGATTGGATCAGCTCAAGTACACTCTACAGAAGGACGTACAATAGTGTTAGGTGGCAGCCCTCCTAGAGTCCAGATGTGTAGATACCTTGATGGACTAAGGCACTACTAGTGAGTAGTACGAAAGCGAAGGACCGGCAGGACGAGATACGACATTCTATTTGTTATTGTATCTTGTATACCATAGACTGTTGTATTATTCATATTTGGTCTTAATATAACAAAGATTGGGGATTGTACATTATTGTACAATTTTGTTTAAAACTGTGTATATTGTGCATGTGTGATATACTGCTTTATATTTTCTGCTGTGCAAAGTAGTTTATGGTTGAGATTCTTGGTTTGGTAGCATCAATGATTTACGACTCTAACCTAGACCTAAGGTCTGTTAGGTCCCTATATTAATAGTGTGGTCCCTTATTATGTTAGTGTTGTACCCCTGTAACCCCAATATTGTTATTATTGTGCCCTTAAATTATAATTGTTAGGTTGGCTAGGATTACATTGTGGCCCCATAGACTCCTATATATAGAAGGAGGTTTTGGTCCTTTGTATCATCCAAGAATTGTTCATTTATGTAATGTATTGGAGGTTGCCCCCTCGAAGTGGCTTATTTCTAAGGCGTTGATATCTCTTTTCTTTTATTTTTGGAGTTGGTTTCACAACATTTGGTATCAGAGCTTTGGATTCTAGGGTTTCGCCTAAATGTGTCATCGGGTATTTTCGCTATAACTTTTTTTTCTACGAAGGTCTTCGTAACTGAGTCTTAGGGCGCGAAGCCAAACCGAGGAAACCTTGCCGCAAAATTTCGCAGTTTGTTCAATATTGTAGATATGATTCAGGAAGGGAAGGCCAGTTCACACTCTATCTCAAAGAGGTGATCGTGGGAAAAGATTCATAACTCTCTCTCTGAGCATCAGATTGGAGTGCCGTAAAAATTGGTCGCAAGTGAATGGTCGTAGTTTTTGCTATCAATTTCGTGAGTCGAAGGACGAAACAGCTGACATCGTAAAAGACATACAAATTCGCTTCACCAACCAAATTATTGGTTCAGGTCATCAGGAGATTGACATAACTTTGTCTTGGAGAATCCAACTGTGTTTCATATCGTGGCATTCAAAGAGAATCTGTGAGGGCTACCTTTAAAGTGCCAAAATTCAAATATTGAAGTGCTACAATCACATAGATAATCCAATTTCAATATCGAGCTCCTCAAAAGCAAGAAAAAGGTGTGTATTTTTTTCTGAATTGCATAAGTCTTGTTTGAAGAATCAATTTGAATTGATTCCAAGGGCTATTGTTAATAGAGAGGTCACGTTCTAAAAAATGCTCTTAAAAACAATTCAACACCCATTAAGCCTTCAAAAGGCTCTACTATGACTCATGAAGATGAAGAATTGTAACACGACAGCCCACAATTTACAAGAGCAAGTGCAACAAATTTCGCTCTCGCAAAGAGCAACAAAAAATGACATGGAAGTTTTGAAGAAAGGTGTGGAAACTAAGATGGATGGTTTGAAGAAAGGCATGAAATATAAGATGGATGGTTTGAAGAATGGCATGGAAGCTAATATAGATGGCATGGAAGCTGGCATGGAATCTAAGATGGATGACATGGAAGTTAAGATCGATGAAAAAATAGAAAACATGAAGAATGATATAAAAGAAGACATGGAAGGTTTGACAAAGTTGATACAAAAAATGTTTCCTAATGGTGAAAAGATAGTAGAGGAAACTCATGATGAGAACAAAATAAATGATAATCGCGATTTCATAAACTCTAATGTTGGCAGGAAGAACCACCATATTCCAAAATGGATATGAGGAATTTTGATGGAAAGGATCCTGTAACATGGATACTACAGATGGAGCAATATTTTGATCTCCATAATGTGCAAAACACACAAAAGGTATGCATTGCAACTTTACATTTAGAAAAAAATACATTTGTATGGTATCGATGGCTTTGCTCTCATAAAAAAATTGTCACTTGGTCAATTTTTACGGAGGAAATGATAGCACATTATGAGGATACAAAGAGAAACACCTTCTTTAGCCAATTGATAAATCTCAAACAAAAGGGTTTAGTGGGGGAGCACATTGAGGACTTCCAAAAATTGAATATAAGTGTAACTGATATTCCAGAGGAACACAGGATTGATCTCTTCATAGGCACTTTAAAGGATAACATCCAACATGAAGTTCGCGTTTTGGAACCTGATTCATTGGAGAAGGCATTCAGGTTGGCAAGAAAAATTGAATGTAAAATTATGGCGACAAGGAAGCCTACCACTCACTTCTATAAAGAAGGAATTGTTGCTATGCCTAGATTTCCACAACCTACAAGGTTGACACCACAACAATTGGAAGAAAAAAGAGCAAAAGGGCTTTGCTACAGTTGTGATAGAAAATACACTAAAGGTCATAAGTGTGCTGAGAAGAAATTATTTTACATAGATTGTGAAGAGGAAGAAGAAAATGAACAAAAAGAGGATATACACCAGGAACCAACCCTAGAAGAGGAAGAAATGAATCCGACCATATCGTGTAATGCACTGGCAGGAATTACCACTCCTCAAACTCTCAAGATACAAGGACAAATCAAGAAGAAAAAGGTAATAGCGTTGATTGATTCAGGTAGCACCCATAATTTTATTCATTGTAAGGTAGCCAAGGAATTAAATTGTTTCCTATACCCAGCACCAGAATGTCAAGTGATGGTTGCAAATGGAGGAACTATAAATTGCTCGAGAAAATGCCATAATATCAAGCTAACCATGGGGGAATATGTATTGACTAGTCCAATGCTTTCCATTCCTATGGGAGGTGCTGATGTTGTACTAGGAGTACAATGGTTACAATCTTTGGGGACGGTGGCTTTTAATTTTCAAGAACTTTTCTTGAAATTTTTTTCAGAAGGAAAGGAAGTCGAATTACGGGGTATTGAAGGGAAGCCAGGAAGGATAATAAGCTCTAATGTCATGACAAAGTTTCTAAAGAAAGAACAACGAGGCGTAATTGCACAATTATGCTCACTAGAAGTTCCGACATCAAAATCATCTATTTCTGCAGATCTCCAACAAGTCTTGGACAATCATTCCAAGGTGTTTGAAACTCCCAAAGGACTCCCACCTATTCGTGATCATGAACATGCTATTCATTTGATTCCAGGAAGTGTTCCTCCAAACATCAGGCCTTACAGATATCCTTATGTCCAAAAGAGCGAAATTGAACGTATGATTGCAAAAATGTTAGAGGCTGGTATAATTCAACCTAGTCAAAGTTCTTTCTCTACTCCAGTAGTATTGGTGCACAAAAAAGATGGATCATGGCGCATGTGTCCGGATTATAGGGAGCTCAATAAGCTCACTATTAAAGATAAATTTCCCATTCCTGTGATTGATGAATTATTGGATGAATTACATGGAGCAATTTATTTTACCAAGTTGGATCTTCGTTCAGGATATCATCAAATTAGAATGAAGACTGAAGATATTCCAAAAACAGCATTTCGAACTAATGAGGGTCATTATGAATTTTTGGTCATGCCTTTTGGCCTTACCAATGCACCTTCTACATTTCAAGGGTTGATGAATTCCATTTTCAAACCTTCCTTAGAAAATTTGTGCTAGTATTTTTTGATGATATACTAATCTACAGCAGGTCTTGGAAGGATCATGTTGAACATGTTGACAGGGTGCTCAAACTATTGCAGGAGAAACAGTTATATGCAAAAACATCCAAATGTTTCTTTGAAGTACAAGAGGTGGAATATCTGGGTCATATTGTATCTCACGAGGGTGTTAAGGTAGACCCTAACAAAATTAAAGCCATTAAGGAATGGAAAGTCCCCACAACCATAAAGCAGTTGCGCGGATTGCTCGGGTTAATAGGGTATTATCGCAAGTTTGTTAAGAATTATGGGAGAATAGCAGCACCTCTAACAACACTATTGAAGAAAGATGCATTTTCATGGACTCTTGAAGCAACTAAGGCCTTTGAACATCTTAAAGAGGCAATGTGCCTAGCACCAGTCTCAGCTACGCCAAACTTCACAAAAACCTTTATTGTGGAATGTGATGCCTCAGGAAATGGAATTGGTGGTGTTTTAATGCAAGAAGGAAGACCCATTGCTTTTGAAAGTCGTTCAATCAAAGGAAAGTATTTACAAAAGACTATTTATGAGAAGGAAATGTTGTCAATACTACATGCACTAAAGAAATGGAGACCTTACCTAATGGGAAGACACTTCAAGGTAAAAACTGATCATGATAGTCTTAAACACTTTTTGGAACAAAGACTATCTTCAGAAGAGCAGCAAAAATGGGTCACAAAGATGTTGGGTTATGACTTTGAAATTGTCTACAAAAAAGGGAAGCTAAATGTTGTTGCAGATGCACTCTCAAGAAAGGATGAAGGGGTGGAAGCATTGCTTTGTGCCATTTCAATTATCGAACCAGATTGGATAACCAAAACAAGGCATGAATGGAAGAAGGACGAAGAAGTGTGGACTCTCATTCAAAAGTTGCAGCAAGATCCTAGTACATCTGATACATTTAGTTGGAAAAATGATTCCTTATGGTACAAAGATCGCTTATATATTTGCAAGAATTCCAAACTAAAACAAAAGATTCTTTTGGAATTGCACACTTCTCCTTTAGGAGGACACTCAGGATTTTTAAAAACTTACCACAGGGTGAAGAAAGAAATTTTTTGGGATGGCCTTAAATCTGATATTCAAAAGTTTGTGGCGGAATGTTTGGTTTGCCAGCAGAATAAAGTGGAGACAATTAAGACCCCGGGACTTCTACAACCTTTATCCATTCCAAGTCAACGTTGGGAGGAGATTTCAATGGATTTTATCACGAGTTTACCTAAGTCCGAAGGAAAGAATGTCATCATGGTGGTAGTTGATAGACTTACCAAGTATGCACACTTTTGTGCATTATCTCATCCATTTAAAGCAAGTACAGTTGCTACTACATTTATGGATAGAATTCAAAAGCTACATGGAAGCCGAAGGGTTATTGTGAGCGACAGAGATCCCATTTTTACTGGAAATTTTTGGACGGAGTTATTTTCTTGTTTGGGTACTCAATTAGCTCATAGCTCATCTTATCATCCTCAATCTGATGGTCAAACTGAGATAGTAAATAAATGTTTGGAAGGATATCTGCGTTGTTTTGTATCTGATAAACAAACACAATGGGTCAAGTGGTTACCTCTCGCTGAATGGTGGTATAACACTTCCTTCCATACTGAAGCAAAAATGACCCCATTTATGGCACTTTATGGATATCATCCACCATCGATCACATCATCTTTAAGGGAAAATTCGAAGGTTCAAGCAGTGGAAGATCACATCGAGCATCAGCAAGAAGTTCTCCAACTCTTAAAGGATAACCTGAATTTGGCACAAAATCGAATGAAACAACGGGCAGATCAACATCGCAGTGAGAGAAGTTTTGATGTAGGAGATTGGGTATTTTTACGGCTACAACCATACAAACAAATGTCCCTCAAGCAAGCTAAGAAGGATAATAAATTATCGCCAAAGTACTATGGTCCTTACAAGGTGTTGCAAAAGATTGGTACTGTGGCATACAAATTGGAGCTTCCTGCTTCTTCACGAGTGCATCCAATTTTCCATGTTTCATGCTTAAAGAAGGTTATAGGTGAAAATATTCCAGTTCAAACAATATTGCCAGAACTTGATGAGGAAGGAAAAATCATATTGGAACCTGAAGCGGTCACGGAAACAAGAACTAGACAACTACGAAATCGATCAATTTCAGAGTATCTCATCAAATGGAAGAACTTACCCACTGAAGATTCTACATGGGAGGATGAGCATTTTATACAAAAGCACCCAAAGCTACTCAAGCGTTGAGGACAACACTTGTTTGAAGGAGAGGGGCATGTTAGGTCCCTATATTAATAGTGTAGTCCCTTATTATGTTCGTGTAGCCCCCCTTATTGTTATTGTTGTACCCCTGTAACCCCAATATTGTTATTATTGTGCCCTTAAATTATTATTGTTAGGTCGGCTAGGATTACATTGTGGCCCCATGGACTCCTATATATAAAAGGAGGTTTTGGTCATTTGTATCATCCAAGAATTGTTCATTTATGTAAAGTATTGGAGGTTGCCCCCTCGAAGTGGTTTATTTCTAAGGCGTTGATATCTCTTTTCTTCTATTTTTGGAGCTTGTTTCACAACAAGGTCATGGAAAGTCAACACTGAGTTTCTCTCTAAGCACCAACTTGTGGTTTAAGTAATCACTCTAGTAAAGCTTGGTTAGAGATTCCCACATCTCCCTCGTTGTAATATCCCAAATTGGGATTAACAGTAATAAAAGGGCAAAATAGACAAGCAACTACAGCAAAAATGAAATACCATTAAACACACATGAATTAGGACCAAATTCAGCACTAAGCCATTTTATTATAATGCCGGAAAGAGTACAAATATGGTGCTTAGAAAGATAGCACCTGGGCCTGCTCAAGGCAGCTGAAGAACATCTCTATTCCTAGCAAAATCCTCCGCTGAAGCATACTCTGCGTGGCTCACCCATTGCGCTGTCAAGTCCAGGAATTTACTGTTGCCGCCTAATTTCAGACTGTTGGTTGGCCTGTCTCCCGTGCTCAGAAAATTCTGGGAATTGGTCACTAGGCTCCTCTCACTAAACCCATAAAAACCCGCGAAGGGTGTGTAGAAAGCTCAACCCCGGAAAATTGCCCCTTTGGGCTTGGCACGTTGCTCTGTTGGGGAAATCGACCTCCTCGCTGGAACTGCTGGAAAATGCCTCTGAAACACTACCATAATCCCTGGTAGGAGGTGGCTAGCCTCCCCTACAAATCCTCTGACTGGTCTCCTCTTCAACTCCCTACTCCCGGCACTTCCCCTTAGCTGGACTGCGCAGTCTTAGCTATCTCTACGTTGTCTTGAAGGGACTACGTTCTCTGGATGATGGTGCTATGAATCTCCCTCACAAAATGGTAGAATTCCCTCCCCTGAGCGGGCACTCAAAGTCCCCTGAGGCAGAGGTTGAGATCTTCGCTTGAAGATCTTGTGTGTTGAACAGCACTACAGACTTGGCTCTCCAGCTCAAGCGTGCTCAGTCAAGAAGACAGAAAATTCTGAGGTGAATGAATGAGGGGAAATGAGTTGCCCCCTTCCTTTTGTCTCCAACAGCCTAACGTTTCTCTTGGGCCCCACCTTAGACTGCGTTGCCCCTTCATTGGCCACTCCTGGGTTGTCCCTCCTTGTCCACTCCCAACGTTGCCACTCAGCAATATGCAGAGCCTTCTCATTGGCTCCCTCTGCCGAACCAAGGCCACAATCTTTTGCCTCCAACTATAAGAAAAGTGCATCCGCTTGCTTTAATCTAATTTGTGGGTCCCGAACCACATTATTTCTGCCTAACTTTAGGAAAAGCCAAAATTAACCAAAAATTAATATTCCAATTAGCTGACTGCTAATTTGGAATATTACAGTCCTCCCCGCCAAAATGTTGCTTGTCCTCAAGCAATTGCAAAGATGGTTGTTGAAGAATCTTCTCCCCCTCCCAAGTGGCATCCTCATCCGAGAGGTTACTCCATCGGATCAAGTACTCCTTCACCACTCAGCTCCTCAGGTGTCTCTCTTTGGTGTCCAAGATGGCCTCAGGTTGTAGCATGCCCCTCATCATCTGTAGGAGGGAGCTCAATAGTTGTGGTCACTTACTGCCCCAAAACCTTCTTTAGGCACGATACATGGAAAATGTTGTGGATCTGGCTCCCTTGTGGCAACTCCAACTCATATGTCACCTCTCCAACCCGCCAGACAACTCGGTACAGTCCATAGAAGCGAGGTTTGAGCTTTTCATCTCCCTTATGCTTCAGCGTGGACTGCCTGTAGGGCTGAAGTCGGAGGTACACCAAGTCCCCCACCTCAAACTGCCTCTCTACGCAGCCCCAATTTGTGTACATCTTCTGTTGATTTTGTGTGGTCCTCAAGTTATCCTTGAGATCCTGGAGAATGTCCCGACTCTCCTGGATCCAGTCTTTGGTCCCGGGGGCATTACTTGCCCTAAACATAGCATCAGCAAACATCAATGCATCATAACCATATAAAGCACGAATAGGGGACATATGGAATGTGGTGTTGTAACAGTACTCCCCTAAGTGTAGCCAACGCAGTCAGGCCTTTTGCTACCCTGTAACATAGTTTCGCAAGTAGCCCTCCAGACACTTGTTCACTATCTCTGTTTGCCCATCGCTCTACCAGTGGTAACTCGTGTTGGGCGTGAGCTTCGTGCCCACCAGTCAGAACAACTCCTGCCAAAAGCCTCCCATGAATCTGTTGTCCCTGTCACTAACTATGGTCTTTGGAAGACCATGTAGCTGGAAAATATCCCTGAAGAATAACTCGGCCACCTGTGAGGCTATGTACCGAGCTGAAATAGAAAAGAAGTCTACATACTTCGTCAACCTGTCAACTACGACAAAGATGCAGTCCTTGCCCTGCGCCATGGGCAACCCCGTGATGAAGTTCATCGAAATGCTCTCCCACTTCCCCTCCGGAATGGGAAGCGGTTGCAACAACCCGGTCAGAGGGGTCAACTCTCCCTTGTTCCTCTGACAAACTACGCACTCTCGGACATGCCGGAGTACTTCCTCCTTGAGGCCCTTCCAGGAGAACCTCTCTCTGATGGCTCTATAGGTCTTAGTGAACCCCTGGTGCCCTGACAGTGTGGAGTCATGTGTTGCATGCAAGATCTTCTCCCTCAATCGGGAGTTGGCCGTCAGAAAGATCCGGTCTCTATAATAGATGACCTTGTCCATCACTCGATATCGATCATCCGACACCTGCCCATCCAACACCTCACATGCAAATTGATCCTTCGAATATTCCACCAACGACTACGCCCCCCAATTTGCGTCCATGCTCATAAAGGAGAGGGACGTTGGTCTCCGAGACAATGCATCAGCAACCACATTGTTCTTCCCTTTGACATACTCAATGTCAAAGTCATACGCTTGGATCTTACTAACCCACTTCTGTTGTCTCTCCTACAACTGTTTTTGCTCTAAGAAGTACCGCAAGCTGTTGTGGTCGTTCTTGACCTTGAACCGGTTCCCCACTAAGTACTTCCTGAACTTGGCCAAGGCATGCATGATGGCCAGCATTTCTTTGTCGTATATGAGGTAGTGCCTCTCATGAGGCAAGAGCTTCCAGCTCTCGAAAGTGATGGGGTGTCCATCCTGCATCAACACGACCCCAACTCCTACTCTGGATGCATCACATTCCAAGACAAAGAGCTTGGTGAAATCGGGGAGTGCAAGTACCGGGCAGTTGCTCGTCACCTGTTTGAGGCGGTCAAAAGCCTCCTGCGCTGTGGGGGTCTGGGTGAATGCTCCATTCTGGGTCAAGTCTGTGAGGGGTGCAGCTAACTGAGAGAAGCCCTTCACAAACTTCCAGTAAAAAGTACATACTACAGATGCCCACAAATCCTCTCAACTCTGTGACATTCTTGGGCTCCAGCTAATCCCTGATGGCCCTAATCTTCTCCTTATGCACACGCACACCATCCTCACCTATGATGTGGCCCAAGTATAAAATCTTTGTCAAGTCGAACTCACACTTGGACAACTTAGCGCAAAATTTCTGCTCCTCCAGAATACGCAGCACTGCCTCCACATGCTGCAAATGTTCCTCCCAGGTCTGGCTGTATATCAGAATGTCATCAAAAAATACAAGCATGAACTTCCATAGTTGTCCATGAAAGATGTGGTTCATGCATGACTGGAAGGTGGTTGAAGCATTGGTTAGCCCAAAGGGCATCACCAAAAACTCAAAGTGCCCATAATGGCACCGAAACGTTGTCTTGGGGACATCCTTGTCCCTCACTCGAATCTGGTGGTACCCTGATCTCAAGTCTATCTTGGAGAAGAACTTAGATCCCCTCAACTCATCCATCAGCTCATCTATCCGCAGGATGGGGTAGCGGTTCTTTATTGTCTTTTTGTTCAGGGTCCTGTAGTCAATGCACATCCTCAACATCCCATCCTTCTTCTTCACCAGAACAACCGAAGAAGCGAAAGGACTAGAGTTGGGCCTGATGTGTCCCAAATCCAAGAGCTCATGAATAGCTCTCTCAATCTCGTCCCGATAGGCCTTTGGATGCCTATACAGAGCAGAGATCACGACCTGTATGTCGGGCTCCAACTCGATAGTGTGCTCAAACCCTCGGTCAGGTGGCTGCCCTGGTGGAATCTCCACGAAAACAATGGAGTAACAGTCGAGGATGTCCTGTACATCTGGATGCGTGGGTCGAGTTGTACCATCTGCCTCTGAAATCCTCAGCTCAACTACCCACTCTATGTCTCCCCGCCTGAAGTCTGCCTCCATCCTATGTGCAAAAACTGTCTGAGGGGGGTATGTATGCATGCCCCTAAGCATCACCGGTTTCCCACTCTTATCCAGGAACTCCATCTCCAACTTCTGCTAATCTGTAGTGACCCTACCAAGGGTGATGAGCCATTGGACGCCCAACACTATGTTGGTGTCCGGAATGTCGACCACAAAGAAATGGTCTGTCATAGAGTACATCCCCATGGTCACCATCAAAGCTAGAACATACCGCATGCATTGCATGGTTCTGGCCCCCGGAACTAGCATAGAAAATCCATCAAAGCCCTTTGTCTGGATGCCTCTCCTCTGCACCATCTGGGCATCTATGAAATTGTGTGTGGCCCCACTATCCACTAGCACTAAGACACAATGTCCCTGAACTGTCCTCCGGATCCTCAACGTTAAGTACTTGGGTATCCCTCACAAAGATGCAAGAACCCCTCCGGTTGGTGCAAACGCTAACCCTCCTGCTGTTGGAGGAGGTGGTGGTGGAGGACCTTCCTTGGGTGTTGTTGCGTTGTCATCTCCTCCCATCTCAAAGAGTGTCTCCTCTTCTCCCTCGCTGCCTGAGAAAACCTCAATGTAGTATGCCTTCCCTCTGGCACACCTGTGACCCAGTGCCCATGGTTCCTTGAATGTGAAGCAAAGCTTCTTCCTCCTCAGATATCTCCGGGTATCATCATCTAATGGCCCCCAGCCCTGGTTACCTCTCGGGGGTGGAGCTCCCGTGTCCCTTCCTTTCTGCTGGAAGGTTGTTCTGTTGGGTATGGGGGCCCTAGCCCTTGGCAATGCATCCTACAGATCCAAGGTCCTCCCTACTGCGTCTGGCGGCGTAGTGGGTTGAGTTGACCTCACTAGCCCACACAATGGCTCTGTCAGCCCATCTATAAACATAAAAATCCTCCTGGGTTTCGACAAATCTGGAACCATCACTGACAACCTCAAGAACTTTGAGATATAGGTCTCAGGATTCCCCGTCTGCTTGAGCTTGGTCAACTCCCCAAAGTGCTCCTCAGGATCCCTCCGATCAAATATCTCGAGCACTCTCCTGGTAAAGCCATCATACGTTGTCACCCCTGAGTGACCCAGCTTAGTCAACCCATGAAACCACCAGTCATGGGCTTCTCCCTCCAAGTGCAGCACAGCCACCTTGATGGCCTCCAACTCTGTCATCTGGTTAAGCTGGAAATAGATGTACAGCTTCTCCACCCATGCTAGCTGAACTCTTTGATGACCCATCAAATGTTGGCAGAAAAAGCCTGCCCATGGTACGCTGCAGGTCACTCCCTTGCATGTACCCTCCTCCTCTGGCTTGGCCCTTGGGTCTGTTGTTGTTCTTCAACTAGCAAAACTCATTGAAGGTGATAGCTCCTCCCAACTTCGGCCCATAGGACTGATACTCTGCAAAGTAATCTCCATAGTAAGCCACCTCCGGCTCTTGTTGCCCTCCTGCTCCTGAGGCTAGGAACATGGGAATGGTGGAGCGTGGTGGAGTGTGTGGTACAACCTAGTGTGTAGTGTAAGGACCGGTCTGGTGGTGTGAAGTGTCAGATCCTTCCCCAACCTGGAATTCCCCTTGAATTCCCTTCTGCTTACTGTCTCCGCTAAGCTTCTGACCCATCTCCTCAATCCTCTTGAAGAGGTCTTGCACCGATTTCAAAAAGAAGTTTGGCAAACTCCTCCTCCTCATTTCTTTCATCATCCATGTGTACCATCTCTCTCTCTTTGACCTCCGAAACGCTGTCAACCTGGTCAGGAGTGATTTCAAGCCTCCTTTCCCTACTCTTGTACCTTTGTCTCTAGTAGGTGACGTTCTGCCTATCTTCAGGTGTCACAGACCGCGTGCTCCATAGGCTAAGCCAAGTCTATGAGCTCTGATACCACTGTAATATCCCAAATTGGGATTAATAGTAATAGAAGGGAAAAATAGACAAGCAACTACAGCAAAAATGAAAACACCATTAAGCACCCATAAATTGGGACCAAATTCAGCGCTGAGCCATTTTATTATAATGTCGGAAAGAGTACAAATATGGTGCTTAGAAAGATAGCACCTAGGCCTGCTCAAGGCAGGCTAAAGAACAACTCTATTCCTAGCAAAATCCTCCGCTAAAGTATGCTCTGCGTGGCTCACCCACTGCGTTGTCCAGTCCAAGAATTTACTGTTGCTGCCTGATTTCGGACTGTTGGTTGCCCTGTCTCCCGTGCTCAGAAAATTCTGGGAATTGGTCACCAGAATCCTCTCACTAAACCCACAAAAACCCGCGAAGGGTTTGCAGAAATCTTGACCTCGAAAAATTGCCCCTTTGGGCTTGGCACGCTGCTCTGTTGGGGAAATCAACCTCCTCGCTGGAACTGCTGGAAAATGCCTCTGAAACACTGCCAAAATCCCTGGTAGGATGTGGCTAGCCTCCCCTCCAAATCCTCCAACTGGTCTCCTCTTCAACTCCCTACTCCCAACACTTCCCCTTGGCTGGATTGCGCAGTCTTGGTTGTCTCTACATTGTCCTGAAGGGACTGCATTCTCTGGATGATGGTGCTATGAATCTCCCTCACAAAATGGTAGAATTCCCTCCCCTGAGCAGGCACTCGAAGTCCCTCGAGGCAGAGGTTGAGAACTTTGCTTGAAGATCTCATGTGCTGAACAACACTGCAGACTTGGCTCTCCGGCTCAACCGTGCTCAGTCAAGAAGACAGAAAATTATGAGGTGAATGAATGGGGGGAAATGAGCTGCCCCCTTCCTTTTGTCTCCAACAGCACAACGTTCCTCTTGGGCCCCACCTTAGACTACGTTGCCCCTTCAGTGGCCACTCTTGCGCTGTCCCTCCTTGTCCACTCCCAGAGCAATACACAGAGCATTCTCATTGGCTCCCCCTGCCCCACCGAGGCCGCAATATTTTGCCTCCAACTATAGGAAAAATGCATTTGCTTGCTTTAATGTAATTTGTGGGTCCCGACCCACATTATTTCTGCCTAACTTTAGGAAAAGCCAATATTAACCAAAAATTAATATTCCAATTAGCTGACTGCTAATTTGGAATATTACACTCGTTGTTTTCTTTCCCGATAGGTGAGGGATAATATGGTTCTTTAACCCATTAAGAATTATCCTCCTTGCCTTCATATATTTCTTATTGTGAGATGCAAGCTATGTAGGATCAGTTGGAGGTGTTTGAGTTTTATCGCGAAACTCCCAAATCTCATTTTCCTCCAAAACCAAACGATTTGTTCCTTCCAAGGACTAAAGTTGGAAGCCCCTTCCAATCTGTCCTCAAATCTTAACCCTATAGCCATTTTCTTGAAAACCCAGAAAGGGATAGTCAACTCTTGAAGAAGAACCTTTCCAACTTGTGTCAAAAGTTGGCTTCCCTTTCAGAGACGAAGCTTTGGTACCATGTAAATTTCTCTAGAACCTAGATTTGATTTATCGTTCCAATAAATTTTATACTCATATTTGTATGCACAGAAAATTAAATATTTTTCCATATCTGATTTATAAACAGAAAAACGCTAAGTTCTTTAATTTAGAAATACAGAGTGGAGAAAAAAAAACCACACGCGCAGAAATTTGACACAGTATATACCCTGGAAACCCTAATGGGGAAAACCAGCAAACGTGTGTTTATTATTCAGCCCACAGAGAATCTGAAAATTAATTTACAACCATTTTTGGAACCTAATACAGCCCGGAATCTTGAGAAACGTGCCCAGAAATCAGTCTTTCAGTATTCCAACAAATGAATAGTCCAAATGTTGCCTTGGTGTGCAATGTATGGTCGCGTGTATGACTGTACAAACTGTACAGATTTAGTATAGTGCTGATCCATACAGTACAACTGCCTTGGGATTCATGCCCTACTGGAAAACTCAACCTCTTCCTGTTTCAGCAATCTCTCTCTCTGCGAGTCGACTTTCTCTTCTCCAAAGCCCTGTTCATGTGTCTCTTCCTCTCCTTAGATCTGCCCTTTATAACTTTCAATGACTAAAACCCTATCTCCAAAGTGATCAATGGTCAAGACCTCATCTCAGACACTTGATATCGACGGTTGTGACTCAATCTTTCATTGACATGACTTAAGTCACCTTTTAGTCATAAAGTAGAGTGACTTTAACTTTATAAAATAAAGTTAATATCTAGAGAGTACCTTTTGGACATTTCCACATGCTAGACACCAAGCCAATGTGGAAATACCTGTCTGAGCTACAATATTCAACATCTTGAGTCTTTATAGTCACATGTGTAACCTTTTTAAGGGCATTTTCATTATATCTTTGTCTTTGAGACTACTTTGTAAATTGGCTTAACAACCTATCCACCTTGTATCATCGATTTTATGTTTTTAGGGACTTTTATCCCAATTGGAAGTAAAGCACTTGGTTACCCTAATATAAATAGGGAAGCGCTCACCTCACTTTGGATGATTGCACATTTTTTTCTTATATCTAGAGGAATCGATAACACGGCGGTTCTCGTACTCACGTGACAAGGAGTCGATGCCCATCGGCTACCACTATAACCCCCAAGTGTAACCACCCTTCCCCCAAGAACAGAGCACGGGTAAAACGAGGATTGAACTTGTGACCTGCACAATGGCACAAACGCCTTAGCAACACGTTCACGAGCCATTTGGCCGCACCCCTAGGGGCTTGGATGATTGCACACTTGAGAGTTATACTTCTCTTAAATTATTTTCCTTCTTTTCTAATTCACTAAGGAGCACTAGTTGAGCAACTTTCTTCGAGAACTTATTAATGTGGATATTGCACTCTTTTCATGGATGGATTATGGAGAAGCTTAAATGAATACAGGATAAACCTAGTAAGTCGACTTCTTTTATCTTCATTGTTGTTTATGGATGAGCTAATTAGGTATTAAGCAAGTGGGCATAATATTTTGTTTTCATTATCCCTCTTAAACAAACCCTTCTTCCAAGACTTTGAGGAAGTAGCAAGTGGGACCCTTCCCTTATCTCATTTTTGAAGGTTTGGGACCTCGATTCAAACTCTAGGTATAAGTGAGTGGACTTACCCTAGTCTTATGAGTCATGAATATACTCCAATCCTTCAAGTTTGTTACTCATAGACTCCATAAACCCTAAATTGAGAAAGGCATTAGTCCTATGAGAAAGGCACTAATCCTATACCTTGTGTCAATTAGCCAAAACTTTAAAAATCATTTTCTTTACTTGTTTTAGGGTGAATTAGGGTTTAATTACAGCAAAATCATATATATTTAGCAGTTATTGTCTTAGATGTTGTTGTTCTAGGGTTAGAAATTGTTTGAAATACATTAGAATAGCAAATGTGTCATTTTAAGTGTATTTTCCAGCCATAAATTAGCATTGATGTCTAGGGTATGCCTTTTAAACCATAGAAAATTAATGTAATTCTCTCATTTACTCTTATATTTAGCAATCATTTTTCACTTTATTATCCTAGTTTCTAGGGCTAAATTTGTTGTTGTTATAAACTAGTTGATTAGTTGATCACTGCAATTGCTAATTTTACATACTAGTTTACTTCAGCTAAAAATGATTTCTTGATTGTGCGTGTATGGGGATGTTCTTTGAGCCTTTATTGGTTGACCTAAGCCCCTAGAAGAGCCATAAGATCCTTTGAACTCAAATATAGAAATTACTTATAAATCCACCATGAATCCTAATTACTTAGCCTTATTCCTTGGTGGTAAATCATTGTAGAATCCTTAGGGTGCACTTAGCATAATTTGATTAATTTATTGATCCCTAAGATCCCTAAGATCTACTAGGGAAGCCTCCCTTGTGTAGGATTGTGTCCATCACTAAAACAAAGGGACTGGTTGCTAAGGTGACAATGGTGACACTCTCATTGTTGCATGTTGTCTAAATCACCTAGTGAGGATTTACACTTAGGTGCTATATTTTGCTGTAACAAGCAAACGTTGACATGTGTCAGCATCCACATTTAATGTTTAACTTGAATACTTTCCCTTATAAAAATTCTCCCTCTTTTCTCCGCATAAGCTTCTTTAATGTATTTGAAATGCATATAGCTGCCTTTGTTTTCAAGTGATTTTCCTAGGTAGGGCTTTAGCTGGAACTTATAGCTTCCGGTGTTGTGTTTGCTGCCCAATCATTGCAGGATTGAATGTCATTAAGAAAGATGTGAATTCCTTAGGGCTTGAAGCTAGGGCTGATATGACGGGCTTTCTTGCCTATGCCAGGTGAAGCTGTTTCAACCTTAAGGATGTGACCTCCTTATGAACACTTGACAAAATCTTATGAAAAATTAAGTAATTACAAGATGCATTTTCCAAAGAAAGGGCATGTGCATGCCTGTGTCTTGAAGGTTTATGTGATTGATTTTCCAAAAAGGAGGCCATGTGGATAACTGTGTCTTGAATGTTCGTACCTCTAGAGAATTTGAAAAAAAAATAGTAAAAAATTGATTTTTTTAGTCAACTGAACCTGCACATTTGCAAGGATTTATTAGTTGTTATAACCCACCAGTAATTAGTTGATTTTGTTCATTAAAATTCAAATAATCAATCCCATGGTTATGATTTAATGTGTTTTAACTTTTTATCAATAATGAAAAAAGCAGAGATGTCGAAACCATTACTATGTACTTCCAAATTGTCTTGCAACTGTGGTGTCCACCAACATTGACAACACCAAAGATCTTTCTGGAAGAACAATCCTAAAATCATCACGTGCAAACACAATTTATGCCGTCAATGCCAAGAGCAGACCAAACCAGGGCAGAGCCTAATCTTTAAAACTTGGACAGGCTAAGAATTGAACACATGACCTGCCATTGGCCACTGAGCTCCGTGCCCTTTCATGATGGGCATCCTTACTGATTCTATGTAAAGGTGTGGATTGCTACCTCCAGCATCAATTACCTAAGTAGAAGCATAAATTCAACGCAACATGAATCAATTTTCTTCACTACCGAGGTAACCACAGTTCTCCTTTCACATTCAGTATTCTATTCTGTCTAACAAAACTACGGTTCTCATCAATCCCTTTATGAACCTGCAAATTATGTCTGTGGATGTAATCCAATATTCAGTGAGCCCTGATTGTAATTTAAGTAAAGACGAGTACCTTACCCAATTCTTCCTAGCCAAGATTGCAAAGGTCGAAATCTCATAGATTGCTACCTTTTTTTAATACGTTTCTTATAAAACAACAAGGTACAGATAGATAGAGGAGCATACCAAACACAAGGGGTCAGCACCAGTACCACCACCACCAGTTTAAAGTGGGAGAGGAAAATATAAGCACGGTAGAAGAAAAACGATGCTATTGCCTACTTTCTTTAGACTTTCAACATTTAAAAAAAATGTAGAATGTAGCATTCCCAAAGGAGCACTCGCAGCTGTTGAATTGCAACGAAATGCGCAGCAGCAGAAGGAAAACGTATTGAGGGAATGAAATGAAACACTCACTGCGAGCAACAGAGATTCTTTAGCAGCACGGCGTTCCATTTGTTTAGCATATAGCGAAGCAGCAGGGCCTTCCATTGCCATTCTGCAATGGACCCCCTTCCTTCTGCTCCTGATATTACATTTACTTACTGACAGTGGGGGGGAATGCACGAAAATTGAATTTGGCGGTCCAGTGAAAGAGGATTCAGAGGAAGACAGAGCCCTGCAAACTGATCGGGATAGATGTTCAAATGCAATACTCCCCATAGCCAAATTTAATTGGATAATAAAAAGAAGTTCCTTCGAATTTGGTCTCCCGATCAACTATTGCAGCTTTGGAGACCAGTCCTCGTTCCTCTTCGTCACATTATATATACACATTATCAAGGGTAAGGTCAACCTATCACTCGATTCCAAATTTCCAACTAAAAATAACGATTCTTGCCATATAACACCCTGCACTCTTCCTACCGTTTTTATTCTGCACTATCATATCCTCTCGATGTGAAGATAACTACTCACCCCTCCTCTGAACTGCCACGTATGTCATAGGAAGCGTCACCCATTTTTCATTTTACATGCGTTGAATATGTAGGATTGGAATAGCTTCACTAGCTCCCCATGTGAAAGTTTATTACATGGCCAGAATAGGTAAGATAGATATGAAATAAAATGATATTTTAAGAATAGTTTATGGGATATTTTGGTTTTTTTTTTTTGCAATTTAAAAAAAATTTCTTATTTAAATTGATGATGAGTTGGTTTAATTTTCCAACAATTCTTTGGTTGAAAACACAATGTCAAGAAATCGATACTAACATATTTCTATAAACGTGCAAAATGTACACACTCGGTCTTTCCAAGATTTTTTAGGCTTCTTTAGATAGGAATTCTAGTAGATGTTTTTTTTTCTTTTTTTCTGATTAAAATTGTTTAGAATTCGGCGCAAATTGTTTAGAATTCTGTAGAAATTTGTTAGAATCACTTGAGATGTTAACTCTCCACAATTTCAATGTCCAAAAGGTTTTTCAGCACATTGAATTCATATATACAGGGCAAAAATCTAGTTTAAACAACAAAGATGAGAATTTGACCAAAAAAATTGGCCAGATTGTTGGCTTGAGGAGTCCAGACCCAAATTCAGAGTTAGCGCATAACCAACAAAACCCTCTTACTACTGGCCCTTTCAGCAATGATCTGCTTGCGCAGGCCAAAGTCTTACCCGAAGCAGTATGGGGGGTGCTAGAACCAAGTTTCCACACCTTGAGAGAGAATTAAATGAAGTGGGTGTCTTCAGATCTATGGTATTTCACATACTACCTTGCGCACCAGAAATCCTAGGTTAATTAACACAGGTTATCCCTGTGTGCACACGCAGACAGTATATCTGCAATCCCTTGAGTTATTTTAACAATGTAATACTCAACTTTTACAGCAATAAGTCTATGTAATTGTCATTCATTAACAGTGAAACAGGTGCGCACCCGATCCAATCACAGTTAACAGAAATTATATGCAGGAAACAAAAATCATACGCAAAGACAGAACACAGAGTAAATCACAGATGCATTTGATACTTGGGTTTTCCAAAACAGATCTTTATTCATCAGTTGTTCACAAAAACCCTTACAATTCTTCAGATCTACCCGCGCACACAGCTAGCGAGGTCCGCACACAGCCAGCAGGAGCCTTTCAGACACAAACGCTTACCACAGACTTACTTCGGAGTTCTATCATCGACATGTTGATTTATGGTAGCATCGGATGTGCTCTAGCCTTGTAACTTTGTACATAGGCTAAGACACATGTATTCCATAATACCCAGAAAGGATTTTGGAAAATTCCACTTAGAGATGGTTTAATTAAATTAATTAATCGCTTTTAATGTTTTCCTAAGTCTAAACTTAGGGAAATTGATTAATTAAAGGATATTAGTGTGAATCTTCTAGATAAAGTCATGGATCATCTCCCAGTTAATCTTAGCCCTCGATTATGTTTTAATTTTGGCCATTGAAGGGTCAACGAAAGATTATAAGAAGGAGGGTGAGGGCCTATGGAAAACACATTGAGCATTTGGCATTTTTGAGCTTGTGAGAGAGACACAGCTTTTTTATGAAGATCAAATCACTAGGGCAGGGTTTTCTAAGTGATTTGATTCAGTGATCAGTTCCAGAGAGGGGCAGATGCAGTAACTGGTCAGGAGGACCAAGAGTAAATTTCAGAGAGAGAGGCAACAGTGACGCAGAAGAGGCAGCGCAATCATCTAGAGGGGTGACGCAGTTCCTGAAGGAAATCACGCAGAAGTGACACAGTGCCTTCTAGATTCAGTCTGGAGATAGATGGAAGTTGGGGTTTTTGAGCTAGGAGGGCCAAAACTCAATTTCAGATCAGCTTGATCATTTGTAGAGGAGAGGTGACGTAGCTCTTCAGCTTTCCCACACAGTCTTACATAGTAGCAGCATAGGCATCATGCAGAGGTAGAGAGGGGCTTCACCATCGTTGTACTAGATCAGCCAGGGGCTAGCATAGTGAGGTATATCTCACATTTCTTCTGTTGCCGAGATTTTCTTTGAAGGGTGAGTCGAATATTGGCACCCCAGTTGTACTCAAGATTCTGCTGCTTAATAATACAAAACCCTCAGATCTGTTGCACCGATTTTCCCGAGTTGGGTTTTTCCGGGGACTTAGTCCAAAAATAACTGTGTCAAATGTGGTTGTTTTTCATTGTATTTTGTTCAGTTTGTTTCAGCACTTAGATTTATTCCGCAACATTATTTGTGTAGACTGCTTCAGTAATTACTTCAATATTTCACTGTAATGAAATAATTATGAAAAATAATAGGAGAAGTAATTCAGATTTGTTGCAGTAGGAATCCAGATTTAGGATTTTTCACATGGTATCAGAGCTTATTCAAGCTGCAGTGTGGGAGAAACAAGAGTGACCCAGTAGATCAACGTTGAACAGACTAAGAACTGCGTAAGCAGCAGTAGACTACCCCAGAAATTACGCAGTCCAGGCCAGGAGGGCAATCCAACACAGAAAGAGCTCCCTCTGAGAGAGTTGACAGAGGGGTAAGATTTTTCAATTGCAAAAGAGGCAGCGTAGCTGAAGGACGCAGTAGCTACACAGCAATGAGTGTTGGTGCATAAGCGTTAGAAAATTTCTAAAAAACACAATTGGGGATTTCTTGACCTCAGAGAATTCTCTTACTCGAAGAAACTCAGTTTTTCCCATGCAGCAGTAGAAGCATTGACTTACTCCTCAAGGAGTGAGTAAGTCTAGCTGAGCAGAGGGTTAGAGGGAGAAATTGACAGTTGAGGAGATGGCCAGCAACGGATTGTGTGACCAAGATAAATTGGAAGGTGCCTCCAACTATGTTATTTGGAAGTCAAGGATTCAGTTTCTCCTTGATGAGCATGATCTAAAGGCCCTCATTGACAGCGTCATTACAGAGCCACTGGATGCAGCACATCTGAGAGCCTTCAAGAAGAACATGGCAAGAGCCAAACAATTGATCCTCGATGGAGTAAAGGATCACATCATACCCCACATAGCAGCAAAGAACATTGCTAGAGAAATGTGGGTAGGGCTGGAAAAGCAATATCAAGGATCTTCCGAGCAGCGGAAGATGTATCTGGAGGAGAAGATGCGTAATACCAGGATGAATAAGGGAGAGCATTTTGACACCTTCTTGTCTCAAATTCAGGATAACCGAGACCAACTGTCAGTAGTGGGATCAACACCTAGAGACTTAGAGTTGGTAAGGCTCACTCTGAACTATGTTTCAGAAGACTATCAGGTCTTTGTCCAGAGCATTATGGGCAGAGAAAAACTTCCAAGATGGGAAGCGATGTGGGTAGCCTTACAACAAGAAGAACTGAGGAGAGATATTCTCAAAATCCATATTGAGGATGGCATCAGTGGTTTGAAAGTCAAGAAGGAGGATGAAGATAACACAACCCTTGCATCAAAGGGGAAACAAAGGCAAAAGAAGAAATATATGTCCAAGATTAAGTGCTTCAGTGTGGGGAAATGGGACATTATGCCACATAAAGTCCTCTTAAGAAAAAGGACAAGGAGGAGAAGCAAGCTCCTCGAGCCGGAGCTGCCAAGATTGAGGCAGAATATCATTGTGCTATGTTAACTCATATTCCGAAAGGAGGGAAGTGGGTTGACTTGGAGTTGTAGATCCGGAATCTACAGGTGGCAAGATCCTTGAGTATTTCCAAACTCTTGGATCACATGCGAGCTATGGCAGCCTTAAGATAGTCGCAGGATGGACAGTTGCAGCGCAAGATGAGGAGACAATGTAGTGGCTAGCAGTACTAGAACCTAATCAGCGCAGAGGGGGAGCAGCATCATCAACAGTTGAGCAGGAGCAGTGCAGTGCTGAGCAGCAGCAGCGCAGCATATTCAGAGGGCTAGTACATAAGTTAGCAGCAGACAGTCTTATTATCCAAGATGCAGTTTTACTTGTCCAATTTCAGATGTTTTTCTATTGCAATTAGCAACAGTGCAACAACAATAGTAGTTGAGCAACAACAGCAGTATCGTAGTGCACAGTGGTGCAGAGCAGTGCAAAGTAGTGCAGAGCAGTGCTGATGCAGTGCAGCAGCATGGTTGCAGAATTCAGAGGGAGTTGCAGTACAGTGGTAGTTGGCAGTAGCAGTACAGATGCAACATTTGTGCATTGTTGGTGAGCAACATCAACAACACAACAACAAATGTTCCAGAATTCATAGCAGCACATTGAGTTGTCTTGCTAGAGCACTTTCCTCTCTAAGAGGGAGTATTGATTTATGGTAGCATCGGATGTGCTCTAGCCTTGTAACTTTGTACATAGGCTAAGACACATGTATTCCATAATACCCAAAAAGGATTTTGGAAAATTCCACTTAGAGATGGTTTAATTAAATTAATTAATCATTTTTTATGTTTTCCTAAGTTTAAACTTAGGGAAATTGATTAATTAAAGGGTATTAATTAAACTAAGTGTGAATCTTATAGATAAAGTCATGGATCATCTCCCAGTTAATCTTAGCCCTTGATTATGTTTTAATCTTGGCCGTTGAAGGGTCAATGAAAGATTATAAGAAGGAGGGTGAGGGGCCTATGGAAAACACATTGAGCATTTGGAATTTTCGAGCTTGTGAGAGAGACATAGCTTTTTGATCAAGATCGAATCACTAGGGCAGGGTTTCCTAAGTGATTTGATTCAATGATCAGTTCTAGAGAGGGGTAGATGCAATAACTGTTTAGGAGGACCAAGAGTACATTTAAGAGAGAGAGGCAACAGTGACGCAGAAGAGGCAGCGCAGTCATCTGGAGGGGTGATGTAGTTCCTGAAGGGAATCACACAGAAGTGACGCAGTGCCTTCTAGATTCAGTCCGGAGATAGTTGGAAGTTGAGGTTTTTGAGCCAGGAGGGCCAAAACTCAGTTTCAGATCATCTTGATCGTTTGTAGAGGAGAGGTGACGTAGTTCTTCAGCTTTCCCACGCAGGTTTACATAGTAGCAGCGTAGGCATCACGCAGAGGTAGAGAGAGGCTTCACCAGCATTTTACTAGATCATCCAGGGAATAGCATAGTGAGGTATATCTCACTTTTTTTCTGTTGCCGAGATTTTCTTTGAAGGGTGAGAAGGATATTGGTACCCCAGTTGTACTCAATATTATGCTGCTTAATAATAAAAACCCTCGTATTTGCTGCATCGATTTTCCAAGTTGGGTTTTTCCGGGGACTTAGTCCAAAACTAACTGTGTTAAATGTGGATGTTTTTCATTGTATTTTGTTCAGTTTGTTTCAGCACTTAAATTTATTCCGTAGCATTATTTGTGTAGATTGCTTCAGTAATTACTTCGATATTTCACTGTAATGAAAATAATTATGAAAAATAATAGGAGAAGTAATTCAGATTTGTTGCAGTAGGAATCTAGAGTTAGGAATTTTCACACGACATACATATATTAACTTCCATCAAACTAACTTATCTGACTCGATCTAGACTTATGCTTATACTTTAGCCTGCGCTCATACTATGGTCCTCAAACCGTGGTTTGAGACCCTTAGATTTACCCTTTAACCCATTACAACTCATGAAAGGAATTTGACCTGCCCCAAAGCCCCTTGACCCTTCATTGCTTAGCACGCACGACTCAAAACGACAAAAAATACTATTATTTAGCCCAAAATTGTGGTCCTAAGGGACCTTGCTCCAACAGTCCCCTAACACAATCTTGTGACTCGTTCCGAGTCACAAAGGCGCCAGGGTCTTCGTCTTCATCTTTGGCTCCTCAATGGTGGCGGTAAAGGACGCTAGGACGCCCACGTTCTGATCAGCAGCACTCTGAGCTGTGTCCACCAACTTCTGATATGTAAGCCCTTCTGCTACAAGACTGATTCTCTGGCGTGTCTAGCTCAGGTTCTTCACGACAGCATTGAGGTCTTGCGATAACTTCATTGCTTCATCAACCCACGGCTTCATATGGGTGGTCAGAATGTGCTTCTTCCGCCGCAGATCTTCAATTTCATCGTGCAGCACCTGGCTTGTCTATAAACGTGCCATTCTCTAAGCAGGCACAAGTGTGGGCAATGCCTCCTAAAGCTCATCAAATGTCTGCTCTTTTGCGCGCATATCCTGTGAGATTTTTCTGACAAGTGGATCAGTCTGTACTGAAGTCCACAATCCCATGGTTGCATCCAGGAGTTTAGTGCCCTTGTTGATGGTTGCTGTTGTTGTCACTCCCAGAGATAGCCTTGAGTTGCCAAAGACCATTGCCTAGGACATCTTAGGTTAGGAGGTTTTTAAGGTTATTCTGCATGCTTGTGAAAGGGGACCTCCTGATAACAAATGAATTTAAATATTTTTGAAAGGTGGTCTTGTATCTCAGAGAAAGAAGAATAGTAACAGTGAGTTTCAGTTACAGAGAGAAAGGCTTGCTCAAAATGGGCCTGAAGCAGTAATCAAATAAAGCTGTTGCAAGAAGGGCTGGATGTGAAACAAATGAACAGTTATAAAAGTTGATCAGGGTATGGAACTATGTGGAAAGGTTAGAGAAATTCTAAGTGAGATGGGCTTAAAGAAGTATAAGAATCCACCCCTTAGAGACCTTAGTAGAAAAATGGTATTGAAAGAGAACTTGGAACAAAAATCGTGCCTCGAGCTATCTTTAAGATGTTACTATGAATTATGGCGTGAGTACCATTGAAAGATAAATTCACACCTAAATCATAGAACACCCGCATTCCGAAAGCAACGATAATAAGAAGAAAAATGTAAGTGCAATAAACATTTAAGTTGAACAAACACATCCAGGAAATACATACTCTTCATTCATCTTAGTAGGAATGCATAATCGCAATATAAAAACTTTATATTATTCTCCGAAATGGCTCTTCAGATATGCATTAAGAGTAAAACCTAAAATTACAAAAATGACACAAAGAATATAGCTTCTTCTACCAAAAAATTCAGAACCTTTTTAAAGTCTGCGGTCTAATCTTTTATAGTGTTCTACATGAACGTTAAGGGAAAATACTTTTCGAGACAAAATATTCTCTGGAGATATGTCAGTTTCCAATCCTAATAAAAAATGATGATGAGGCAAAACAACCTCTCATCTTAAACAGTATGGTCCGACACATAATATAACTAAAACATAAGAAAAAATAGAAAATAAAGAGAGTGCATAGGGTGAAATCAAGATTTCACTCGTTTTTACATTACATAGATGATAAAGAAAATAAAAATAAAAACAGGCCGCGTGGGCCAAATCATGAGATTCATCATTTGGTGTTGTGCCGAGGAGTGCCTGACTGTGGCTGGCGTCATAAGGACACTGACAATGGGACACGTGGCAATGGGTAATTGGCTGGCAGCAGCCGGGTTGGTGGGAGCCACGTGCCAAATCAAAGCAGGTACCGGCCTTCCTACCACCATCCTAGACTTACCTTACCTCTTTACTTACCGGTGCCAATTGTCATCTTCGGTGGGCACGCTTTGAACTTTGGCGGGGTGCGTAGGAGTCTTAGGACCCATTTTCTAACCCCACAGAACGCTTGTGATTGGATCGCTAAAAGGTGACATCACCTTTTCTAGGGGCCTGACTTTTAACATCGCCATGCTCCTTTGAGGCCGACAGAAAGCCCTTCCCACGAGCTTTGTGGCTTATGGTTCTGCCATGGAGCCATGAGTGCTGCTTCCCGCTGTGTAGTGGCCCCGATAAGTCTTAGCCACCGCACCTATCCCTTAGGGACTTTCTTTCCAAGACCTTCAAAATTTACTCAGTCCGCCACCCTTCTAAAATTCTCGGATTTTTCCACTTTGCTGCTCCTTTTTCTTGATAGATGAGGTGACTAAACAACATTGGCTCCACCTGGGGACGACACGCTCATTCTCGAGGGTGTCGAGAACTTCGCAGACCCTCTGCCTGTGCATCAATTAGTATATCTGGGGCTTCTTCAAAATTTCAAGTGTTTCTATGATGAATTGAACAAAAACAAATGCAGAAACATAAAACAGAATATATATACAATATGGAGGATATGTACAACAGGCCACCAAGGCCACTGTCAGTATTGGAAGTAAGGCTTCAGAAATTGCCTATTCACGGGCGCTTCGATCAGGTCCCCTTCCAAGTTCTCTAATATGAAAGTGTTGTTGCCTTTTACCTCAGCAATTTTAAACGGTCTGAACCATAGTGGGTCGAATTTTCCATGTTTTCCCTTGTCTGCCCTTATGACATCCCACCTCAGCACTAGATCTCCTGCTTGTACTTCCTTATCTTTTGCTCGTTGATCAAACAAGCATTTCATTTTCTCCTGGTAGTCCGACAACCTACTGTTTACTTTGGCTCGAGTTTCTTCCAACTCGACCAGCTGATTCATCCTCATGATGAGATCATTTGGCTCTTCTTGACTATCTTGCAAGAACCTGGCAACGGGAAAGGCAAGTTGGATGGGTAACACCGCTACTTGACCATATACCAGTTCATAAGGGGATTTTCCTGTGGACCTCTTGCTGGTAATATGATTAGCCCAGAGTGCAAATTTAAGTTGTGGGTCCCAATTTTTCTGATTCTCACTTATGGTCTTCTTCAGAGCCCTTACCAAATTTTTATTTGACGACTCGGCCAACCCATTTCCCTGAGGATAGTAGGCCGTAGAGTGTCCCAAAGTGATGTTATAGTGTTGACAGAAATTAATGAACTTGGCGGACTTAAAGGCCTAAGCATTGTCTGTGGCAATCTTGACTGGGCACTCGAACCTTGCTATTATATTTTCTTCCATGAATTTGATCACGACTGCATCCGTAGCATTTCTAGCAGGTATTGCCTCTACCCATTTAGTGAAGTAGTCAGTGGCGGTGAGGATCCATTTGTGCTGACTGTTGGATGCGGGATGAATTTCCCCAATAAAATCAATACCCCACTTTCGAAATGGCTTTTCAATATGTACTAGTATCAGTAACAGAGGAGCGAACTTCTGCTTTTTTGCGAACATCAGGCACTTTTCACATGCCCAAACACGAGCATGAACGTCTCCGAATAATCGAGGCCAGAAGAAACCAGCCTTCAAGATTTTATGGGCCATGGACCGCCAGTTGTAATGTCCCCCGCATATGCCTTCGTGAAATTCAACCATCACCTCCTCCACTTCCTGCTCTGTAAGACATAGTAGCAAAATTCCCGAGGGATCTCTCCAATACAGTCGGCCATTAGCTACAACATACTTCTGAGATTTTAATCTCAGGGTACAATACTTTTCTTTGTCGAAATTTAGGGGACATCTTAGAGTAAGGAGGTACTCTATGACATCTTTGTACCAAGCGCTGAGGAGGTATTTCATATGTGTTTTCTGTGCAGTGGTTTCTACTCCAGACTGTGCTTCTATACCCTCTCGTACTTCTCCTCCTTCCATGGAAAAATTTATACCCAATGCCTGGAAATTTGACTTAGATAATATTTTTTCCAACCCCTGTCCTTTAATGAGCTTTGTAGGTATGATATCCATTTCATACTCCTGAATTTTGGCAATCCATTTGCCCCTCTTACCTTCACTATCTCCCTTAATTAAAATATATTTTACTGCAGCTGTGGGAACGAAGGCAGTTATGGTTGGCTGAAGCACATATATCCAGAAGGCTTTTAAGGATTTGACCAGGGCATAAGCCTACTTATCCAGAATGTTGTATTTTAGCTCTGTATCCTGCAACACCTAGCTAAAGAAGGCAGTCGGTTGTTCATACCCATTTACATTCTTCTGCAGTAACACTGCAGCTATTATAAGAGGTGATGCAAAAGAGAATATCATGAAAGGCTTACTGTAGTTAGGGCCTGCCAGTACCGGCGCCTCTGCAAAATCTTGTTTAATTCTGTTGAAAGCATTCCTTGACTCAGGAGTCCATTTTACTTCTTTGTTCTTCCTGAGCATTTTCGTGATGTGTCGAACTATCTCAGCATAGTTTGGGATAACCTCCTTAAGAAGTTTATTCTTCCCAGAAACACCTGAACTTTTTTATTTTTATTTTGGGGCAGTGAGATGCCATTGATTACTTCTACCCTCTTGGGGTCAATTTTCACCCCCTCTTTTGTTACTATGTGTCCAAGCAACTTCCCTTCCTCCAAAGCAAACATAGACTTTTGAGGGTTCAATGAAAAACCATACCTACATCATTTCTCAAAGGTCTGGTGCAGGTGCTCGATGTGCTTAGCATCATTTTTTGAAAACACAGTGATATCATCCATGTATATCACCACAAATTTATCTTGTTCCCCCACAAAAGCAATATCCATTTCACGGTGAAAAGTGGCGCCTGCATTGATTAAGCCGAAGGGCATCTGAGCATACATGAAAGTCCCCCATGGTGTAGTGAACACCGTTTTCTTCTGATCCTTGGGGAGGACTGCCACCTAATTGTATCCCAAGAAGCCATCCATCATGGACATCTGGGAAGATCCTACCACCTTCTGCAGAATGTGGTCCATCTTGGGAAGGGGGTAATTATTTTGAGGGAGGCCTTATTTAAATTTCGGAAATCCACACACAACCTTATTTATTCGTTCTTCTTCCTGACTGGAACCAGGTTGGCCACCCACTCCAAGTATCTCAGGGGGACTATAATTTTAGCCCGCAACAACTTTTTGATTTCCTTTTCAATAGATGGAAGCAACAATGGATTAATTTGCCTCAGTTTCTATTTATGAGGCTTGGAATCTCCCTTGAGAGGGATCTTGTGTTGTATGACCTCCATGTCGAAAGTTTTCAGGTCTTGATACGACCATGTGAAAACATATTTATATGCCCGAAACAACCAAAATTATTTCTCTGGATATTCCTCGGGTACTCCTTTAGACAACTTCACTACCTTCGGGTCTCCCTCCGTCCCAATGTTTATATCATTCACCTAATCATCTTGTGTCAACTTGCTGGGATTAATTGGGACGTCATTTTTATCAAACAACCTCTCCAAGGGAAAAAGACCTCTGGGGATGACATTCCCTTTTAGTTGCAGCATGCGATGTCCTGCCACTGTTTCTTCCCACTTGGTTTGGGGTTGTTCCTCAGGCTCTTCTTCCACAACATCAATCACCAGATTAGAGAATTCCCCAATAGTCTTTATGAAAATTTTAACTTTCTCTTCATCTTCAAACACCTGCTAATGTTTAACGTTATCTGGGATAGAGGGACGGTAGCATACTTCAACTTCATACCTGAGCAGTGGGTTCTGCAGCGGGTGAAAATTGCAAGCTACAACAATGAGCGAATCAACCATCCGATTTTGGTCTCTTGGCATGAACTGTATGTTAAAGGCCAAGAATAAATTCTCCACCAGATCCCACACTTCATTTTTGTGGGCTCTAAACCGGGGGTGCTTAGCTTGGCAATGATTCTTGATTTGTCTTGTTATTGCCTAAATCTACCCCAGGCTGAAGGAAGGCAGAGTTCGGGGTAACATCAAACCACGCTTAATATGGTAGCTAGTCCTACTAGATCAGGAGAGGGCTCTCTCCGGGTCAATCTCAGCAAAGATAATCAATAAGGCCTGAGATGACTTGAAATAAAGGCTAATTTTAGGCTAGGTATATAAGTAAAGGAGTTTGATTTTGATTTTGGGGGTTTTTTTGGAATCAAAGGGAAAGGCAGTTTTGGGTCGGGGGATGAGGCCTAGTTTTTGCAGAGTTCTGAATGGGGCAAGGAAGGCAATTGTTTTGATGCTTTGGCTTGAATGAATGGATAGTTCAGACCGGTGAGGAGCTGAAGAGGGAAAGAGACTTTCAAGAATCCTCTTCAGACAGTTGAAAACATGGAAAAGTAAACAAAACTTCAAGGCAGAGCACTGCAGATCTAATGAATTCCACCTTTATTACTTGTTTGTTTAACTTGAGAAGAAATAAGAAGGATGATGATACACATGAAACATCAGTAAACTTACAATCACAAAGAGAAACACACCATCAAAACAAATAGCCACATGGATCCCAAAGAGTGCTGCAAACCCTGGTCTATTCCTTTGCCAAAATTGCAGAGATGAAATGTACAATGAAGTGCCAAGCAATCCCAAGTGTCCAACCTTATGCTAATGACTGAAAAATTACAAGATATAGACCACACTAACTCATCCCCAGCCTCTAGGGGTTGAGCTCACTAGTTTAGGAGCTGTTTCAACAATATCTAAACTAAGAACTAGAAAATAGGCAGTGGAACAGCTTACCTCTATAAGATAGGAAACTGATTCATTCAGTTACAATTCACTTTTTGGTGAATGAATCTACTTACATGAGTAAAAATGTGTCAAAATTACATCAAAGTCATGAAATTACATCAAGTTACATCAAGAGTTCCACATTTGGAGATAAAAAAGTCAAACTGGCCAAAACTAGGCGAAAAACTGAGTTACTGAGTGAAAACTAGGCCAAAATTCCCAATGCGCTGCGCCTGAAATCTCTATACGTCGTGCCACTTTGGAGCTGATTTTGAGGGCATTCCCAGAGTCCAAATTGAGTGTAGGATAGCTCGTTGGAAAGCTCTGCCTATCTACTTTCCAACCCAAGTGGAATTTCTGAATTTGGTTGCCATTTGCCCCTCCAAAAATGAGTTTCCCAACTCTGCTTCCTGTGTGTCCAAAAGAGGGCAGAAAGGTTATTTTTAGGGTGTTTTTGACCCTTCAGGCAACCCAAAACTTGTCAAAATCCTTAGTTAATGGATAGGAATGCATAAATTTTGATGAAAAATCTATAAATGCAAAGTTTTCTTCAAGAGGAGCTGCCAATTATAAGCGCGCGCCAAGTGGCGCTACGCGTCGGGCGGAAAAATCCGTGTTAAGGCTAAAAAATTCAAAATTGACAAAATGTTTCCCAAATTTCTTGAAATTTGGGCTGAATGTCCATCATCAAGCGCTATGCTTGGCCAAGGAAGCTTCGGCCAAAATTTGGAGTCTAACATGCCTTTTGCGACGCTTTAATGCCTCCTTGGTGCATGCAATTCAGTTGTAGAGTCACTGTCTTGGTCATAAGAAGTATCCGTCTCCATGAAAATTTGCAAGGTCTATGTTGTCTTGTATGATAATGAGAACTTTGGTGTTTCGATTTGATTGCCAAATATATGTCAAATGGGAGGGAATATGGAGGAATGGGGTAATGAAAGTGATGGGCTATAATCAAGTGAAATGGGAAATGGGAATGATAGGAAATGAAATGACTTTAGGGATAGGGAGATAGGCTTAGGAATGACTGTAGTGATGAGATAATAGTGAGGGGGAGGGAAAAACAAGGTGATGGGAATAGAATGATTGACATCAAAACAAGTTTAAAACTCTAAGGAAGCACTTCTTGATCAAGATAATAGGGTTTAGTTTTGTACTCAAATTTTCATAACCAATCTCATAATCAACACCAAGCACGAGTTATGAGCAATAGAGGAGTGGCTTTGAATTGCTTGAGCATGGAGCAACCGAGAAATTTTGATGTTTGGAGAAGAATGGAAATTTTTTGATGTTTCAGCCCAATGCACCATGCAAGTAACCCAATGCGCCGCGCCCCTCCAATGCGCCGCGCCAGTGTATTTTTTACACTGCGGAGGCAAGCCCAATGCGCCGCGCCTGCCCAGTGTGTCGCGACCCCCAGCCTATGCACCGCGCACCCCACTTTGCCCAGTTTTTATTCAAACTTAATCTTTTCCTTCAACATGAGTTTCTCTTGTTTCAATCTTTCTCTTTTGAGTGCAAATAAGCTTTGTTTGAACATGACCAATGACTTATATACAGAAAACTTTTAATTTTCATTTCATAAAACTAAATTTTGTAATGTTGCAAACTTTGACACTTTTCAAGAAAGTCTGTTTTGCTTCCTTTTTTATTTTGGACTGAATGATGAGCTTTCTGTCTGTCTGCAGGGAATAGATGGCATGGAGCTTTGGCAAAGGCGACCAAGGTTGCCAGTGGAGTGTTATTACAACTGAAAAACTTGAAAATTACATTGCATTTATTACATAAAAATGAAATAGACTATTTTTCTTCAAAACAGAGTTTTGAAGAAAAATCATTATTAAGCATATGATGATGAGATTCTTATCACTGAAACCTTATTTCAGACTTCCTCATGTGTATTCTGACCATTATTATGCATTTGAGACCTGATTGATAAAACCCTAGACCTAATGAGACTAAAAACCCTAAAATGACTCTTTGCCAATTATGAGACCAAACATGACTGTACATGATTTTGATGAACAGAACTAGGCCAGCAGGTACAAGACATGAGGGATATGAGTGACAAGACCCTACCGTCAGATGATCCATGCTCCTAATGGAATGCAGCTGATTGAACTGAGTGAGACACCTAAAATGAAATGCAACAAGAGAAATTTGATCTCTGATGGAGGGATGAAGATACCGACTCTAACATGTCTCACCACCATTTCTGAATCTCCAAAGACTTTGAGGCTCTGAATATTCATATTTTTAGCTGTCTGCAGCCCTAGGAGTAGTGCTTCATATTCGACCACATTGTTAGTGGCTTCATACTCTAGCTTAAATGAGAAGGGTACCAACTGTCCTGTGGGTGAGATTAAAAGCGCCCCAGCTCCATTTCCTTCTCTCGAATTGTCCCCATCAAAGTGTAGAGTCCATATATCCCTCTCTCCTTTTCCCGAGGACTGCTTCTATTTTAGAGGATGGAACGTTGCCTCCTGTAGGAAATTTTCATCCTCTTCGAGCACCAGGCAAGAGAACTCACCTTCTTTGCTATCCACAGGGGAATTTACTGAACCATCAGCTTTAGTAACCATCTTTACGAATCTAAATTCCTGGTATAACCTCCTTTCCTCTTCTCTGAATACTAGGATGGTAACATAAGTGAGGTCGAGTTTAATCGACCCACCGATCTTTGAACCCCATGATCCAGACAACAGCATCCTGAAATGAGCTGGGATATTGGCAACCACAATATCCATCACCACACTTTTGGATGGGATCTGGGCCAAGTTCACCACAAAATCTTTAATCATTCCCAAACAATTGACTCTCTTGGAGTCGAAAGAATACAAATCTTTATATGGACGGGTAATCTGCAACCCTAGTTGCTCCATAACAGACAATGGCAGCAGGTTGTGCGAAGCTCCCGAATCCAGCATGCAATTGTGTAGCAATAGATCATGGATGACCAAGGATACATATAATGGGGGGGTTGTTGAGTCAAATTCTTCCACATGTAGGGTAAAAACTACCATGGGTCTTTCTTCTTGGAGGTTAAGACTGTCAGGGAGAGGAACCACTCCATGAGGGAGCATGAATTGGGATACTTGAGCTTTATAAGAAGGTTGCTTCAAAAGTTTGACCAAGGGGACCAGAATCTTAACCTTTTCTAATTCTTTTTGAAGATTGAAAATAGTAGGGTTATTTTCTGTAATGGCCTCCTTTGGTTGTTCTTTAGGGGGAACCAGTGGTTTCATGACAACAGTGGTAGCCTTAGGATTTACAAGGGACTCAAGGACTGACTTCAAGGAGGAAGAAGTAGTGGATTTTTGGTGCAAAGGCTCTTTCATAGGATTTTTGCCTTTGTTGATGGTATCTGACTGAGTAGGCTCTTTTGATGGGGATTCTCCCTCCTGCTCTTCCACACGTGTCCTCTTTCTAGAGGATCTAAGTTCATACTTCTTATGCAACTGGGCTTGCATAAAGTCTACGAATTGCCTGCAATAGTCATCAATATCTGGGTCTTCTATAGACACTTCTTTCTTACCTTGCTCTTCTTGTTCTTCTTGTAAGGTAATTTCTCCATCTTCGTCCTCTGAATAAGCCAGAAACTGATCCTCCTGATAGTCAGAAACTCCTTCGGTTGGTCCTTCCATTTGTCCTTCCAGATACAAAGGAGGCTGGATATGATCCTGCTGCTCCTTTCTATCTCGCTGCAATATTTTCAATGGAGGTTTCCGGTATTGTGGGTTGAAACCTCGGTTAGGAGCCATTTGATTGGGTCGGGTAGCTGAACTTTTAGTCTCCAACTCCAACTTCACCAACTTGTTAGAAAGGTTTTTAATCATCTTGTTCATCTCTTCTATCTTGTAGTCCGCTGCTTCGCTTTCTTAGTTAGAGGAAGAAGCTTCCTCTTTACCTCTTCTCCTGAAATCATGATCTATTCTCCCCTTAGAATTTCCTGTAGAGGCGAAGTTTGCCTCCACCTCTAACGCGTCAGTCTAAGCCTAGTCTAGGGATGTAGATTTCCTCTCTCTCAAAGTAAAGCCAAACTTGGACTCGAATTCTCCTACAAAAACTACCTTGGCTGCTGTTTGAGGAGGTTTCATATCGGTAGGTAGGTTATTGTACAACTTGTTAAACCTCTCGATGAATTTGGTTACATCTTCGTTATGCTTCTTTTTCAATGCATTGAAATATGTAAGAATGTAACCATGATCCCTCTTCTCACCCCATTTTTGTGTAAAAGCATTTTCTATTTCCTCCCAGGTAGTTACTGAGTTATCAGCAAGAGTCTTAAACCACTTTTGGGCTTCTCCGTCCAAATATTGGACGAAAAGCCTCAACACTACATCCAAGTGTTCCACATTGAATTTTTCAGCAAAAGCACAAAAATCCTCAATATGCTTCTGAGTAACACTGTTGTCCTCCCCCGTGAACCGAGGCAAGAGCTTCAAGTAATTCTGAGGCATATCATTAAACACTTGAGGCAGGGGCAATGGGGCATATTTGTTAAGGAGGAAGCCTGGCACAGCCATGGGAGGCGGTGGATTCTGAGGAGGGTTCTGATGAATGATAATAGGTATGTGCTGGGTTGCAATTTGCAAGTTTATCTGAGGAGAGCTCCAGAGTATGGTGACTTGTTTAACTTCCTCATCTTATGGGGTAGGGTGCAAAGATAGCCTAAAGGTATTCACTAATTCAACCTTGTATTTTATCTCAGTATGGTCTAGAACACAGTTATCTGGGGGGTATTCAAGCACTCGGGCAATGGAACCAGGGCCTTGGACTTGAGCCTTCTGAGATGAGGATGGGGAATATTCTAATGATAATGTGGGTATGTCAGTCTGAGCTAGTTTCTTTTCTTTCCAAATTCTCTTGAATATAATTTTTTCAGGGTCAAATACTGATAGTGTTCTCAATTGAGAGGTGTCTAACCTAAGATGTGGCTTAGTGTAAGCAAGGATTGTGGTTGATTTGACTTTAAATAACAGTGGAGTCGCCAAGGTGAGGGTTGTGCAACTCTCAACCTTTTGTGCTCACCTGATTGAAGGGTGGATGCAATGTCGTGTTCCAGGGAAAATATTTTCAACTTCGTCCCCGGAAACGGCGCCAAAAAGATGTTGTCACACCCAGAGACAGCCTTGAGTTGCCAAAGACCAGTGCGTAGGACATCTTAGGTCAGGAGGTTTTTAAGGTTATTCTGCATGCTTGTGAAAGGGGGCCTCCCGATAAAAAATGAATTTAAATATTTTTGAAAAGTGGTCCTGTATCTCAGAGAAAAAAGAACAGTAACTAGGAGTTTCAGTTGCAGAGAGAAAGGCCTGCTCAAAATGGGGCTGAAGCAGTCATAAAATAAAGCTATTGCAAGAAGGGCCGGATGTGAAACAAATGAATAGTTATAAAAGTTGATTAGGGTATGGAACTATGTGGAAAGGTTAGAGAAAGTCTAAGCGAGATGGGCTTAAAGAAGTATAAGAATCCACCCCTTAGAGACCTTAGTAGACAAATGATATTGAAAGAGAACATGGAACAGAAATCGTGCCTCGAGCTATCTTTAAGATGTTACTATGAATTATGGCGTGAGTACCATTGAAAGATAAATTCACACCTAAATCATAGAACACCCGCATTCTGAAAGCAACGATAACAAGAAGAAAAATGTAAGTGCAATAAACATTTAAGCTGAACCAACACATACCGGAAATACATACTGTTCATTCACCTTAGTAGGAATCCATAATCGCAACAGACAAACTTTATATTATTCTCCGAAATGGCTCTTCAGATATGCATAAAGAGAAAAACCTCAAAATTACAAAATATGAAACACAGAATACAACTTCTTCTGCCAGGAAATTCAAAACCTTTTTAAAGTCTGGGTCTGATCTTTTATAGTGTTCTACATGAACGTTTAAAGCAGATACTTTTCGAGACAAAATATTCTCTAGAGATATGTCAGTTTCCAATCCTAATAGAAAATGATGATGAGGCAAAACAACCTCTCATCTTAAACAATATGATCTGACACAGACTATAACTAAAACATAACAGAACATAGAAAATAAAGAGAGTGCATAGGGTGAAATCAATATTTCACCCGTTTTTACATTACATAGATGATAAAGAAAATAAAAATAAAAATAGGCCGCATGGGCCAAATCATGAGATTGATCATTTGGTGTTGCACCAAGGAGTGCCTGACTATGGCTGGCGTCATAAGGACGCCGATAATGGGACACGTGGTGATGGGTAATTGGCTGGCAGCAGCCAGGTTGGTGGGAGACAAGTGCCAAATCAAAGTAGGTACCGACCTTCGTACCTCCATACTAGACTTACCTTACCTCTTTACTTACCGGCGCCAACTGTCATATTCGGTGGGCCCTCTTTAAACTTCAGCGAGGTGCGTAGGAGTCTTAGGGCCCATTTTCTAACCCCACAGAACGCTTGTGATTGGCTCGCCGAAAGGTGACGTCACCTTTTCCGGGGGCCTTACTTTTAACATTGCCATGCTCCTTTGAGGCCGACGGAAAGCCCTTCCCACGAGATTTGTGGCTCATGGTTTCGCCGCGGAGCCATGAGTGATGCTTCCTGCTGTGTAGTGGCCCCGATAAGTCTTAGCCACTGCGCCTATCCCTTAGGGACTTTCTTTCCAAGACCTTCACAATTTACTCAGTCTGCCATCCTTCTAAACTTCTCGGATTTTTCCACTTGGGCGCTCCTTTTTCTTGATAGATGAGGCGACTAAACAACAGCTGCAATGCTAGTTGATGCCTCCTTTACCAAAGCAACGCGCTGCGCTCGCACTTCCGACAGAGTCTCTGGTTGGAGCTTTGCCTGTGACTCCGCAATCTGTTGTTCAAAGTCAGCTTTTATCGCTTAGACTTTGGAGCGAAAGGCCTTTAAAGTAGTTACTAGGCTTTAAACCTTGTCCTGAGGCATAGTAGAAGGTAGGGATGGAAACCTCGGTAAGGTCACCACAAAGGCAATCAATCAAACTTTCCAATTCGAAGCGTTGGGCCACCACTGCTTGCTGAGCTGTTTGCGCCTGAAGAGACTCTTGTGTTCGCGCTGCAATCTTCTGCTCTGCCTCAGTGAGTTGCTGGTGCATGTGTGCCTCTCGAAAGTGCATCTCATTTGTAATGATAGTCTGTATGCCGTGCATATTTCCGTTGGGAAACATAGACAAGTCGATTCCAACCTCAGGGCACGTATGCACCTGTACATGTAATTCCAGTTGTTCCAATGTAACTACAGCTCCGGGAAATGGGCAAATTCAACGATCTTTCGTGCTAATGACCAGGCTAGTGCTAGCGCTTGCTTGATATAGCCTCGCCTGAGCAATGCTCGCTTGAATACTATATGTATTTAGTTGAAGCACCTGCAACCTTGCCTGCATTTCCTCCACCGCTACTTTTTATTTCTCCTCTAGCGTAGTCCATCGGTCTTCAGAGGCGGAGGTGACCGCATCAGAAATCTTATCCAGGTCATCCTCGGTAAGGTTGATATCATCCACTCCTCCTGCCTTCGATCCCTTTCTCTTCTTGCGTGCACCCTTGGGGGTCTCAACTCCCTGCTTGGTAACTCTGGGGGACTCAGCTCCGGTACCATTCTTTCCATATGCGCCCCCGAGATCAACTTCCATATTCGACTCAGTTTCCTTCTCTCCCTCTTTTTCGACGCCTTTCTCGGCTTCCTTCTTGGATTCTTTCTCCTTGGGGGCATTGGTTGTTTCTTTTCCACACGTTGAGGCTGTGACAGGCTTGGCGGAGCCTAGCCCGGTCTTCCATGCAGCTGCCCAGGTCGCAATGACCTGGTCAATCTCGACCTCTGCTACCATGTAGGGCAGGTTGTACCATACTTTTTCTTCGCACATGCATATATGGACATTGTGCATACTCAACTGAAAGTTTGCAATGACTTTGTATTTGTCATATGAAAATGAGGACAACCGCAGGCACGAGTGGATTGTTGCGACCAATTCTCCGTGAAATAAGACCCAGAAGATATTATTTTCCATCACTCGCTTTGGGTCTTTAGATTCCCATAGGTTGGCGTAGCGCTCCCCTTCAAAGACACCAGGCTCCACATCCAGGAGGACTGCACTCTCTGGCATTTCCCATGCAACCATAGCAATTAGTAGGAGAAGCCATGAATAACATAACTTTTTCCCCTCCTCCTGCGCCTTGCGCACATTTTCCAAGAACTTCGTGCATAGGTACTGAGACGAGTTGTAGCTTATGCCCTTCTCGCACTTCTTGGCCAATGCGATGACGTGCGCAGTGACCACCTTAGGCCTCCACTTGCGCATCATTTTACATCCCAATACTAAGGTTCCGAGGCGCACCGCCGGGTTGTCAATCTGTTGCACCATGAAGCCCCTGGAGTCATGTCCCACCTTATATTCATCTTTCACCTTCGCAGTGACTTTCTAGTCCTGGATTTTTCCGTAGCTCGCCATAGGGTGAGGTCCTTTCTTCAGTAGGCCAGTGATTCGATGGATTAGCGCGTCGTTGATCGAAATTCGGTTCTGAATCCACAAACACTCATCGTGCACCGACTCTAACAGCTGGCGTACACAGACATTGGTGATGGGTTACCTTCCAAAGTGGGGAAACCTCAACAAGTTGAGAATCCCAGCATTGCTTAGCCCGCGCACCCATGGAATGGGCTCTACCTTCACGAATCTTCCATACAACACATGCTCCAGGTAGTACTCTGGTGCCAATTCAGGGAAGGTCTTCTCATTGGCCAAATCATAATCGTCAAACTTCACTAGTGGGATCTTTCCAAACATATCCCCCTCAAATGTGACTGCCTCAGGGATTAACGGCATTTGCAAGTAGTCGCGCACCATATCCACATCCTTCAGAGCTTTAACAGAAGGTTTGCGCGGCTTCACATACCTTGGGAGCCACGAGATGGGATCGACAAAGAGCACAACCTCCTCAGTCGCTGACATAGGTATCTTTGTTGGGTCACCCATAGGGGACCTGTCCTTTGTCGTTTAGTGCAGGGAAGTAATCTGTTTGGGGGATGTCCGCGACTTTGATGATGATCCCTTGGTCACCTTACCCTTTCCTTTAGTAGGAATTGATATGACTTCTTGAACCTTTGGGATAACTTCATGGACTTATTTAGAGCCCTGGTCGGTAGATGTCATGATGGGCATATACTGCTCTTTAGACTACACACTCTCAATAGTGGGGTTGGTGGCTGTCATTTTAGGCTTAAAGATGTGCTTATCATGCCAAACCTTCTCGCGCGCCTTCTGTACTTGCTGATGGAAGTTGGCAATAAACCAATCCTCCTCTAATGCAACCAATTGTGATAGATGTTCCTCCATGATGTCTGGTTTAGCCATATTAGTTAGTGTTGCGATGCACATGCTTGGGACAATGTATTCCATTGGCATGATTTCTTCTCGGCCATAAACCATCCTGAATGGTGTTTTACCAATCAAATTCTTGCATGTAGTCCTATAAGCCCATAAGACAGAAGGGATGTGCACATCCCAATCATTTCGTTTTGCATTGTAGATCTTTGTGAGAGCATTCTCCAGGATTTTGTTAAAGGCTTCCACCGCACCATTTGCTTGAGGCTGATAGGGAGTACTCTTCTGGTGATGTATATAAAATTCCTCTGTCAGAGCTTCAATGGTCTCATTAACAAAGTGTGTACCCCAATCACTCATCAATATCTTTGGGCACCCAAATCTAGTCAAAGTATTTTCAAAAATAAACTGCACAATAGTGTTTGCAGTACAATCTTTTACTAGCTTGGATTTTGCGCATCTGGTTACATAATCTGTTGCAGTGATGATGTAGCGCACGCTAGTCTTTTCCCGGGAGGATTAATAGGTCCAAGAAATTCTGTGGCCCATTTATCAAAATCTTGCACGACCATCTTCGGCTGTAATGACATCTCATCTCTACACTATGGCTTCCATGTTCTTTGGCATGCATCAGAAGCTTGACAATATGCATGTGCATCTTTGTGTAGTGTGGGCCACCATAACTCAGCACACAACACTTTGTGCGCAGTAGTTTTCCCTGCATAGTGGCCTCATGCCACTCCCCCATGAGCTTCAGCCAAGATGTCTTGTCTTTCATGTTCTAAGAAATACCTTCTTAACACTTCATCCACTCCCAACTTGTACAGTTGACCAACAATCAATGTAAAGTCAGCTATGCGCGAAACCAACTCCTTTTGTTGCACCGAGTATTCAGTAGGCGCACTACCAGTAGTCAGAAAGTGAATGATATATGCAAAGTGTTCATCGACCACTTCAATTGCAAAGAGCTGTGCATCAGGTAGTCCTTCCTCCATACTGCTCAGTTCCTCCCCATTCTCAATGGGTGATAAGTGATCAGGTCCAACATTCAATCTACCAGGCTTAACAATGATTTCAAAATCACATTCTTGAAATAGAAACAACCATCTACAAATCTTCCCCCCGAACACAGGCTTGTTAACCAATTACTTCAAAGCAGAGTGGTCAATGAACAACTTCAAGTGCCCTCCTAGCAGATTGACTATATTTCTTGAGAGCGTAGACCATAGCCAAACATTCCCTCTTTGTGGTTGAATAGTTGCACTCTGCACTAGAGAGCTTCCTACTTGCAAAGGAAACGGGATGATCAATATCTCCTTCTCCTAGCTATGCTAAGACAACTCCAAGTGCAACGTCGGATGCATCAACGTGCACACGGAAGACCTTGGACCAGTAAGGGAATATTCAAATAGGTGCAGTAACCATCTTTTCCTTCAGAAACTCAAAGCTCTTTTGGTATTCCTCATACCAGAAAAAAGGACACATCTTTCTTCAACAATTTTTCCATAGGTGCAGTGATCAGAGCATAGCCCTGAATGAATTTTCTATAATATCTTGTGTGTCCTAGAATAGAGCACAGCTATTTCTCATTGGCATGAACCTCCAAGTTGATAATAACTGCAATCTTGGCTGGATCTACCATCAACCCTTGCTGACAAACAATATGCCCCAACAAGATTCCAAAAGGAACACAAAATATATACTTCTTCAAGTTAAGAGAGATTTGATGCTTCCTTCAAGTGTCGAGCATCATGCGCAGGTTGGAAACATGCTTCTTTAGCAGTCCAAACAAAGTCTAATCATCAAAATACACTTTCAGAAACTTGTGCATGAACTCCTTGAATACAACTACTGCTATGCGTGAGAATATAGCGGGTGCATTCTTCAACCCAAAAGGCATGATTGTGTATTGGATGGATCCCCATTCTGTTGCAAAAGTGGTCTTAATTCGATCTTCCAGCGCGATCCTTATCTGATGGTACCCTGAAAATACATCAGTGAAATATTAGGCCTCTTGTCCTCCCACATTGTCCAATATCTCATCTGAAAATGGAGTATGGAAGGGGTCATGTATGCATGCGTCATTCAGTTTGCGCAGGTCCAAAAAAATCCTTATTTCTCCCTTAGTCTTCTTTTGTTGAACAACCATCGGGCTCACCCAACCATACTGCTCTAAAGGCTCAATGATATATTGGATTTAACCGGTATGGTCACTGCTTGACGGGGCACACATATGGTTTCAGAGTGATTTTCATAACTCCCAAATCTCCAAATTTTCCTTTAATCTTAGTAAACTTTTGTGGGAAACAGGGCTTGATATTCGATCAACAGCTCCGCAATCTTTCCCACTGTGTCATCATCCCAATAATATCCTATTTTGGCCAACTTGGGTTGTTCCTTTGTCCAAATGTTGACTTCATTTAGTTTTAAAGGCTTAGTCACATCCATAATCCTTAACAAGGGCCCTTCAACTGCGCACTCCCCCTCAGACTCTGGGATATTGATATTTATTGGATATTCATCATTACCTTCCAGTGATAGATTTCTGCAGTTGGAAATACCCTGCATCTGTGCTTCCCATGTTGGCACGACACATTCTATCCGAGGCGGGGAATCATCAAATGCAATTGATTCTATATCCTGCAGGGCTTCGTCTAGTCACTCTGATCCACCGACCATGATGAAGGTCAACATAAATCTTTCACTCATTGTAACCCAATTAAGAGTCCCTCAACGCAGCTCTGTCTCCAAATACCACACAGTAGGGATTGGTCCCAACGTATGGATAAAAATGTGAACCCATTCAACCTTGGGCTTCTTATCCCAAACCTCCATCCACGTAGCCAGGTGTTTGTGCAGATCACCTCGGCCACCAAAACTATTAGTCGGTTGGGAAGTGTGCTGCTCAAAGCACAACTGCATCATTCTGCTGCATTCCTCCCAATCCTCAAATTTCCCTTTGTGCGTATCCCACCAACGTGTTGGAGTTGCGTGCATGGAAATATCGAGTGCCCAAAACGTCTGTTCTTTCGAGACAACCTTTTCCATGTTTTCCAAAAATAAAATAACACTACTAGAACCATCAAAATAGTGTTAGAAAATTATATATTACAGAGCAATGCAACACATAAAATATGCAGACAAACACACACACAAAACACATAAAACTAGAGAGACATAGATATACGTGGTTCACCCAGTTTGGGATACGTCCACCCCAAAGAGCCAGTCCTTACTTTATATTATCCAACAAAATAAAGAGACACAACCTACAACAGATTTGCTATAATATCCTCTATTCTCTCTCACAGTCTCCCTATCTGTTTCTCGCTCTGAGAATACACATACAATACACAGCCGCAATACAATACCCTCATACAAGCGAGGGGTTGCCTTTTAGGGCAAAAAACCCTAAACTAAACATAGCTTCTACCGTCAGATCATCTGCCTAATGAATGGCCTAGATTGATGAGAAATTACTATACTTTTACAAGGCAATTTTACATCTATTTTTAGCTTCGGGGGCGCTGCCCCCGAAACCCCCTGCCAGGGGGGGCTCCATAAAGTCGTAGCTGCCCCCCCCTGGACACCTAGGCAGCGTTTAATTACGGGTGGCATTGCTGCCCCATTAAGGTACAGGGGTCCAACGCTGTGATACAAAACAAACAAGATAATCAGGCTCCACACCCAACAATATCCCACTTGGAGACTGATTGTAGCAACTCCACCGCTGCTTCATTTGCTGGACAATGAATCCTCTTTGGACCTGGCTGTTTCTCATCTTCATCGTCATCCTCGAAGACCAATTGAAACTGAGCATATTCTCAGTTTCTCCCTGGTTACAACTTTTGTTAGCATATCTGCAGGATTCTGGCTAGTGTGTATCTTTTCCAGCTTCAACTGTCCATCTTCCAATACTGACCATATGAAATGGTACTTGAGTTGTATGTGTTTAGTCCTGGAATGAAATGCTGAGTTCTTTGTAAGATGAATGGCACTTTGGCTATCACTGTATAATGTGCCCATATCATGCTTCTTACCCAATCATCCATAAACCTTTGTAACCAAATCATTTATTTACTAGCCTCTGTAGCAGCAACATACACTACTTCTGTTGTTGAAAATGCAACAACACTTTGGATTTTTGAAACCCAACTGAAAATTGTTCCACCTACAGTAAATACATATCCTGTAGTGCTCCTCCTGTTATCTCTGTTGCCTGCCATATCTGCATCAACATATCCTTGTAGAGCAATGTTTGAATCACCAAAGCATAATGCTTGATTTGTGGTACCTCTCAAATATTTGAGAATCCATTTCACAACCATCCAATGTTCTTTTCCTGGATTGTTCATGTACCTGCTTACAACTCCCACTGCATGTACAATATCAGGCCTTGTGTAGACCATTGCATACATTAAGGTTCCAACTGCTGATGCATATGGAACTTTAGACATATAGTCCATTTCTTCTTGGGTCCTGGAGCACATCTCCTTACTATGTCTAAAATGGCTAGAAAAAGGTGTACTAACTGGTTTTGCATTTTTCATATTAAATATTTTCAACGCCTTTTGTATGTACTCATTCTGAGACAGTGTTAATTTGTGATTTTTCCTGTCTCTAGATATTCTCATACCAAGGATTTGTTTTGTAGCTCCGAAATCCTTCATTGCAAATGAATTTGCCAATTTTATTTTGAGCACATTTAGTTCCTGAATGTTAGACCCTGCAATAAGCATGTCATCTACATACAATAATAAATCAATCGATGTTAAGTTGTGAATCAATGATCCTCCAAATCATAAATCAATCGAGGTTAAGTCGTGAATCAATATAGGTATTAGCATCAAGGAGAAACTAAATCGTTGGATCATTTTTTGTTTAGAATATAATTCCTGCCTTCAATTTAGACAAGTACAATGTATACTAAAAAACACACATTTTAGCTAAAGATACATTAGACAAAGTGAGGGACCCTGGAATTTTGAGGCTCGTTCTGTAAATGATATCTCGTTCTTTGTAAACTAGAAACCTATTTAAAATTTGATTGATATAAACATATTGGGATTTGTGTATTAATTATTGTGAGGGGATGGAATGATCAGTTGTATGATATGTCTTGATCTAGTTATGATTTTGATGAATGTATTCATTTCTAAATATGTGTTGATCATTTGCTCAAGCAAGGAAAATTCTAATGGGAGCCTTCATCAGCCTACACTTGAGACAAAGGGGGGATTATGTCCCCTCTTCAACCTCCAAAATATGGCAATTTTTTAATAACTCAATATATCCAATTAGAGATATCTCAACTTTATTTTCTAATTGAGGAAGATCCAATTAAGATGAAATTTTAGCCTTGAAACAAGGATTCCTTATTCTAGGGATGCTAAAGACAAGTACCTTTGATCAATGATGAATTGAAGCGTTAATTAATAAGTTATTATTTTATAAATAGTTGTTGGGAGTTAATATTTAGTCAATTTTATTATTCTTAGCATTGATAATTGTCTTTAGAGCCAGTATATTTGGTTCGTCAAGTAACATTACTAGAGGTATGACTTTAGTAGCTTGGAAGGATAGAGTATCCCTTTTTTCTTGAACTATAGTATCAAGAAGACGTATAAACTATTTTCCCTCCATTTGTCACTCCATTGTATAGCCTTGTGCAGCCAATGTGTCTATTATGTAGGCAATCCCTTCTTCGGAAATAAGCGATCCCTCTAGACCAATGAGTGGGTATAGTAACAACTGTGACAAAGAATGAAAGCTTTCCTAATTTAACATCAATATAACATGAGAGAGGGATATCGCCTACCTCACTCCTATGCAATCACTTCCTCGATGTTGATGTTGATTCTTTAACTTCCAAGCTCACTCCTCGATATACCTTCTGCGTTCGAATACCTGCAAGAAAGATCATACGACAACAAATTAAAGAGACATAACACAAACACACACACACACACACACACACACACACACACACATATTCAAAGTAAATCATATGATAGATCAAGCAGTATCATAATAAACAAGTTAATATTAACAAGTTCGTAGAAAGAAAAACACACTTTGTATTATTAAGTAAACAACAAGAAGCTTACAACCAGTGCCTTAATGTTGGAGGCCTCCTTCAGAATAGAAATCCAAGTCTAAGCCAAGCTCTTCAATCTCTTATGCTTTCTCGTCTAATTGACAACATCTATGCGCAATCAGGCAGAATAATGACAACCAAGAATGACCAACCGAGACTCATTAGCATGGCACTCTTTTATAGCAGAGCTGGAGAGGTTATGGATCCACAAATGAGGGGGAAAGTCCTTATCTCAAAGGGGGGAATCCTTGGAGATAATATAAAAGGTTCAAAATGGGAGAATTTGACCATATCATCAACCAACAAGTACCAAACTTTCGTTCTCGAGAGTTCTAGAGGATGAAGCTTCTTCTCCATTTTTGGAGAACCTGCATGAAGAGGGCCAGCGCGACTTTACTACTGAATTCCCATGTTGCCAACCCCTTTCATAGGTTAGAGAGAGGTTTCCAAGCACAAGGCTATTTACGGTAGAACCACGTTGGGCTTGTAAATTAGGGTTTTTTACAAACTTTTGCATAAAGGCTTAAAGGCATTTCTCTTTTAGGTCTTCATTGATATTTTAAGCATGTTATCCAATATGAATAAGTTTTCACAGATTTTGTTGATTTGCAACGTTTGAGGCAAGAGCGACACAAAAGACAACACTGAGGAATGTGACAAAATAATGTGTAATAGATGCCCCCTAAAGCATGAAAGAAAAACCAAAAGTGATGGTTGAATAAGTTTATCAGCCATGGCAAGGACTTTGGAAAACCATCGTCACGAGACCTGCCAATCAAACACAATACAATATATGACAACTCTGATATAAACATGCCTAATAACATATCTCTAAATAGGCATTAAATAATACATGAATCCAGGGTATGGACGCAGCCATCCGTCTAAAAGGAATCATGGAAATGGATCCACGGTATGGTCACATCCATCCACATAAAAAGGATCATGTATACAATCATGAATACTCAGTAACTCCACATAGCTGTTCGAATAACGATTGCCGTTAGACCAAAACCCACAAGCGTTAGTACCCGCTACAATCGCCAGAGTTAGGATCCACGAGAGGCGGTTAGTCCATGTCACGAAACACACGGGGAGCGTTGAACCCAATGTCCAACAATATCCCCCCCAAAGTGAGTTGGGTGAGTTTTGAACTCAAGACCTGTCGCTCTAATACCAGTTGTTGGAATCACAATTTACGTTAGACCAAAACCCATAGGCGTTAGTCTTCGCTACAGTCGTTAGAGTTAGGATCCACGAGAGGCGGTTAGTCCATGTTGTGAAACAGATGGGGAGCTTTGAACCCAATGTCCAATAATAGCGTGGATAATAACATATGTGATCCAGGGTATTTTTCGCTATCGCAATCTACCCACTGTATGAATCTAACCATGTGAATGGATGTGATGATGTCGAACATGGTAGAAACCACCAGATTACCAGTCTATAAGGTAAACCGTTAACAGGTGCGAGAGAGCCCACCAATAATGAAGATGGCCCTCAAGGTTCAACAACACAATCTACAACTGTGAATGAATGATTCGAAGTCGAACACTTGTAGAATCATTCGATCGAAGGCCAATGATGTGAACCTATCATTGAATGCAAAGAACTTTCCATTGAAGCATACAAGCTCCAAGGTACATAGAATGATTTTCTAGACCACCTTCCCAGATAGTGAGCTGAAGTCGAAAGGAAGTTATATGTCGAAGGAGGGCCATAATGGTTCCCACATCATCGACGCAATCAAAGTATTTCTGAAGATGATAGGAGTGATTCTGGATTGTTGCAAAGAGGGTCAAATAATTAGACGATGTTTGAATTTTACAGATAGGACTTCTCTTGAACATATCGACGACATGAATCTGAAGTTTGGAAGCATTTGACTCGAAATAGGATCAAAGGTCATGGTGACAACAGATGATGATCGAATGAGAGGCAAATGGATTTCTCAAACCCAAGAAAGAAAATGACGAATGAAGGATATCCCCAACTTGACACGAAATTCAAATGAGTGTCATGTTCAAGAGCGACATGCTACCTTTGATACAAAATACAAAACATATTTTACTTCCATTTTCCCCTACTATTTCTAGCGAGTACCTCTTTATTTTTATAACAATATTGAAGAGGATACCATATGCTTAGCATATAATTTCACCCTTCTAATGAATCCATCCTAGTAAGTTTAACGAGTCCTAGGAAGGAGTAACTCGATATCGTCATGGTGACAAGTCCTTCATCGTTTAAATTTTATGAGTCCGACAGAGGGGTAGCTCGGTATCTTTTTCATGTTTAGGGAGTTTGAAAAAGATATGGAAAAGAAAACTCCAAAAGGTCCCTTTTTGTAGATAGTCCCTTGAATCCGAAAAGGTAGAAAACAATATCTGAGAGAACCTCTTGATCATGTTTGACCAAGGTATTCCTTTTTCATAATTATTCAACCTTAGCCCGAAAAAGGGGTGAACATATACTAAGACGACGTCAATTCATTTATTTTAACGAGCTCGAAAGGACAATTGCTCGACAATATTTTCATGTTTCAAGAGTCAGAAAAGAGCTTAAAGTTGATTCCAGGGGGGTTCCTTTTTTGTTTGTTTTCACGAGTTCGAAAAAGCAATAAAAGGTAACTCGTTGTTCACCATTGACCAAATTTGATTCATAATGACCTGCTTCTGCACATGCAATAAAATGTCACATTGATCGAAAAAAATATATAAATATGGGTAAAATTACTTCATAAAATGATGAAAAAACATTTTTTAATCAAAATATTTGGAAAAAGTCTTTTAATAGCTAAAAGTAAAAAATAGAAATTACTTTTACCATTTGAAGTTTGACAGAGAAATTTTACATGCATTTTTATTCAAACTTTAGGCGCACCATTCGACCAATCTAGACCACCATTTTCTGATCTGTATGTTACAGGCAATAGCTCTTCCCTTAGCTTGCATTTTCCATTTATTTTTAAGTAATTTTATCTATTTTTTGTCTCGTTAAGGAGCCCTTGAAAAACTAGGGCATGCGGGTGACCAGCGCGGGTTTAACCGATCGGGTCTGTGCTGATCGCCTTGACCTTTAACGTACCAACACAATTATTCTCCTTCCATTTTTCACTAAATTTTATAGCCTTGTGCAATCAACGTGTTTGTTATGCAGTCAATCCCTTCTTCAAAAAGAAGTGATCCCTCTAGCCCAATGAGTGGGCGTAGTAACAACCATGACAAAGAATGCAAGCTTTCATAATTTAACATCGAAATAACATGAGAGAGGGAGATGTCCTACCTCACTCCTATGCAATTGCTTCCTCGATGTTGATGTTGATCCTTTTACTTTCAGGCTCACTCCTCGATATATATTCCGCGTTCGAATACCTGCAAGAAAGATCATATGACAACAAATGAAAGAGACACAGCATATATATATTCAAATTAAATCATATTATAGATCAAGGAGTATCATAATAAAAAATTTCATGAAATAAAAACACACTTTGTATTATTAAGAAAAAAACGAGAAGCTTACAACCGGTGCCTTGATGTTGGAGGCCTCCTTCGGAATGGAAATCCAAGTCTAATCCAAACTCTTCAATCTCTTCTCCTTTCTTGTCAAATCGACAACATCTATGTGCAAGCAGGTAGAAGAATGGAAATTAGCAATGACCAACCAAGACTCACTAGCATGGCACTCTTTTATAGCAGAGCTGGAGAGGTTATGGATCCACAAATGAGGGGGAAAGTCCTTATCTCAAAGGGGGGAATCCTTGGAGATAAGATAAAAGGTTCAAAATGGGAGAATTTTATCATATCATCAAACAACAAGTACTAGACTTTCGTTCTTGATAGTTCTAGAGGAACGAAGCTTCTGCTCCATTTTTGGAGAACCTGCATGAAGAGGGCCAGCGTGGCTTTACTGCTGAATTATTGCGTTTCCAGCGCCTTTCACAGGTTAGAGACAACATTACAAGCGCGGGGCTATTTAGGGGAGAACCACGATGGGCTTGTAAAATAGATTATTTTACAAACTTTTGCAAAAATTCTTCAAGACATTTCTCTTTTAGGTCTTCAAGGATATTTTAAGCATGTTATCCAAGATGAATAAGTTTTCACAGATTTTTTCACTTTGCAACGTTTGTGGCATGAGCTACACAAAAGACAACATTAATGATAAGAAATAAGGAATGCGACAAAATGCTATGTAACAGATGCCCCCTAAAGCATGAAAGCAAAACCAAAAGTGATGGTTGAATTTCTTTATCAGCCATGGCAAGGACTTTGAAAAACTACCGTCATGGGACTTTCCAATCAAACACAATAAAATATATGAAAACTTTGATATAAACATTCTTAATAACATATATCTAAATAAGCATCAAATAATACATGAATCAACTGTATGGACGCAACCATCTGTCTAAAAGGGATCATGGAAATGGATCCACGGTATGGTCGCAACCATCCGCATAGAAAGGATCACATAGACAATCATGAATGCCCAATAAATCCACGTAGCCCGGATAATAACAGATGTGATCCAAGGTCTTCGTCTCTATCTCAGTCGACCCACTGTACGAATCTAACCATGCGAATAGATTCGTTGATGTCGAACATAGTAGAAACCACCTGATTACCGGTCGATAAGGTAAACCGTTAAAAGGTGTGAGGGAAACCACCAATAATGACGATGACCCTAAAGGTACGACAACTCAATCTACAAGTGTGAATGAATGAGCCAAAGTTGAACACTTGCAGAATCATTGGATCAAAGGAAAATGATGTGAACCTGTCGTTGAATGTGAAGAACTTTCCATCGAAGCATGCAACCTCCAAGGTACTGAGAATGATTTTCTAGACCACCTTCCCAAATAATGAGCTAAAGTCGACAGGAAGTGATTTGTTGAAGGAGGACCATAATGATTCCCACATCATCGACGCAAAATAAATGATTTCTCAAGATTATAGGAGTGATTCCGAATTGTTTCAAAGAGGGTCAAATAAGTAGATCATGTTTGATTGTTACAGATAGGACTTCTGTTGAACATATCAGTGACATGACTCCAGAGTTTGGAAGCATTTGACTAAAAATGGGATCAAATTTCATGGTGACAGTAGATGATGATCGAATGAGAGGAAAATAGATTTCTCAAACACAGGAAAGAAAATGATGAATGAAGGATATCCCTAACCTGACACGAAATGCAGATGAGTGTCATATTCAAGAGCGACATGCTGCCTTTGATACAAAAAACAAAACATGTTTTACTTCCATTTTCCCCTGCTATTTCTAGCGAGTACCTCTTTATTTTTTATAGCAAGCTTGAAGAGGATACCATATGCTTAGCGTATAAGTTTACCCTTCGGATGAATCCATCTTACTAAGTTTAACAAGTCCTAGGAAGGAGTAACTCAGTCACGTCATGGTGACAATTCCTTCGTCGATTAAATTTTACGAATCCGACGGAGGAGTAGCTGGGTATCTTTTTCATGTTTAGGGAGTTTGAAAAAGAGACGGAAAATAAAACTCCAAAAGGTCCCTTTTTAGATTATCCCTTTTCGTAGATAGTCCCTCGACTTTGAAAAGGTAGAAAAAAATATCTGAGACAACCTCTTGATCATTTTTTACCAAGGTATTCCTTTTTTTAATTAGTTAACCTTAACCTAAAAAAGGGGTAAACGTATACTAAGACGAAGTAAATTCATTTATTTTAACGAGCTCGAAAGGACAATTGCTCGGAAATGTTTTCATGTTTCGAGAGTCAGAAAAGAGCTTAAAGTTGATTCCAGGGGGGGGGGGTTCCTTTTTCGTTTGTTTTCACGAGTCCAAAAAATAAATAAAAGGTAACTCATTGTTCACCATTGACCAAATTTGATTCATAATGCCCTGCTTCTGCACATGCAGTCAAACGTCACATTTATCGAGAAAAATATATAAATATGGGTAAAATTACTTCATAAAACGATGAAAAAACTTTTTAAATAAAAATATTTGGCAAAAATATTTTAATAGCTAAAAGTAAAAAATAAAAATTACTTTTACCATTTGAAGTTTGGCAAAGAACTTTTACATCCTTTTTTGTTTAAACTTTAGGCGCACCATTCGACCAATCCAGGCCACCATTTTCTGACCCGTCTGTTGTGGGTAATAGCTCTTCCCTTAGCTTGCATTTTCTATTTATTTTAAAGCAATTTTATCCATGTTTTGTCTGGTTAAGGAGCCCTTGAAAAACTAGGGCACATAGGTGACCAACGCGGGTTTAACCCATCCGGTCTGTGCTAATCGCCTTGACCTTTAAAGTACCAGTGCAATTATTCTCCCTCCATTTTTTACTCCATTATATAGCCTTTTGCAATTAATGTGTCTATTATGTAGGCAATCTCTTCTTCAGAAAGAAGCGATCCCTCTAGCCCAATGTGTGGGTCTAGTAACAACTGTGACAAAGAAGGCAAGCTTTCCTAATTTAACATCGAAATAACATAAGAAAGGGAGATGGCCTACCTCACTCCTATGCAACTGCTTCCTTGATGTTGATGTTGATCCTTTTGATTCCATGCTCACTCCTCGATATACCTTCTGCATTTGAATACCTGCAAGAAATATCATACGAAAACAAACGAAAGAGACATAGCATATATAAATCATATGATAGATCAAGGAGTATCATAATAAACAATTTAATATTAACAAGTTCATAGAAAGCAAAACACACTTTGTATTATTAAGTAAACAACGGGAAGCTTACAACCAGTGCCTTGATGTTGGAGGTCTCCTTAAGAATGGAAATCCAAGTCTAAGCCAAGATCTGCAATCTCTTCTCCTTTATTGTCAAATCGACAACAAATAGGCGCAATCAGGCAGAATAATGGCAACGAGCAATGACCAACCAAGACTCACTAGCATGGCTCTCAGTTATAGCAGAGCTAGAGAGGTTATGGATCTACAAATGAGTGGGAAATTCCTTATCTCAAAGGGGGGATTCCTAGGAGATAATATGAAAGGTTCAAAATGGGAAAATTTTACCATATCATCAACCAACAAGTATCATACTTTCGTTCTCGAGAGTTCTATAGGATGAAGTTTCTGCTCCATTTTTGGAGAACCTGCATGAATAGGGCCAGTGCGAATTTACTGTTGAATTCCCGCGTTGCCAGCACCATTCACAGGGTAGGGTAGAGACATGGTTACAAGCTCGAGGCTATTTAGGGGAGAACTGTGTTGGGCTTGAAAGTTAGGGTTTTTTACAAACTTTTGCAGAAATTCTTCAAGGCATTTTCCTTTTAGGTCTTCAGGTATATTTTAAGTATGTTATCCAAGAATAAGTTTTCACAGTTTTTTTTGCTTTATGAAGTTTGTGGCATGAGCGACACAAAACACAACAGTGAGGATAAGAACCGAGGAATGCGAAAACTATTGTGTAACAGACGCCACTTAAAGCATGAAAGCAGAACCATAAGTGATGGCTGAATCACTTTATCAGCAATGACAAGGACTTTCGAAAACCACTGTCATGAGACCTTCCAATCAAACAAAATACAATGTATGAAAACTCTGATATAAACATGCCTTATAACATATCTCTGAATAAGCATCAAATAATACATGAATCCATGGTATGGAAGCAACCATCCATCTTAAATGGATTATGGAAATGGATCCAAGGTATGGTTGCAGCCATCCACAAAGAAAGGATCATGTATAAAATCATGAATACTCAATAAATCCATGTAGCCTGGATAATAAAATATGTGATCTAGGGTCTTCCTCTCTATCTCAATCTATCCACTATACGAATGTAAACATGTGAATAGATGTGTTGAAGCCGAACATGGTCGAAACCACCTGATTACTAGTCGATAAGGTAAACCGTTAACATGTGCGAGAGAAACCACCAATAATAAAAATGGCCCTCAAGGTACGACAACACAATCTACAAGTGTGAATGAATAAGCTAAAGTCGAACACTTGCAGAAGCATTTGATCGAAGGCCAATGATGTGAACTTTTCGTCGAATGTGAAGAACTTGACATTGAAGCATGCAATCTCCATGGTACTGAGAATGAGTTTCTAGACCACTTTCATGCATAATGAGATGAAGTCGACAAGAAGTGATCTATCGAAGGAGGGCCATAATGATTCCCACATCATCGATTAAAAACAAAGGATTTCTCAAGATGATATGAGTGATTCAGGATTGTTGTAAAGAGGGTCAAATAAGTAGATGATAAAAATGGAATCAAAAGTCGTGGTGACAATAGATGATGATCAAATGAGAGGCAAATGGATTTCTCAAACCCAAAAAAGAAAATGACGAATGAAGGATATCCCCAACCTTTCACGAAATGCAGATGAGTGTCATGTTCAAGATGACATGTTTCCTTTGATACATAATACAAAACATGTTCTACTTCTATTTTCCCCCGCTATTTCTAGCAAGTACCTCTTTATTTTTTATAGCAAGTTTGAAGAGGATACCATATGCTTAGCATATAAGTTCACCCTTCAGATGAATCCATCCTAGTAAGTTTAGCGAGTCTTGGGAAGGAGTAACTCGGTCTCATCATGGTGACAAGTCCTTCCTCGTTTAAATTTTACGAGTCTGAAGGAGGGGTAGCTCGATATATTTTTCATGTTTAGGGAGTTTGAAAAAGAGACGAAAAAGAAAACTCCAAAAGGTCCATTTTTGTAGATAGTCCCTAGAATCTGAAAAGGTAGAAAACAATATCCGAGAGAACCTCTTGATCATGTTTGACCAAGGTATTCCTTTTTCGTAATTAGTCAACCTTAGCCCAAAAAAGGGGTAAACGTATATTGAGACGACGTAAGTTCATTTATTTTAACGAGCTCGAAAAGACAATTGCTCAACAATATTTTCATGTTTTGAGAGTCATAAAAGAGCTTAAAGTTGACTCCAGGGGGGGTTCCTTGTTCATTTGTTTTCACGAGTTCCGAAAAAGTGATAAAAGGTAAGTCATTGTTCACCATTGACCAAATCTGATTCATAATGACCTGTGTTACACCAATTTTTGGTCATCTTACCTGTTACTATTAGATGGACTAAAGTACACCATGTAAGACCAATTTTACCATAGTAAAATTGCTTTCACTATGAGAAATAATTTAGTAACCTATAGTTTATTAAATTATTTCTGGTCTAAACAAGAAACCCCATGAGGAATAATTAAATAAATCCTTATTTGTTTGATTTTCCTCTAGGGATAATGAACTAAACCATTGTTTAATTAATATTCCTAGTCATATTTAACCCAAAACATGAGAATTAATTAGATAAATTATTATTTATCTTATTATATTCTAGGAATAATTATTTAAATAATTATTTAATAATATTTCTTGTTGAATTTGACAAAATCATTTCTAAATAATTAAATAAATCATTATTTATTTATTTATTCCTTAACCTCATCCTTTAGATAATAAATAAATCATTTATTTATTTATTATTTCTAAATAAAGGAATTTAACCAATTCTAAATTCCTTTTCCCTCCACCAAAAATAATAAAATATTCCAAGTAAGTTGGATCTAGATTTGGTTAACAATATTTTAATTATGCACCAATATCTAGATTAAATCAATATTTTGTTATAAATAGAAGGGTTTTCCATTCATTCACTACCTTTTGTCACCTTTTGATCTATGCTCTTGGTCTGACTTTGATCCTCCATCATTGTCATATTTTTTCTAATTTTTCTTGTGAGCTCCCTTTGAGTTCTATTTTGTCTAGGTTTTCTGCACCATCAAGAGAGAGAGATCTTGGATCTGAAGCGTTCAGGACATACAAGAACCCATCCCATTGAGGGGGACTCGTAACATCTTTCTGTGTTCCCTTCCTAGGTGTCATAAAACAAAAAATTATTTATAAATTCTTGTCTTGTCTATTGGATGTATGGAGCAACTCTTGTTTATTTTTTCTGTTTAATGTCTTTAACTGCATAGATTTGGATTTTTGTAGCATTTATTATGATCACCTACTACAGCTCTAAGGAAATTGACAACCACATTTTATGTTAGGGTTGTTTGTTATGCACAACTAAAGTGAGTTTTTTTCATATGTTTGTGATTATAATTTACACTAACACTATCGACTCCAGAAGGGTTTTTAATTACGACCACTGTCTTTTTTCAGATCCCTACATGACCAGCTGCTTCAGCCCCTAGGGTTTTTCTTCAACTTCTTATTTTGCATTCTTTGATGTTGTTTTTAACCTTTTTACCCTAAAACAGTAAAAACTCAAACTTCCATGTGTTTTTGGGCCTTTTGACATAGAGAAATTTTTTTTCTAAAACCTACTTTCGAGACAGCGGGAAGTGAAAGTCACGCTTTTTGGCCCAAAACCTGCGACCTCAGCTCTCAGGTAGCGAATATCTGCCCAAAAACTACGACCTCAGCAAAAAACAGGTCAAACCCTGCGACTTGCAATTTTTTGTGGATTTTTTTTCTGTAATTTTCAGGGTTTGCTGAGGGCACTGTTTAGGGTTGTCTGACCTCCGTCTTTACCCATCCTAGACATGTACTTTCTTATTTTTACTCGTTGAAGTAGGAACCAAGCCCCTTAGGGCTTTAGTACACTTCCACCTTTTTAGGAGGAGTTTAGCTGAAGCAGGTCCTCTGAGGTTTCATTGTTTTTCAGCCATTTTTTCAGATCTGAACCTGCCTTTTCAGATCCATTTCAGATCGGTTATTTGTCCATCCAAAGCACCTCTTTTCAGTTTTATTTGGTCCTCCCTTTAGGGTCCCCTACGTTTCCCTTTAGGTTGTAGCCTTTCGCCACTTATTTTTCAGCATTTTTCTCTCTGGTTTCTTGCTGTTTTTTGCACTTCTTTTCAGCAGATCTGACCTTTAGATCTCTGTCCCTCTTGACCTTAGATCTATTGGCCATATTGTGTGTTTTGAGTAGATTTCGCCCACCCTTAGATTAGTTGTTGGGAAGTCCTCCTTTTTGGGTTTAAATTTATGCATCTTAGCTGTTTATTTTACTATCGCTTTCAGTTTTATTTACTGTTATACATCTTTTTTCTTTTCTCTATACACATGTCTGGGCTTAATTAAAATTAACACACTTATCACACACATGCACACATAAAGCGAAGAGCGTCTGGTTTACACCGCCAGGCCAAGACTAAAACATTGTAATTAATTAATCTGCACCTCCGTGCCCTTGTTTACCTCTCTTCCTTATTGGGTTCCGTGTATATTTTACATCATTACGCCCTGAAGGCGTTTATCCCGGAGACTCCAAGGCCTTCATCCTTAGTTTCCGTTAGGAAGACTTACTCCACTGTGTAGGGTCCAAGTCAGTCCTCCGCTGAGTCCTCATTCTGACTCTGATTTTGGTTCATCGGGTTCCCCTTCTGTTTCCATCCTCAGTTCTCCTCCACCTTTCCCCTTCATCACGTCTGGTGCAGGACCTACCGTTGGCTATGTTTATACCGTCTTACCTGATCTCCCTAGACTTGGTGGTGCCAACGCACCGGGGGCATCTCATGCCGCAGACGGTATCGTTGGATCCCTTTCACATCTGTACACTCATCCTCCTATGGGTTATGGTTTCCCTCAGGGAGGGGCCAGATCCTCTAGCACTTTCCCCCCTTCCCGGTAGCATGTATCCAGGTGGGGACATGCCTCACGCATTTTCCCAGCTGCATCCTCTGATGCTAGAGCCCATTATTGCCAAATTTTTTTACCCTAATGTTGCTCCACCTTCTTACTATCCGTATCCACAGCTCGGTGCTCCAGCTCCTCCAGCGCAAGAACCCCCACCTCCCATGCCTTCTCAAGCTCCGCATTAGTATCCACCCCACCCTTAGGGTCAGGTGTATGCAAAACAGAGTGCGACTAATCCTACCACTTCAAAATAGAAGAGGAAATACAACCAGAACCAATCCACTCTAGGTAATCCAGGAAACAATCCCCAAGGGAATATATCTAACACTGCAACCCATCAATAGGGCGATCAACCCAAGTAGAAGAGGCCTCTTTGAATGAATAAGCCTTGTTCTTGTTGTGGTGTCCATGGTCACTATACCCATGATTGGCCCCTTTTACCTTAGATGCGTCAACTGTGGGAAGCTTAAGCAACATATCAAGGACAACGTGCCTCTGCTTTGGTTCCTCCTAATGCTGCGCCTACTCAAACGGCTGTGTTTACCAATCCTTTCCCTCAACAAGGATATGTGGTTGCCCAACCCCCTGAAGATCAGGTGGCCTCTCAACCTCCTCTGTTTGGTACCTCTGATTAACAGATCCTCATGATGCAACTTGACCAGGCCAATACCGTCGATCTCAACCTTCAGACTTGGTCGCGCCAGTACACCAAGCCTCCCGCTACCAAGCCCCAATCCTTAGATCCCACAGAGCCAATTTCGACACCCAATGGTCCTTTATACATCCCTCAGCCTAAGGTAGAGGTACATACCAAGATCCCCAAAGGACTGTTATGCCGAAACGCTGCTTCAAGGAAAGTCGCCCACACCTACAATATAGTAGATGACTTGGCGCAATCCCCTACCACCATGTCAACGCTGGAAGTCCTACAGTCGTGCCATTCACAATGAAATTCTATACTAATTGCTATTGGAGATGTGGATCCTTCAGACGATCATTTGATTTTCTTCAATATTGACAAGTCAGAGCACCCACCCCTTCCTGCATCCGTCACCTTCCAAATACCTGTCAAGATCCGGAATGCCAACGTCTCCCACTGTATCATTAACGAGGGGGCATCCACCTGCATTATGTCTACTTCTGTTTGGAAAAATCTCAGATTGCCTGAGTTAGCCTCTTCCACTATCACCCTCCGTGCGTGGGATGGCCACTCTTCCCAACCCCTTGGCATGTTTTGCAACTGTCCTATTACTTTTGTGGGCAAAAATGTTTGTGTTGGCATTGAAGTCATCGATGCCCCCTTAGAATAAAACATTCTATTGGGTCGTAGCTAAACTTATGTGATGTTTGATGTACCATTTGCGGTTCACCGTAAGATGTGCTTTCCTCACAATGGAAATATCGTCACTATCGATCAGTTGACATATTACGAACCGAAGTCTCAGACCTCTCTATAGTCCATTATTTCTTTGGTGGCCAATAAACAAATAGTTGAACCTTCGACCAGTGTTTCACCCGGAGTCTATAAAGATTCCTCTTTTCTTGGTTCATTCCCTGGTCTCTTCCCTCTAATATCTGACCCTATCTCGTCGAATGTTTACATGATGCAATTGTCTCGGTCCGACCTCAAACAGTCTGGTTTGACTAGTCAGTAGCCTCGCCCTTTGCAACCTGCTCCTAGTACTTCGAATCAGCCTTCAGGACCTCCTCCTTAATGCCCTTCATCTATAACTAGTGTCCTTCATCCTCTTTTTCCTCCTAGAATGGTTCCCCCTAGCCTTAACCATTTTGGAGCTATTCTGCCTGGGCATTACCCCTCCAGTCATATACCATTTCTTGCTCCCCCTTCAGGAGTATTTTTGGTACTTGTTATGGCTACCTTGACCCTTCCCAACATGACCCTAGGAATCCCAGTTTGGTAAATTGATCCCCTAGCCAATACTCTACCTCGTCATCTGAAAACTTACACCGCTTTGACCCAGGTCCAACTGGTCGCCATGACCCCTCCCTTTGCTTCTGTGCCTAAGCCACCTCAACAGGAACCTACTATTGTTGCAAAAGCCTCGGGTGGGGGGGGGCAAATATTGCAAAAAAAAACCTAAGGAAAAGTCTGCCCGTACAACACCTACTCCTCCTAAGCCTTCAAAGCGTACACCTCTGTGCACTTTGTGTGATGTTGATGGTCATGCCACCCATCATTGTCCTGAATTGCCTTGTATCAAACCCATGGTCAACGTCACGTTTCTTGAGTTTGATATCCCAGAAGTCCATGTTACTTTACTGCCTTTGGCCAAGAAACTTAAGACTGTGCACATAAATCACCCCTGTTCTTTGTGTGATCTCCATGGCTACTATACTCACCTGTGTCCTTGCCTTGTAGATTACCGCACCTCCTTGGAAGTGGTTCTCCAATACGAGGCTGAGAGCAATGAGTCTGCCTCTCCCTTGCTTGTGCATTATGCTTCAGAAAAACCAGAGGATACATCCAATCCCGTTGACATATCCCCTCCCAATGTCGAGATGACGGAGCCTTCAACAACTATCCTCTACCTGTCATCATCTATGAGGTCCACAGTGGAAGAACCCTCTGGGGCATCCCCTTATATTTCGCCTGACCTCCCTTCAGCGATCACCTTGGGCTCAACATCAACAGATTCTTCATCTACTTGTTCTTCTATCACCCTCCGTGACGATGGGCATGTGAACCTCACTTCTCATAATGATGAGTCAGGTAGCTTCATCGCATCACGTGGTATTTCTTCCACCAGTCACCCCATCTTCTATTGCGATGACGTCATTATGGAAGCATTTACCACCCTTGATTTTATCTACCCCCCCTTACATCGAACCCATACATTCAAACAACATACACCTTGTGGCCATTACATTGACACCCAATGTTTGGGTAAGGGGGCACCCATATTTGAGAGTCCAGGAGAAGAAATTCTCCATAACCCTCCTAGTGCATCTGGTAGTGTCGACTCTAGCACCATTATTCTTCCCCATTTTGAAGAACCTCTAGAGTTCCATATCACTTCAAATCACTCTAGGGATGATCCACTTCATCATTCCTTCATCTTACATAAAAAACCCAGTCCCTTATTTTGTCGGTGAGAATAAGTTCATTATATCCAAATCCACTCTTTGGGATAGTGACACCATGTATGTGAACCCAGAAATTTAGTCTATTTGCTTCATATATTCAGTACCAAAAGAGATTGTAATCCTCCATTCCCTTTCTCGAACTACATCTATCCATTCTTCCCACAAAAGATGACCATAACGTAAAGAAATGTCAAACCACATCATAAAAATGTGTTTAGATTCCACTTTTCTAGATACATTTGGCATGACCATAACATGCTTGGGGGCACCTATGCCCCTATACCTTCTCATCATGCTCTTGAGGATTTAATGCCTATGATACTGAAGGCTTGAATCCATTATTTCAGCACTTGGAACACCATGGCGCTCCACAAAATCCTCTAGCTAGGGGCATCATTCCCACTTTTTCATACTAGATCACTCCCCTCCATCACATATGCTTGGGGGAAGTATCCCATGCTTGGGGGCATGCTGGTACCCATGGCTACCTTCTCACTTGATTTTCATAAGTCTTGACTTAGACCCCATAAATCTAGGTATGGTTGATTTTCCTCCCATTCCTTGGATAGTTGGACCTACCGGCCTCTCCGATGAGCCATATATCATATATGTTTGATACCTTGTCTTCAAATATTCTACTTTGTGTGATACCATACTTACCACTTGATCCCCATGTTTGACTTGGTGGGCCGGGATGATTCTAGACCTTCTCTAGTAGTTCATTCCTATATTCCTTTCTCACCTTAATTCTTCACCAGGAACCATCCTTCCAAGAAACATTAAGTCCACTTTTAGACAAGTAAGGCCACCTACCTGAAAGTCACAGATCTTGATTCCAAAGGTTGGTTTGTCTGCTACGAGCGCCACAAGATCCAGGGCCTTTTCTCCTCTATACATTCACCACAACTACACTTGCAAATGAATCAAATTGGAGGGAAATTGCCTTATTAAAAGAAAAACCCCAATTTTTTTTTTTTCTAATTACAACCAAACCGTAGCTCGATTTGATGAACCGTCAGTACTGCTAGAAATCTCTCACCAAGCACTCAAATGGGTATCCTTTTGTTTTTGGTTATTTGATACTTCACCCGGAAGCCTTTTTTCCAAGAACGGTCACTTCGTTGCTTCTCAAAATCGAATTTCTTCACTTGAGACACTTGTACTTGGGGCACCACTTTGCCTTCTTACTTGTCGATGCTCGTTTCAATTTTCGTCATGAGTAACCATCTTTTACTCATGTTTTTATGGTCCCCACCGGGACTATTTTGTGTGGCAGCATCATCGAGTCGCCCTTGTTTGGAGCATCCGAGTTGAGTCATCATCGCATCCATGGAGTCTGTCTCCCACCACAATCTTCCATCCTTCATCACTTTGTACCTCTCTCGTGTCGCACATTTTGGCCTCCAGTCATACTGTCCCCTATCCCCTCTGGAGTCGAGTCAGTAGCTGCCAGGTCATCCATGCCCTTTATGCTCTAACAAGGGAAGTCGTCATCCTTGGTTTCAGTCTATCAGTCACTCTACTATTATCCCTCGTGCCTTAGTTGAGGGTTCCTTATTGCCTCACCTATGGCGGACTTCCTTCCGTCGACATCAAATTATTCATTCCAGAAGATAGGTCTAGAGGGTAGTGTACCTTGGTTCCAACTTCCACTCTTGTTTGGTGACTCAAATTAGGCAAAGGGACCCTTTATTTCCCTTTGACTTGATTTTTTCTCAGTTCTAGCTCCTTATGGCATGGTCGAGATACGTATACTTCATGGTTCACTGATGCAACAGATTGTACCAGTGATTCCCAGGTGTGTGTGAGATGTTTCAGACATCATGAGGGGGTGGCCCTTCAGGTAGCCCCCCACACCCGGATGACCTATTTACTACAACCTTGGATGCAACTCTGCAAATTTTATGGTTCCATCCTTAGCTACTTGCAGTGCCTTTTTAGTTTGCATGTGTCATTCAGATTTTCAGAGCCCTTTACTGTTTTACAGGGCCTCTTTGGTTGTTATTATATCTGATGTACTAAAATATTATTGTATAAGTCTTGGCTGTTGTCCCAAGAAGAGTATGTATGTGGGATCGATTATGTTTTTTATCTGACCCATGTTTATGCCAACATGTATTATATAGCCCAGTCCCATGTTTGCTGGGTGCACCATTATTCTTTGTACTTTGTCATCTTGGCGGGCATACGTATTCCTCCCCCACCTCATTGAGAACATGTACTCACTCATAAAAGAGACTTGTCATATCTGTAAGTCTCGCCTTCTCAAGGTCTTGTCCTCTCTCGCTTTATTCCGTCTTATATTTCTCTCCCTATGACTCCCCTTCGATGTCTAGTGATTGTGTTCTTACAATGTACTTCGGTCATACAATTAGCTCCTAACACTCGCACGTTGGGGGGCAATCTGTTACACCAATTTTTGGTCATCTAACCTATTACTATTAGATGGACTAAAGTACACCATGTAAGACCAATTTTGCCATAGTAAAATTGCTTTCACTATGAGAAATAATTTAATAACCTATAGTTTATTAAATTATTTCTGGTCTAAACATGAAATCCCATGAGGAATAATTAAATAAATCCTTATTTGTTTGATTTTCCTCTAGGGATAATTAACTAAACCACTATTTAATTAATATTCTTGGTCATATTTAACCTAAAACATGAGATTTTTTATTTTATTTATTATTTATTTTATTTTATTTTATTTATTTATTTTTTTCCACAAGAAAAATCGTAGCTTCTATTAATAAAAATAAAAGTTGCATGTTGTATATGCTAAGTGCATATGGAGATCAACAATGAAGTTGTCAATAGATTTCAGTAATGTAGCAAAAATAAATACAATCATTAAGTGCCTCATAAATACATGTTGTGGAACAACAATCAATAGTCTGTGTACATATATACATAAGTGATTGAAAACAAAAAACAAAAAATAGTTGTTGCCTTTAATGGGGGTTCAACCCCATCCAATGATGAGGTGCAAAGGGTCGATGAAAGTACTGATAATATGCATGGTCATTTTGCTTCTGAATCTCCATGTGAGCGATCAATAGGTGCGATGCCTCCTTGGAAAGGAGATTGTAAATTGTGTTCCTCTCCTTGTAAATGCGTTGACAAGAAATATGATCAAAATATGTTTTGTGCTGTAGAACTTCATCCAAAATATTCTGTAGTGTCTGTACGTGACAGGTTGTTTGTTGGTTGAACCAATCAATGATAATTTTGGAATCACCAAATATTTGTAGAGCATGAACATTTTCTGTGATGGCGAATTGAAGGAGGTATAGTAGACAGGAGAGTTCAACATAGTTATTTGTGCAGTCCAATCTTGACTTTGGAAAAATGGTGGGGTGAGTGATGAAGTAGGAAGCCACCACCACAACCATGTAATTGTGTAGATCCATCAAAATAGGCCCAAGGTAGTGATAAGTCAATAATATCAGGGGAGATAACTAGAGGCGGTGGAGGGGGTGGATCATCTGGTATCAAGTGGTATATGGAAATAATGTGGGCAACAGATGAGGGTCAGTGATGTAGTATATTATGGAAGATGGTCCTGTTGTGGGACATCCAGATACTCCTGCAGGTTAAAATAGGCAAATTACGTAGCTTAAGGGGTAGAGAAGATGTCCACAAAGTCTCCCATGCTTCTGTAAGAGAAAGCCCCCCCATCGAAGATTATGATTAATGGAGGAGTGGATAAGTTTCCAGAGTTCATGTGTATCATTATAGTGAAGGAAAAAATGAATTTTATCTTCAGTAGTCGAATTACATAGTGGAAATCTATGGGGACAAATATGTGATCTTTTTTGGAGGTTGGCCCTCGTAGGAATTTTATCAGTGAGGATACACCACATGAGGAGCCTAGCTTTTGCAGGTCCCTTTAATTTCTAGATATTGCGCCACCATGGGAGTAAATTTTTAGGTCTATGTGATCGATAAATATGAATATACCCCTCTTTGGGAGTGTATAAGCCCTGTTTAGAGATAGTCCATATGAGTTCATCCACTCGGTCGAGAATTCTGATACGAGTATCTCTTCGTGCATCTAGATAAGTAGTCCATAGCACTACCCATTGTGGTTGAAGCTGTAGTTCTAGATGGCCTAACCAACCTTGAGTGAATAGGGTGGTTCGATTCCTGTCAGCAATGTGATTGAGTGTCAGATATCCAACACGATTGAGAGAGTCAATTAGTGCAGGCGGGAGGAGGTGGGCATTTCCGAAACTTGTCCAAGAATCCCAATCAATACGATCCTTGGAGCCATTACCAATTTTCCATGCCAAATCAGCACTGATGTGTTGAGTGGAGCCCAAGACAGCACACCATATCATTGAACAGCAGGGATAATGCACCAGTATTTGATGAAGCCATTCAAGTGGATTTAGAGGGTGGATATATTTATGTATGACCACCCTGGTCCATAAACTATTGCCGGTAAGAATTTTCCATCCAAGTTTAGTAGCCAGTGCCAGTGCGAAGGTCGGGATACCTTTGAGATCCCAGCCCCCCATCGCTTAGGTAAAACAATGTGAGTCCATTTAGTTCAAGAAAATGTGTGACCTTCTTTAGCACTAAGTCAAAGAAATTTCCTGCAGATCAGCTGTATCCTGTGAAGTATACCTTTAGGAATCCATGCCAGAGACATCCAGTAAACCGGAATGGCCCCTAAAACAGATTTGATAAGTATCAGTCGACCAGCCCTTGACAGCCAATGATGACACCAGTTGTTCAGTTGTTTTTTGATCTTGGTGATAAGCCAATTCCAATCAACAGTTTTATAGCTCACTGGTTTAAGGTAAAAACCCAAGTAATTCAGTCCATCCTCAAATCTGGTAAGGGTAAATGGGAATCTCTGCAGTGCATAATGGATCTCATGTGGTGTGCATCCATGACATGTCAAAGTAGATTTTCTGTTATTGCATTGCATACCAGTAGCAGTACAAAATAATAGTAGGATGGATCTTACCACTGTAGAATCACCAAGTGTTCCATTGAGGAAGAGTATGATATCATCAAAAAATAGTAGGTGTGTGAGTACACAGATTTCCGAGATGCGAATGCCTTTCAATCTACCATGATCCCTTTCATCAATGATACATCTACTGAGGCCCTCCATGATCAGGAGAAAGAGAAGGGGGGATCACGGGCACCCCTGTCGAAGTCCCTGTTCGGCTGAAAAAAAATTGTTGTAGCCCCATTAATGAGAATGCTAAAAGAAATAGAGGTAATGCAACACATTATCCAATTAATAACATGTAAGGGGAATCCCAGATGAGTAAGAAGCATGCAGATGTAAAGCCAGCTAGCTTAATCAAAATATTTTGCCAGATCTATCTTGAGGATCATCCCTTTTATCTTCTTAGTGTGCATAGAATGTAGTCCTTCTTGTGCAATGCCTATAGCATCATGCATCTGTCGATTTTCAAGGAAATCGAATTGTTTAGGTGAGATAAAAGTAGATAAAATGGGCTTCAACTGATTATCAAGGATCTTAGCCATAATCTTGTAGATACAGTTGCATAATGAAATCATTCTAAAATCTTTGAAAGTGGAGGGATGATCAGATTTGGGGATAAGGGCAATGAAGGTAGCATTAAAAGCCTCATATATGCACCCAGATTTTCTGGTCTCTTCCACCACCTCGAGAAGGTCATGTCCCAGTATTTTAAATAATGCTAGATAAAATTCCACAGAACCTCCATCGGGTCCAGGGCTCTTGTCCTTTTTGAACCATTTGAGGACATATTCTACTTCCTCCATCATTACAGGTGTAAGGAGGTCATCAACTTCTGCAGGATCCACATATCTAGGAAATAGGGAGGCCACCTTGATAATTTCAGCCAGTGAGGGTTGCAGAGGTGCCTTATATATATCACGAGAATGATTGATTCCCTTCTGTGCAAGTTGTGAGAAAGTAGAAGTAGTGGTACCATCCTCGTTGTCGAGTTCCCAAATGGTATTGATGGCCTTTCAACCCTTTGCAAATTGATGGAATAATTTGGATTTTTCATCACCTGCTTTGATCCAAGTTGCACGGATTTTCAGTCTCCAAACTTCATCCTGATTTTCAAGGATCTTTAGGCAATCAGATTCCAGTTTAATAAGGTGTGATTTCTCATCTTCTATCGCAAAACCGCCCTTGATAGAGCATTCCAATCTGTGGATATCCTGCTCAATTGTTGTGAGCTCTATTTCCTCCATTATTTTCTTATTCATAGCCCAAGTAATAGTCTTATTTTTAAGGCAGAGAAGTCTGTGTGCAAATATGGAGGATGGAAAGTGAAGGCTTGGTGTTGGAGGGAGTCTCCACTAAGTATTCATTAAATTGATGTAGTATGCATCTTGTAGCCACACAGAGCAGAATTTGAATGGTGTGGCTGGTTTATTGAAGGCCCCAGTGATTTCTAGGTAAATCGGAGAGCAGTTAGAGATACCAGCTGAGCTGATCCATTGTCTGAATGAGCCAAGAGTGTGTAGTAAGCCTTCCTTAATAAGGAAGCAGTCAAGCCTGCGAGCAACCAAATCGACCCCAATGCACTTGTTGCACCAGGTGGGAGAAGGAGAGGTTATGAGGGGGTCCACCAGTTGATAGGAAGATAGAAGGTGTCTGAAGAAATAAGAGAGTGGATCCACATTTGAATTAGGACCCCAGGACTCAGAGATCCCCAGAGAGAAATTCAAGTCTCCAGCCAAAATAATATTGTCAGAATGTAGCACCGATGAATTCATAATAGAGGTCCAAAACTGCTGCCTATTAGTGCAGGGGCCATAGGCATTGATAATGTAGAATTGTAGGCTGGGAGCTTCCAAAAAAATACCCATCGCCAGAATGAATTCCCTCCCCCAAACATTGAGAAGTTTAATATGTCGGGGGTTGATACAAAGGGCCAATGTACCCGAGCGTCCATTAGCATCAATGGCATGGATGGTCCACGAGGGGAGGAGGGGAGCAAGTGCTTGAATGATAAGTTCAGAAGTACCATGAGTTTCCTGGAGGAGGATGATGTCTGCAGAGGAAGAAGTGAAGAGCCACCTAAGAGCAAGGCACTTTGCAGGGCTGGCAAGCCCTCGAAAATTGAAAGAGATACAAATAATTGAGAAATGAGGAGGGGGGGATGACTTTATCTAAGGATCCCATCGATGGATAGTTGAGTGCCAAAGGAAATTTCAATACCAGCCAGAAGAATGGCCTTCGAAATGTGTGAGTGAAGGCCGCTAGTGGACTTGTGTAGAGTGAAAGGGGGGCCAGGATGAGGTCCAAGTCCAGCCAGAGTGTAATTATGAGGGTGCAAATTGTAGGAATGAGTGGGAGAGGATTCAGATGGTTCAACAGTAAAATTTGGGATGGGAGGTGAAAGGGGAAGAGTAGAAGGTGATGGGGGAAAGGAAGAAGGTGCAGGTAATGAGGGGGGAGGAGGTGATAGTGAAGGGTTAGGTATGGAGGGGGGGTGGGGGGAAACAAGAGAGGAGAGGAGGACAGGGGAAAAATAATGGAAGAGGTAGAGAATCCATCCAGAGAGGGCTTCGTGCACTGAATAGATGCAGTAGAAAAAAAAAAAAAATGTGAAAGGAGGTAAAGAGGGAGTACCATTGTCCGGAGAGAGTCCAATAAGTGAAGCAACAGTCATAGATCGAGTGACCCTGTATGGAGCAGCCACATCTGCTTGAGAAATGTCCTCCTACGAAGAGGGAATATGAGTCGAGAGGAAGCCAGATAGTTGTGCCTATCGCTGTAGCACGACCGATACCGGTTCTATATGTTGCATACCACCCAGTGTGCAGGTACCAAATGCCTATCCATTTAATGGAAAATCATTAAATACATGTCTAACTTTGTGACAATGATGACAGCGGAATAGAACCCCTTCATAATCCAATAATTGTGTCTTGGTAGAATTGCACCATTGAATGTTGAAGGATTCTTCAAGTCCTTCCCTGACATCCAGATGTACTAGAATGCAGGCAAATGGAATCTTACCTGATTCAATATATGAGTGATCATGGTCCAAATATGTGCCCAGAAGATTACCAATATCCCCAAAGATCTGTTCATTCCATAAGTGTAGCGGAAGACCAAGAAGACGAACCCAAATAGGTCTCGCTCCCAACGGTTCACGATCATGATCGAATAAGGGGCTTCAACGCTTCAGAATCACTGGAGCCATCTCAATGTGCTAGTATTGCGATAATCCTAGATCAGTAGGGTCTCTGGTTGTGAAACAGAGGGAAAACCATTCCTTAGTAAGTGTATGAATGGTAGGGATCTCATGTAAAAGACCACCCCAAATCTCTTGAACCCACTGTTTTAGTCTTTTAGCCCCGTAGTTCCGGCAACAAAGCCCCACTACAACTTTATCCATAGTGCCCATAATATCAACCATCTCAACTCCTACGCCGAGAGTGAGGAGGATGCCATGCTTACAAGACCGCACACATTTCGTGCGACGGGGGGCACGAGGGGGCAATCCAGGAGGTAGGGATGCGATGGCAGTAAGCGGAGGAGGCGATGAGGAATCGGGAGGGGGATGAGGGGAATGAGGTGGGGGAATGATAAATTGGCCCAATGGGTGGCGAGGGGGGGTAGTGACAGGGCCGTGAGTGGAATTGGGGTGATGGGGGGGAGGGGAAGAGAGCAGGGGTGGGGGAGTGGTGTGAGGGGGAGATGAGGTAGTGGGAAATGGAGGTGTCGGAGCGAGTGAGCAAGGGTAGGTGAAAGAGGGAGAAACCACTAAGAGAGGGAGGGTCTGTGAGAGAAAGGCTAATGTTGCAGGGGATGGAGGATGGAGGTTCGGAGAGGAGATAAGGTCTAGATCAGCTGTCGAGAGAATAGCGGGGGAGTTGGGGGTGAGGTTAGGGACTAGAAAAGAGTTAAGGGTAGGGAAGGAATGTAGAGGTGAGGATGCGGATGGAGAGAACCATGAGAAGGCAGGACAAGTAAATGGAGAGGATGCGCTCTGGGAAACATACATACCAGATGAAAAGTGATGTGCAAGGGTCCAAATGTCCACCTGGGCAAATGGGTCCTCCGAATAGTCGACCAACTATTCATTATGGGCCCCCTCCACTAATATTCCCAATAAAAATTCATTAATGCCAGAGTCCAACTGTCAGTCAGAGTAAAACGGTCATGGGAAAGCAGCTGAATACTGGTTTTGGACAGTAGAGAGATTTTTGTAGAGGTAAATCCCCTCTGCAGACAGAGGCGATCCCTACTAGCCCAGATCGGGTCTAGCAACAATCGTATCACGCTAAGGTGCAAGTTCCTAATTGCAATAAACCAAATGGCGAAGAAGGCTTACCTTGAATCCAACGCTGTTGTTTGTAGAGGAGATAGCACTCCCGTTCCCTTGCTCCGGTAGATCACAATCCTCACGCTCGCCGCGATCAAACACCTGCACACACAAGAAACACGACAAACACAAGCGTAAAACCCAATATATGCAATTATGTAACAGTCAGAGAAGACACAACTCATGATCATAATGAACAATACGAGTGGAACCATAACCAAAGTCACTTATCATTAATTCATACAAAGGAAAATACAACCTGGCTCTGACGCTGAATCTTCCTTTGGCAGGTCGTTAGCGGAATACGTCTCGATAAAGCTTTTCAGGAATGGGGACAAGCCTCTCTCTTCAATCGTCAATCTCCTTGCTACTGATTTGGCTCTATGAGGACTATCAAGGCTCTTGCAACATTTTTAGGCTATGAAGGCTCTTGGAGACTAGCTTGCAAAGGAAAATGGCAAGCTTATATAGATGGTGGAAGGGGAGTTGGGATCGCTACAATCATGGGATTGGCCCTATCCTCAAGGAAGCTTCCATGAGAGGTGGAAAACCACTTCCTCTACATGGAGATCTAGAGCCAACCTCCCAACTCAATTTAGAGACCAGTTCAGGAATTGGTTGGAGTCAATCTTCCACCATTTATTTTTAAAAAACACTCCTTAATAAGCTTGGCGCGGGTACAACACTGAGACAATGCGCCAATTGGCATGCCCTCGTTGGAGGATTTCCCCCATTGGCGCGGGTATGACACTGAGTAGTTGCGCCAAGGCCAAAAAGGCTATTTTTAGGGTTTTTCACAAGGAATTGTCTTCAAGGGAATGAAATTCCTTGTTCAGGGGGATGCCATGAAAGTGGTTTTAGGTCATGTCACTGCTCACAGGTCATGAAATAAGCCCTCCAATGTGCAGGACGGGGGATTGTAGGGACGGTGAAAAATTATTGTGTAACAGATGCCCCCTAAAGCATGAGGCCCGAGAGAGAGAGAGAGGGGTGAAATGCTTTACGAGAACGTGTCTAACTGAAAACATTGCCGTCGGAAAACCTGCGTAGAGAAGTACAAATGATATCTCAAATACATCATATATGTGGTATGGGCGCAGCCATCCATAACAGAGTATACAATAATCCAGACCCAAGGCATGGACGCAGCCATCCAGTAAGGATCGAAAAATAGACTCAGGTATGGTCGCAGCCATCCAATGAATGAGTCATGCAACCAATCATAATAATCCACAAAATCGCAGCCTGGACTCTAACAGACAAAATCCAGGGTCTTGCGCTCCATCTCGACCCGAAAAAAGTACAAGTTCAAGCATGCGAATAAGTGAGCTGAAGTCGAACATGCAAGAACATCGCCTGATTACCGACCAATGATGAAAGCTGTTAACAGACGCGAGAGGTACCACCAATAATGACAATGGCCCTCAAGGTACTATAGGTACAATCTACGGCATGTGAATCAGTGAGCTGGCATCGAACACTTGCAGAATCACTCGATCGAAGGCCAATGATGAAAACCTCACGTCGAACGCGAAGAACTTGCCATTAAGGCATGCAGGCTCCAAGGTACCAGAAGGGAGTCTCTAGATCAGCTTCCCAGATAATGAGCTGAAGTCGACAGGAAGTGACCTTGATCGAAGGTGGGCCATAGTGCTTCCCACATCATCGACGCGAGACAGAGGAACATAATTTCTTTGTGAATCAGGATCAGATGAGAATCAGAGGAAGGTTGAGACTTTTGCAGAGGTCAACTTCTCTTGAACATATCGGCGGCACGACAGTGGATTTGGCAGTATTTGACATCAACAGATCAGGGGTCATGATGACGAGGCAAAGAGCAGATGAGAGGTCAAAAGGGATTACCCAAACCCATGGAGGCAAGCAGAAAATGAGATGAGATGTCCCCAACCCGACACGAATGCAGACAAGTGCCATGTTCAAGAGCGACATACTGCCGACACGACAGCGATTTTGGTTCCATTTTTCCCCACCATTTCTGGCGAGTAACCCAATTATTTTTGAAAAAAAGCTTGAAGGGGATATCATATGCTTGTAATATAAATCCATCCTTCGGACGAATCCATCCTAGTACATTTAATGAGCCCTAGTAAGGAGAAACTCGAATATCGTCATCACGACTGAATCCAATGTCATCAGGGTTTAACGAGTCTGACAAAGGAAGAACTCAGCGTCTTTTCATGTTTAAAGAATTTGAAAAGACAGCAGAAAAGTAAACTTTAACGGTCCCTTTTCGTAAATAGTTCCTCAGACCCGAAAAGGTAGAAAACTATGTCTGAGAAAACCTCCTAGTCGCGATAGGCTAGGGTATTCCTTTTATGTAAATAATCTATCCCATCCCGAAAAAGGGGTAAACGTATACTGGGTAGATGTCGTTTCGCAGCCACTTTAACGAGATCAAAACGACAAGTGACTCGACAATCTTTTCATGTTTAGAGAGTCAGAAAAGAGCTGAAAGGTGACTCCTCCTGGAGGAACGAGTGGTATAGAGGGTAGCAACTGGTTCCGGTAATGGTGGAACTGCTCAAAACAAATAAAGGTTAAGAGGTTGGCTAGCAAGACCACTTATCGTAGCGGTTCCTCAGGAATGGGTAAAACAACCAAGTGAAGGCATATGATCAGCCAAGCAGATAGTGACGATGGAATGAGAAAACCAAGGCTCATCTGACAAAATAGGCTGACAAAATGGAAATCACAAGAGGTAAAATAGGAATGGTTTCATTTTTACGCAAGCTTGAAATCAAAAAACTCTGCTTGAAGTTGGTTTCATTTTTACGCAAGCTTGAAACAAAGATAAACTATGCTTGAAACCGGTTTCATTTTTACACAAGCTTGAAATGGAAACAAACTATGCTTGAAAAAAGTTAGCATGCCCCCAGCATGGTGACTCAATTCGAGGTACATGCCCCCCAAGCTTCAGTCCATATGAAAGGCAGATGGAGTGAAGGTTCAAGTTACGAGATCAAGAGACCGACTCGACTGGGATTTTACGAGATCTTATCAAAGACACGAATTGTACGGGAACGTGTTTCATTGTTTTAACGAGGTTGACACATTAAAAGAACTATCCTCGGAGGACCTTGTTTCATTTTTTAACGAGGTTGATACAGAAGAAAAACTATCCTTGGACACCTTGTTTCATTTTTTAACGAGCTTGACACAAGAAAACGAACTATGCTCTGACCAAATTGTTTCATTTTTTAAGGAGCTTGACACAAGAAAACGAACTATGCTCCGACCGACCTCATCATAATGAACAAGAAGTCATCGATTCCAAGAGTTCCACTCCTGATGGAAGGAAAACATCCTGGAAGTCAGGACCTAATTCCCCCAACACCTGATGCACGACGGCACTATCACTGAGCACATGCATGGGGTAGGTAGCCACATAATTGACCCGCGGTGAGGAAAATACAACGGGTGGATAAAAACCAGGAAGGGATGATGGTGGGCCAGCTGCCGCATCAAGACCAAAGAACGAAAGCTGATCAATGGTCACGATCCGTCCTTCATGTGGAAAACAGACCACACAAAAAAGGGAGGAGACAAGCGCTCCCATGGCATAGGTGTAATCGCGCCCCAAGAGCAGATTGAAATCCAAGGGGCCTGGAACAACCATCACGTCCATATGGACGGTTTTACCTCCTAAAGTAACAGGTAACCTTGAAAGTATCCCTAATGGTTGACTAGTTCTTTTGTTAAATGCCAACAGATTCTGCGTAATAGGCACAAGCGGTGGCGAACCGAAAGCTTTCCAAGTAGTTGAGGATAAAATACTAACAGACGCGCCTTCGTCTATAATGGTGCTGGATATGACCAGACCAAAGGCTTGTACCGTTATCTCAAAAGGCACATAAGACAGAAGGCGGTATCCTGAAAATCGATTCCAATCAAAGGAAGCGACCAAACTAATTGGAGGGGTTACCATTGAACTAAGATGGTCTTCCCTTGGTGTTACGATCGAAGAAGGAGCATCCTCCACAACCTCCATCTCGAAGGTGGGAGGAGTGTCCTCCGGGACCTTCATCATGGGAGGTGGAGGAGCCGCTTCTTGAGGTACAGGGACAAGAGAATATTTCTCCAAGTCTGAAGAATATGAAGAAACAAGAAGAACCTGAGGGATGTGAGGTCCACTCTCAACAGAAAATACCTGGTGCACCACAGATGGGGCCAGCTCAACCGATCCCACGACCAATGGTTGGTCAGGGATGGATTCCTGAATTTGAATTTCTGGGGGAGCGGGATCGACCAAGGATGACTCTTGACCAATCGTAGGATCAACTGGTGGAGGACTCAAAGAAAGCTGTTTGTAACCAGCCGGAAGGCATGGTGTAGAAACAGTCGGGTTGTCCAAAATTCTCTTAGCTTCATCCATATACGAACAAAGGTGAATGGGATGTTTCCCTTCACACAACTTACAGGGATTGGTAATCTTACCCTGCTTCTTAGGAGTTTTACCAGCACCAGTTGAAGACGTGCCCCCAACTTGACTCCCAGAAGCCAAAGGCAACGACGGACGACCGTTGGACCATACTTCGAGCACCTTGGGAATGCCAGGGCAATCTCAAAGAAGATGGTCTCTGATGCACAACATGCAAGGGAATTTGACTTTCCGCGGAGGGTTGGAAGGTTATCAAGAGGGGGTGCTTTTGAAGTAGTAGATGCAACCTTAGCCTCTCTCTTATCATACTTCTTCTTCTTTGTCTTCTTCTTCTTCTTCTTACCCACCTGGTTACTCAAATCCAGACTTTCACCAGGCGAAGTAGAAGAGGAGGATGTAGAAATAGGCGAAGAAGGGGAGAGGTCCACCTTGGAATCAACATGGCGTTGTTCAGGTGGAGGAAGTGATTGAACAGTATTCGGGACATTCGGGACCATAGAGGTTGAAAACAACCAAACAGGCAACCCAACAGTTAACCCAGGAAGGGACAACATTGCCATATAAGGAGCGCCAACATTTCCAAAAGGAGGAAAAGGACCAGGATTCCCTTAGGAGGGGATTCCTTGGTTGGAGAACTCTGGAAAAGTTTCCATTATAAACAACTCAAAACAACACCCTAAGGAAACTAACTTTAACTAGGAATATTTCATGGGCAGTTAATTTTTAAAACATTGAAACAAAACTGTGCTGTTTCATCTTTTAAGAGTCGAGAAACAGGAAAAAGGTGACTCTATCACTTTTAGATTGGAAACAAGCGTGAAAGGATAAGCTCTTGATGATCTTTTCAAGTTTAAAGAGTCAGAAAAGATCAAAATTACTACTCTGGTAATCTAGGCAAAGGGTGTACCAGATATCCGTGAACTGCAATATACACCTTGGTTAAAAAATGAAAGAGAAATCAACCAAGGACTTGATGTACGTGCAGGCAATCTCCCCGAATGCTGTGTCCGGTGTATCACGGGTATAAGGCGGCAGACTCGACTTCCTATGGATAAAGGATAGCAACCTAGTGGGCTCTCCCTTTATATACGCGACAGTACGGGGAGCACAAGTCCGTACTAGTGCTGTCTAAAGCCAAGAGGCGAATGACAACTACTAGGTTTAAAGATGTTGGAACACGTCTCTAGCCTAGACCTCTAAATATTTTGTTAATGTTCCAATGCTGCCTTAGTGTAAATTGAATAAATTTTAATGTTTATCTTCATTTATGTTTCAGTTTTTAGGCCCTAGCGAGTGTTATGTCTCAAAATCTCCTAAATGCACACTACATGCCACATTATATCATTTCATTCAATGAAAGCTAATTACGAGAGAGTTAAGAGCTTTTCACCCAATAACAAAATGATTAGACGACAACCAGTAATGTCTCTAATGCAGCTAATGGAAACTAAAAACTTTTCTTTCAAAGTACCAATCACTAATAACACAGAAAAGATTTAATTCACACTAACTAATCAAAAGCAAAAGAGATTTTTTTGTATTTTCAATGTTTAAGAGCAAAGTGCACTAAACAAAATGAAAACTAATGAAAAGAACAATTTGAGAAGCGATAGCAAAGGAGTAAAAAAAAGCAAATTTCACTCAACGCAAACACACAATCAGACCTCAAATTGTCAAAACAATCCCTCCAAACCAAGAGAATCCAAAAGACTCAAATGAACCATGTAATCTAGGCTGAAAGCGAGACAAAGCGGAATTCGAATGAAGAAGAAACCAATCAGTCAAATAGCGCAACGAAACGATAGGCAACCACCAAACGAATGCAGAGAAGCAATCACAAGGTTGACTGAACAGATAGAAACCAAAAACTCCCATGGGAGGCTCGACACACTATAGCACCTAGATGCCCTAGGGCTAGAATGTAAAATCGATAGAAACAGGCAAAAAACCAAAGGATGAAGGTCACAGTCAGTCAAACAAGGCTCCAGAACACTCAAGCAGTCGTAAAAATGAAATCAAACACACAGGTCAAGCTCAGAGAGCTCAAAACAGAGTAAAGCCTAGCACCTTACAGGATTGGCGCGACTGTAAGGCAGAATATAGCACCAGAACAGGATTGGCGCGGGTAATACACTGGAAACATGCGCCAATGGGCGTGATTGTCAGGCTAATAAGCACGCCAGTCGAGTTTACTATGGAAAAATAAAAAAGGGCAATCCAAGGAACAGACTAGTGATGGTAAAGCTAAACAAAGCCAAACACACAGAAAGAGACAGCCAAAAGAGCTAATCAAGCAAGCAAAGTCAAGAATCGACCGAAAAGACAAGACAATACTCCAAATCAACGATCCCCAGTGGAGTTTCCAATTTGTTGTAGAGGTAAATCCCCTCTGCGGACAGAGGCGATCCCTACTAGCCTAGATCGGGTCTAGCAACAATCGTATCACGCTAAGGTGCAAGTTCCTAATTGCAATAAACCAAATGGCGAAGAAGGCTTACCTTGAATCCAACGCTGTTGTTTGTAGAGGAGATAGCACTCCCGTTCCCTTGCTCTGGTAGATCACAATACTCACGCTCGCCGCGATCGAACACCTGCACACGTAAGAAACATGACAAACACAAGTGTAAAACCCAATATATGCAATTATGTATTAGTCAGAGAAGACACAACTCATGATCATAATGAACAATACGAGTGGAACCATAACCAAATTCGCTTATCATTAATTCATACAAAGGAAAATACAACCTGGCTTTGACGCTGAATCTTCCTTTGGCAGGTCGTCGGTTCCACGTCCTGCAGTTTACGGGAGGTCGGGGAGCGCCTTCTTCGATCGTCAATCTCCTTGCCATCGATTTGCCCTGAGACTATCGTAGCGTCTCCTTTACATTTTTTAGCAGTGAAGGTTTCGTGAGATCAGCTGCAAAGGGAAAATGGCAAGCTTATATAGATGATGGAAGGGGAGTTGGGATCCCTATAATCATGGGATTGGCCCTGTCCTCAAGGAAGCTTCCATGAGAGGTGGAAAACCACTTCCTCTACATGGAGATCTGGAGCCAAACCTCCCAACTCAATTTAGAGACCAGTTCGAGAATTGGTTGGAGTCAATCTTCCACCATTTATTTTTTTTAAACACTCCTTAATAAGCCTGGCGCGGGTACAACACTGAGAAAGTGCGCCAGCTGGCACGCCCTCTTTGGAGTATTTCCCCCATTGGCGCGGGTATAACACTGAATCGTCGCGCCAAGGCCAAAAAGGTTATTTTTAGGGTTTTTCACAAGGAATTCTCTTCAAGGGAATGAAATTCCTTATTCAGGGGGATGCCATGAAAGTGGTTTCAGGTCATGTCACTGCTCACAGGTCACGGAATAAGCCCTCCAATGTGCGGGACAGGGGATTGCAGGGACGGTGACAAATTACTGTGTAAAAAAGATCATCGGAGGCAAAATGACGGGGGGTCACGGAAGACAAAAGTATGACAGTGGCTGCATTCCTATGCAAGAACAGGCCGAGAAAACCACGGGTTCACCATCAAAGGCTGAAGATGCGGTCGAGGGATCGAAAAGGTGCCAGTCAAATGATGGATAGCTGGATAGTGCGCCACAGATGGATATTGCAGAGTGGCCCTAGAAAAAATTGAAACATCGAGCCCCACTGAGTGCCGCCATTGGTCGCTGTAGTAGAGCATTGGTCGCCACCATGATAAGTCACAAGATAGTTCAGCGCATGTGCCAATGAAACCCTAGGTGCTGCCATGAGAGTTCGCTTCACCCCAGCCATATTTGAAAACATAAACCCCCAAAACATGAGAATTAAATAGATAAATTATTATTTATCTTATTATTTTCTAGGAATAATTATTTAAATCATTATTTAATAATATTCCTTGTTGAATTCGACTAAATCATTTCTAAATAATTAAATAAATAATTATTTATTTAATTATTCCTTAACCTCATCGTTGAAATAATAAATAAATCATTTATTTATTTGTTATTTCTAAATAAAGGGATTTAACCAATTCTAAATTCCTTTTCCCTCCACCAAAAATAATAAAATATTCCAAGTAAGTTGGATTTAGATTTGGTTAATAATATTTTAATTATGCACCAATATCTAAACTAACTCAATATTTGGTTATAAATAGAAGGGTTTTCCATTCATTCACTACATTTTCTCATATTTTGATCACCTTTTGATCTATGCTTTTGGTCTGCCTTTGATCCTCCACCATCGTCATATTTTTTCTACTTTTCCTTGTGAGCTCCCTTTGAGTTCTATTTTGTCTGGGTTTTCTGCACCATCAAGAGAGAGATATCTTGGATCTGAAGCATTGAGGACATACAAGAACCCATCCCATTGATGGGGACTAGTAACGTCTTTCTGTGTTCCCTTCCCCGGTGTCATAATACAAAAAAATCTTTATAAATTATTGTCTTGTCTATTGGAAGTCTGGAGCAACTCTCATTTATTTTTGTTGTTTAATGTCTTTAACTACATAGATCTGGATTTTTATAGCATTTATTTTGATCACCTACTGTAGATCTAAGGAAACTGACAGCCACATTTGATGTTAGGGTTGTTTTTTATGCACAACTAAAGTGAGCTTTTTTCGTACGCTTGCGATTATAATTCACACGAACAACCTGCTTCTACACATGGAATCAAATGTCACATTAATCGAGAAAAATATATAAATATGGGTAAAATTACTTCATAAAACAATGAAATAACATTTTTTAAGCAAAATATTTGGCAAAAGTCTTTTAATAGCTAAAAGTAAAAAAAAAATTACTTTTACCATTTGAAGTTTGATAGAGAAATTTTACATCCATATTTATTCGAACTTTAGGCACACGATTTGAACAATCCAGGCCACCATTTTCTTATTCTTCTGTTGCAGGTAATAGCTCTTCCCTTAGCTTGCATTTTCCCTTTATTTTTAAGAAATTTTATCCATTTTTTGTTTGGTTAAGGAGCCCTTGAAAAACTATGGCACGCTGGTGAACAACGCGGGTTTAACCCATGAGGGTGCAAACCCTTTAGTTGAGGTGGAGCGGAACATCTCAGCTCTGACCATAGGCATACCAGATTATGCTTCTATGATGATATCCTGTTGTGCTATCAGAGATACACTATGGGGGTTTCAGGTAGACTACGTCAACTATTAGGTCGAGCATACTACCATCAACATCATGCTAGAGGATAGATATGCCTCTTTGGTTATTTTTACTGCACTCATGTAAGCTCGAGAAGCCATGTGCCTTGGAACACAGATTTTGACATTTTGATGTATCACACTTTTTTCAAACTAGATATATATATATATATATATATATATATCTATATATATATATATATATATATATATATATATATATATATATGTTTCTACTGCTATTTAATGTTCTTGTAAATTATGATGTTTTGGTTTTTACATGTGATGCAAATGTTTGTCTAACACATAATTCACTAATGTATCAGTTAATGTATTCAAAAGTATTGGAATATGTTGATAAGTAATATAATCAAAATTTTGTTCCAATAATTGAACACGTAGATACATTTGTAATATATGAACGTTTCTAACTGAATAATGTCCATTAAATTGTAACAAAATGAGTTGTGAATTGAGTTTAACAACCAATGCCCTAACACTAAGAGCAACAACTTCCGATAATACTTCAATAACCACACTATATTTGGTAATGTTGTTAGTTGTTCGACCCAAACACACACCTTGTAAATTCACTAACTCGCCATTAGGAGCAAAAAGTGCCCATGCCACGGAAGGCAAATTCTTGTGTACTACGACAAGCGCCACCAATGAAACCGACATAATGGTTTGACGACATCTGCAAACCAAGTGGAACACAAGGTAAGCAAAGGAAAACATGTCTGCAAAAGAAAATAATCATATCAAAATTGAACTGCACACTAATGAATCACACACACTAATGTACAAAGTATTTACGCTAAATCAAGCATAATAATTTTTGAGATAGGGCCTGTTTCGAGTCTCAGCCAATTGATTCCCTTCATACTCGACCAACTCATAGGCACCTTTTTCTAATAATCCTTTAACGATAAAGGGCCCATGCCACATTGGTTCGATTTTTCCAACCCCCATCTTTTCATGAGCTTGATCATATTGCAAGACCAAGTCACCTTCAGTATAAACATGTGGAGTCACAGAATTATCATACTATGCCTTAAATCATTTCTTTTGAGCTTTGATAACCAAAGAAGAAATTCGTCGACTCTCATTAAGACGTCTGAGGTAAAGCAATCATTCCTCTTTCGGTGAAGTACCATGGAGTAACTCGACAACTAGCTTCAAAGAAGGAATTTCACACTCGATTGGGAGAGTGGATTCCAGACCATACACCAATTGAAAAGGTGTGAATGCATTCGTTGTCTTAGCTAAATTTCGGTATGCCCACAGAGCTAAAAATAACATAAGATTCCAGTTTCGTTTATGCATCCCAATGGTTCGTTGAAGTATCGTGACCGAAACTTTGTTAACGGCTTCCACCTGGCCATTGGCTTGTGGATAGTAAGGAGTTGAGTTTTCGTGCTGCAAGCCCAGCTTAGTAGTAAGATCTGTCATCATATAATTTCGAAAATGAGAACCATGGTTGGTGACTATGGCTTTCAGGACACCGAATCGAGCTATGACATGGTTGAAAATAAATTGTGCCACAGTTTTCCCTTCAACATTATATGTAGGCATCGCCTAGGGCCATTTTGTGAAATAAACGACTGTAACGATACTATAACCATGCCCCCCGACCGAGAGATGGTTATAGGTCCTGAAATTGATGCCCCATTTCTCAAAGGGTTTGACGGTAACAACTGGGTGCAAGGGAGTAGGTGGGGCTCGTTCTCTGTGAGAATATATGTGGCATTCGTGACATTTTTGAATCACAAGGATGTAATCCTTGAAAATGGAAGGCCAAAAATAACCTGCCCGAAGAATCTTTTGAGAGGTAGCGTAACCTAACATATGACCACCACATGCCCCAAAGTGACAGTCATTCAAGACTTTCTCAGCTTCCTTAAGAGTTAAACATCGACAGAGGACAGGATCAACACTAGTACGATATATAGTATCTCCAATAATGTGATAAGGTTGGGACTGGTGATGGTTTTGACATCGCTCAGCGTGAGACAAATCTGTTCGAAAAATTTGGGTTTGAAGATAGATAATGATATCACCATACCACGGATCGAGAGTACTAATGAGAAAGAGTGATTCGTCTGGAATCAATTCAGTAAAAGGAGTAGGTGGGACTACAGATGGAAGAGCACAAATAAACTCAACAAAAAATAGCAATTTCATCAACTTAGCTTTAGAAAACTCTAAATCAAACTCTTATAGAATAAAAATCCATTTGGAGTATTTACCCCCAAGTAACTGACGAGTCAGGATATAAGTCATGGGGTTACAATAAAAAATCACAATATTTTTGCACAAGAAAATATAATGGTGAAAGTGTTGGATGACATGAACAACTGCCAAAGCTAGTTTCTCTATGTGAGCATAATGTGTATCAACATCAAAGAGATTTCGACTCAAGTAGTATATAGCATGTTCATTCCCGTCATCATCATCTCGAACAAGTACCATGTTAATGGTGCTAGTGAAGGCGACTAAATATAGGAAATAATCGCGACAATATCAAGGGGATGCAATATAGGAGCACTAACGAGGGTTGTATTGAAAGCATGAAAATAAGTTTGAGAAACTTCATCCCAAATAAATGGGACCCCTTTTTTCAATAAACGAGTAAATCCTTTAGCAAGCTCTACATAATTCAGGACAAAACAAAGGAGAAAGTTCGCTTTCCCCTGAAAACTCCACACTTGATGTATAGAAGATGGAGGAGGAAAACTTATGATAGCCTCAACTTTCAATGGATCAATCTGGATGCCTTCCTTAGAAACCAAAAATCCTAAGAGACAACTTGATTCGACATAGAAGACACACTTATGAGGATTCAATCGAATGTTGTAGTGTCGACAGCAAAGAAAGATCGCTCGAAGGTGAGTGGGATGATCTTGACGTTTCGCAGAATGGGCAGGAAGATCATCAAGATAAGGCTGGACTATATGATTAATATCTTGGAACGCATAAGACATAGCCCACTGGAAACTAGCACCAACATTATTCGGACCGAAAGAGATATTTTTATACACAAATGTCCCCCAAGGAAAAATAAAGGCGGTTTTATGTTGATTGACGGGGATAATCTTAATCTAGTTATAGCTAGAAAAATCGTCCATAAAGGAAAAAATCTCACTCCTAGCACATTCATCAATTTTTTGGTTGATAAAAGAAGTGGGGTAATTATCTTTAGGGCAAGCCTGGTTGATATCACAATAATCAACACAAACACGAATAGTTCCTTGCTTTTTGGTAACATGAACGATATTAGAGACCCATTTTGTCAATGGTACAGGGTAAATGAATCAAGCTTTAAGAAGTTTTTCAACTTCACCCTTTATGGCAGCTTCCTTTCTTGGGCGCACTGGGCAGAGACATTGACGAATAGGTTTCGTGTCTAGATAGGTAGGAATTTCATGCACCATGATACTAGGATCAATGCCAAGAATTTATTCATATGAATAAGCGAATACATCATAGAATTCTTTGAAGAGGGCAGTATAAATATCGATCTCATCTGGAGAACAAGAAGCCCCAATGTGAATATTCTCGACTATCCCTGGTTTGAAAGAGACGTCGATCAGTATGGAAGCCGAAATATTACCCATGTTTCCTTCAAATTTGACTTCATGAACCAGAATGGGATTCTGAAGCGGGCCAGCCATTTAAGGTGAAACACGTGTTTCTAGACAGGTAGCAATTTCACCAAGCCTCGGGAGAAACGAGGAACGATGATGGCTATCATCCCAAGGAGTTTCTTCGAGAGACATAACCTCTAGAATACTCTCATTAGTGGGAAATGTCTCATTCAAAGGATCATCTGAATCCCAAGAACCAAACCAATGAGATTGAAAATACGTGTCTAGAGATGAAACCAATTTATCTTTGGTATCATATGTAGCCACAGAAGCCAGGAGGATACTTTGATACATTTGTTCGACGGGGCTAAGCGGCATAACATCACCAAAACAATCAATCTGATAAGGGATGGGAATGGTCCAGGGGTCAAGACCAGATGAAATCATATTATCTGAAGTGACATTGGGAGGTGGAAGGGGAGAAATTCCCATCAAATATGAGTCCTTAAAGAGACCCACTTTGACACTCTCATAAGGAATGGTGGTATTCCCAACATACGGTACATTGCCAGTTGAAGAATCATGGGAGAAAAAGGTAAGCCGATCAACTATAACAATCTTTCCTTGATGGGGAAAATGAAGAACACGGAAAAGGGTAGAGACCACGCAAACCATTGCATGGGTCCAACTGTGATCGAGTAAAATATTATAATTGAGGTTCACATCTACAACTTCTAAATCCATATTGACTATTTTTCCCTACAATTGTATCAGTAGAGAGTCAAGAATACCATATGGCCGAGAACCTCTATCATCGAAAGCTTCCAACATATTAAGGGAATGATTGAGAGGAGGAGAACCGATGGATTTCTAACATGCAATAGACACGATTCAGGTGGAAGCAACTTCACCAATAATAATCCGATGAATAGTTTTACCCATCACGATAATTGGTATAAGAAAAGGCAGTTGTGATGGGAGACGAGGAACATGATTTTCAAGATCAAAATTAATCAAATTAGAATCTAAAGGATCAATTCGTTCGATAGTGGATAGTAATGCCTTCCTTTGTGACAGACAATATTGAAGGACTTCCAAAGCTGACATCGCCGAAGGAACTTGAGTTAAATCTTCCACACTATTATAATGCTGAGCAGCTCGCACAATCAAATTATACGAGGATTTCTGGAGAACACCTTTGGGAGGTGGTCAGAGAATGGAATCATTACTAGGTCTGAGGAGGACCGAAACTAGGTGGAGTGGAAGAAGAAGGCGTGTCAGAGAAACATTTTTCCACAATAGATTTGGTAGGATTCAAATATTATTTTGAACGAGTAGCAATAGAAATGGGTTCTGTACCAGTCATGAAAAATTGAGAGCTTCCAGATGTAGAGGATTGAGGTTGGTCTACCATTTGCATTTGCTAATTTTGAAAGGGTTCTTTCATAATAACTGGTGTTCTCGATGTGCTTTTTAGAAGACTACTAACCTCGGCACGACGAGGACAATCCTTGGTGTAATGTTCTTCATCACATATGAGACAAGGATATTTTGGCTTCCGTTTGGATGCATCATTAGTAGATGACTTAGAGGAATACTGTTTAGGGGCATCGATTTGGCTTTGCCTTATCCTTACTTCTTACCTTTTGAGGATTTATCCGGTGCGACAGACTGAACAACGTTAACATCTGAGGTTTTACCAGGATTTTTGGAATCATTTACAAGAACAGAAGGTGCAGTGGCCATAGTAGACTTAGGCTTTGAAGAATATTTTAGAGAACTATTAACATGTTGAGCCACTGACCCGATAACACCATCAACAAATGGCGTATCAGTATATTTCAAAGATGACAGACCCATTGAAGGTGGTGAGGCATTCGGTAAAATATCGTATAATGTCCCAGACTGGGAATAAACAAGATCTAAATACTAAGCAGGGGTGATGGCCTGTTCCTCGGTACACAACCACCCATAGCAATGTCTTTGGAAATTTACGGAATGGATGATTTTGTCAACCATTCAGTCAAAAGTTGATGAGGAATTTCAAACTTAATCAGACGTCGCTTGCATCTCCATTCATGGATGTGATGAGAGATATGGGTAGCATTTGAGTTTTCCAAAGACGTTAATATATGGGTGTCAGTTTTATACTAGACGGGTAACTGGAAATGAGTGAGAAAGGCCATGGACAACAAGTTGAAATTATGAAAAATGTCGCGATGGAGTTCAATATACCACTTGGCAGCAACACTTGTTAATGTGCACTGGAAAAGACGTAATCAAGGTGAGTTGTGGACCCAAGAGTTAGAGGAACACCCTAAATGGTATGTCATAACATGAGATTGGGGGTATTCTCTAGATTTACCTTCAAATTTAGGACAATCCCCAAGGATTTTAGTTGGAATTGGAAGCCAATGCAACATATGCTGTATTGGGTCATTTGTAAGCCTTGACACATCCGAAAGTTGCAACGTAGCCAAGAATGGTAACTGAGGATTATAAGGAGTAAAATATTAATGGTAATTACCCATTTGAGGGTTCAAACCTTGCCGATACAGTGTCTGCCCCCATTGGGGTTGATTTTCACCATATGGTACCCACTGTTGTTGAAAGGGTATTGGTGGCTGGTAAGGACCATGTTGAGGCCAGGGTTGTTGATAAGGTCCTTGCTATAGATGTTGCTGAAAGTAAGGTCCTTGTTGGGGCTGTTAATAAGGCCCTTGCTGCAACGTCTGTTGAGGATTGGGTCCTCGCGGGACGTAAGGCCCTTTTTGTACATGGTGTCCTAGCTAGGGTCGCTGGTACTATCCGTGTTGGAATTGATGGTATTGAATGCCAGGTCTAAGAGGGTAAGTTCCAGCTTGCCCCAAAGGAGGGTTAGGACCATATTGCATTTGAGGACCATCCTACGGATTGGTCGTAACACCCAACAATGGATTTTTGGGTTTTTGGATGTATTGTTGTTGAAATTTTGGTTGTTGAACATACTGATGTTGTACATTTCGGTTGTTGAACATACTGATGTTGTACATTTGGTTGTTAAACATACTGATGTTGTAAATTCGGTTGTTGAACATACTGATGTTGTACATTCGATTGTTGAAATTTCGGTTGTTGGATATACGGTTGCTCAATATGGAGTTGCTGAACATGAGGTTGTTGAATGTAGGGCTGTTGATAAACAAGTTGAGTTGAAGAAGGGTTAGCACCTTGTAAAGATGTACCCATGACAAAACTTATTATGGATGAAACAAAAGTTCCACCAAGACTAGATATGGGTTGTCCCGCCCTCGATACAGTTCCATAGTTCAGATTTCCCCCACCTGAAAGGGGGGGTACATATAAAGGATGTGATTCCCCCCTAGGCACAGATGAAACCATAGGTTATCCTCTCAGAGGAGGAACAAAAATGATCGTAGATAGGGACAAAGGAGCAGATGATCCAAGTGCAATGGGCATTTGACCCACATAAACTGTAGATTGAGTAGAAGGTTGTGAAACTATGGCTATGTTTGAAACAAACGAGGAAGAAGTTGGAGGAACACCAGATGACCAAATAGGATGATGAAAAAGGGACGTGGACCTAGAAGCTTCTAAAATAATTTTTTCAAGAGAAGTGCAACCTAGAGGTAGCGAAGATGCAAAAATGAACAGAGGATACGTTCGTTCCACTCCTAAATAATAAGAAGCAAAAACATAAGGAAAACCTTCTGGAGGGAACATGGATTCAACATTAACTTATGGGGTATGAGTTGAAAAATTTTCCATAGGAATACTTTGAGGAGTGCTCACAAAAGGAGTATCGTTTGCATTCGATTACATATGGGGTGGAAACAACTCTCGAACAGTAGTTCGAGATGATACGAGAGAACCACCAAAAGGAATGTTGGAATTGTCGAAAGGACTATATGGACACTTGGGAGATACCACGAGCAGATCGTAGAGTGGATTGGGAGGAAAGAACACAAACTATGCAACAGGTTCAGGACTTTCTGCCTCAAGATCCTTAGATGACGAAAGCCAATCGTCAGCCAGTGGTTAAGAAGAGAGCGGTTGGACACTTAGGACAATTCCAAGTTCGAAACCTTGAGCTTTAAGAGGCCCAGGTGGAAAACGCAAAATATCAGGATGGCGTCCTTGAGTTCCTTCAGGGGATGAGTGAGGTGACTTTAGAGATTCAGCCACGATGACCTTTTGATAAGATAAATCAAAGGATAAAATTATTTTTGAGCAATTAAAATTCATAATTAACAATTCATGATGAGGCAAAGGAGTGCTGCATGGGTAGGATGTTTTTCATGGTCAACAAATTTTAGAAGTAAACAAAATAAATCAAAAGGGGTTATCTAGGAAAAAGGGATTTCCAAGTATCCGTGAACTGCAATATGCACCTTGGAAAACTAAGGAATTGACGTACGACAACCAATATCCCCGAATGTTGTGTTCAATGTATCACGTCTACAAGGCAGCCGACTCGGTTACCTATGGCAGGTTTGCGACCTAGTGGGGTCTCCTAAAATATATGCGATAGTACACGCGAGCTCAGTCCGTAGTAGCATTGTCTAATGTGTAATCGTTCAATGAGAGTGTCCCCATATACTTACCATACGTGGAGCATAGTCCTATATACTTCTGTACGTGAGATGAGATATCACCCCTAGGATAAAACATAGGTTGTTAGAGACAACTGCTACAGTTAGCGAAGCTGGAACACGTCTCTAGCCTAAACCTATTAGGTCGCTATATTACTAGTGTAGCCCCTTATTGTTGCTAGTATAGCCGCCCTGTTGTTATTGTTTTACCCCTGTAGTCCCCATATTGTTATTATTGTGCCCCATAAAAGCGACTATTATTATTGTTGTTCCCTTACATTATTACTGTTAAGTCGACTAGGATTATATTGTGACCCCATGGACTCTTATATATAGAAATGAGGTTTTTTCATTTGTATCATACAATAATTGTTCATTTATGTAATGTAAAGGAATATGTTTCCCCCTTGAATAGGCTGATTTCCAAGTTTTTGATCTCTCTTTTCTTCTATTTTGTGAGATGGTTTCATAAAATTTGGTATCAGAGCTTTGGATTCTAGGGTTTCGCTGCTTCAAATAGGTCATCGTGGAATTTTTGTTATAATTTTTTTTCTACGAAGGTTCAGAAGCAAAAAAAAAACCCATTTGTGAAGAAATTCTCAAGAACTTCGTGTAAAAATTTCAGATCTTGGTTCACAATATTTTCAGAGATATGATCTGTGGAAGTTAAGGTTTTTGCAAAATCCCAAATTTCATCGTAAAGAGCTGACCTTGGGAAAATAATCATAACTCTCTCTTTGAGCATCAGATTGGAATTATGTAAAAATTAGACAAAATTACACGGACTTTAGTTTCCTGTGTATCGATTTCAGAGCCGGAGGAGGAAACAGTAACATGTGGCACGCCGTACAAGTTTGATTTATTGAACTAGTCCATAATTAGGTCATTGTGGGAGATTGGGAATAACTTTTCCTTGAAGAATCCAAATTAGGTCATACTTGTGGCATTGGAAAGAAGATTTAGAGGGATACTAAAGGACTGAAGATAAAATATTGGGGATCTGAAATTTCATAGATACATTAGTTTCAATATCGAGCTCCTCAAAAGTAAGAAAAAGGTGTGTATTTTTATTTTTATTTTTAAATTGCATGTCTTGTTTGAAAAATCAATTTGAAGTGATTCCAAGGGCATACTGAAGCATAGATATTAGTAGTGGGTTCTAAAATCCCCCCTAAAAAGAATTTAACACCCATTAAGCCCTCAGGAGGCTCTACTGTGACTCATTAAGAGGAAGAAGTTCGCCATGATATATCAAAATTACAAGACCAAGTGCAACAAATTTTTCTCTCACAAAGAGTAACAAAAAATCAAATGGAAGCTAAGATGGATGGTTTGAAGAAAGGTGTGGAAGATAATATGGATGGTTTGAAGAAAGATGTGGAAGCTAAGATGGATGGTTTGAAGAATGGCATGGAAACTAAGATGGGTGGCATGGAAGCTAAGTTCGATGAAAAAATTAAAGGCAACATGGAAGACATGAAGAAGGATCTAAAAGAAGACATGGAAGGTTTGAAGGAATGCTTAACAAAGTTGATAGAAGAAATGATTCCTAATGGCGAAAAGAAAGTAGAGGAAATTCATGACGAGAACAAAATAAATGTTAATCATGATTTCATAAACTCTAATGTTGGATTGAAGACCCACCATATTCCAAAGATCGATATGAGGAAGTTTGATGGTAAGGATCCTGTAACATGATACTACATATGGAGCAATATTTTGATCTCCATAATGTGCAAAACACACAAAAAATATGCATTGCAAGTTTATATTTAGAAAAAAATACATTTGTGTGGTATCGATGGCTTTGCTCTCGTAAGAAAATTGTCACTTGGTCAATTTTTATGGAGGAAATGATAGCACATTATGAGGATACAAAGAGAAATACCTTCTTTAGGTAATTGATAAATTTCAAACAAAAGGGTTCAATGGTGGAGCACATTGAGGACTTCCAAAAAATTAATATAAGGGTAACTGATATTCTAGAGTAAAGCATGTTTGATGTCTTCATAGGGACATTAAAGGATAACATCCAACATGAGGTTCACTTTTGGGAACCTGATTCATTGGAGAAGGTGTTTAGTCAATTTAATGTCTTAAATTGCTATCATAAATTATTGAGCAGAGTTAGTTATCTTATGAAGTGCAGGTACACTATATATGCTAGAAGCCTTTCTTTCCTAATTCGTTGTGTTTGATTTCATATGTTTGTTTGAATTTTTTTTATAAGTCTAATTTTAACTATCAAAAATCTAATGAGAATTCTATTTTTAACTTATCTAAAGATGAAAATAGAAACAAGAAGCGATTTTATTCTCTTTGTATGTTTTGTAGTTTTATGAGAAGATAAGAAAGTAAATTTACTTAAAGAAGATTTTTAATGCTTAAAAAATAAAACTAAGAATGAAGAAAAGGAAACGTTTAATATTAATCTAAGAAAGGAAGTTGATCTATAAATTACTCTAAAGAAAATATTCTAATGACTAAAAGGTGAAATTTACAAGAAGGAAGAAAAGGAAATGATTATATAAGAAAGAAATTTGATCTATGATAAATCTATATTGCATAAAAAGAAGTCAATCTAAGTGATAAATCTTAACTAGGATAGACTATTCTATGCTGACAATTATGATAAGGTTATCTCTAAAACATCTATCTAAATGACTTCTAAACCTATTTAATTAAGGAGGAATACATCTAATTAAATCATTTATTAATCTAAACAAAACTTTTAATCCTCTATATCTAAGTCTAGCAAACTATATATCAAAACTTTCTTCTATCTACCAAATGAAATATCTATCTAATTTAATCCTAGGAAAATAGAGTATCTATTTAACTCTAATCTTGTTCAATGACGAAACAAAACATCTATTTTAATATAAGTTCTATGAATAGAAATATCAAACCTAACAGTATTAAATCTAAATGATTATGCTATGTAAATTCAAAAACTAATTTAAATGAGGAAATAAAACATAGTATTTACCTATTGTGCTAAACTAGAATGCCTATCTGATCTATAAAACAAAAGATGAAAATATGTATTTATTGTGCAAGAGAATGCAAGAAAGGTTTCATTCCATGAAATGTAAATTTTAACAAAATTATGATATCAAGATGTTTTAGGAAAGAAAAACGATCAGAGCATTCGACTTATACGAAAAACACAATGATTAACTATGCGGAAATCATGAAGAATTTAAACTACGAAGTAACTGAAGATTAAACTACTAAACCTCTTCTGTGCAGGGGCCCTCCACAATAGAACGGTTCTAAATTCACTTTTGAGTAATTACGCATCAATGATTATGAACACACCTTCTCCATGAATTGATAAAAACAGAGTTTTAATGTGTAACAATATTCCAATAAAAAATCAAGCTTATCTTCGGTTAAAACAACTTGGTATTTATAACAGAGTCAAATTAACTGTTTGAGGTTATCTCACTTAAAAAAGATTAATTAAATTAGGAATAGAATCCTAAGCATAATTGCAGTCTTCATAGCTTTCACGATTTGCTACGTGGAGAGAAAATCGTGAAGCTTTCAACTTCTCGTCCACTTGTCTCGTCCCTCTGCTTGACCGTTCCTTTGACCATGATTTTAGGCGCTATCCTTCTCTATCTTGGATAGGTAAGTGGGATAAATTAAAGAGTGGATCATTTCCAAACTACCCATGTACTTCACTCCTCTATTTCTTCTTTGGAACCTGTCAAACAATGTCGGTAGCTGCAGAAACAAATATTAGCTACAAAATTGCATGAATTCTGTAGCTAAACACAAATTTTATTCAAATAATAAGAAACATTAAACTATAAAAGAGAGATCATTCAAATACCTTCTCAGACTGAAAATGTACCAATTAATACTGATTGAGCTTATGGATTTTGTCAAAAAGGAAGAAAAAGTGGTGAGATAGATGTAAAATATAGAGACAGTCTTGAGGCTCAACATACCCCCACTAAGAGACCATTGCATGTCCTCATGCAATTTCAAAATTGAGAGTCTTCACCTTATCACTGCATATGCTCTGACACTTCTACTAGGACATCTAGCTTCATCTTCTTTCCTTTCTTTGAAGTCACTGCTACTCTTGGTTTCTTCATTAGAAGTTTATACTTCAAATTTATGATCTGTGTGTTCGGGTATTTGTTCTTCTTTTTCAATTTCTTGTTCTTTTTGAACCATAACCCCAAAATTAGAAGAGTATTATCATTGATGGTTTTCTAGAGTTGATTCTGCATCTTCAGAGCTCCATTTTACTGCTTTATATGCCTATTTAGTGTCTCTAGTTCAAAAATTTCTTGTTTTAAAGTATTCACTAGAGGTTCTTGTGGAATAGAAGGTTGTTCCTCAAGATTTGATGTCTTTTCTGCATTGTCTTCTTTTTAAAGACTCAATGTAATCATACATATCTTGCTGAACTGGATCAATTTATGGATTTCTTCTACTTGGATCCTGTATAGGAGAAGAAATAATAGGTGATGGCACCTCAAGGTTTTCTTCCAAATCAACAAGTTATGTTACTTATGGGAGTGGCTTTTTTGCTTCTTTGCTAAGTCTGGAACTTCTTCTTACTGGCTGTGGAAGAATTTGAGTTTTTGATTTCTCCATGCTTATAATTTTTCCTTTTTCTTTCATGCTACCTCATTTATTTTTATCTATTTGTTTCTTGACCTTTCCAAACAACTGTGCAATAGGAATTTCATTTTTTGATTGTGCTTGATATGGTTGTTCATCCACAATGAGGTTCTCAAATTTTTTATTTCTACCTCTTTTTCCTTTGTTATCACTATGTTTCTCTTCTTCTTTTTCTTGAAAATGATTTCAGTTTAGAAATCTTCACAAGTATCTCCTAGGATTTTTAAACGAAATTCAATAAGAATTTTTATCGATCCATGATGATCCATTGTATTATCTATGAATTGAAACCTCTTTTGAACCATCCCTGCCATCTTCCTTAAGCTATTCAATAAAAATTATGGAAGGTTTATCTCTTTATCTTATAGAAAATTCATTAGTAACCTAGCATGATAGAAGAACATACAACCAAACCTTCCTTCATAGGTAACAAATTTCTGATTTATCAAAAGCATGTTTCTCCATTTATCCTTAAGAGTTGTGCTAGGAATTCCCTTTTTGAAAATACTAGTGTCCATACCTAGTTTTTTCAAGAACACTTTCCATTATTCTCCACTGGTTCCTCTGTTCTTGAACCATATTTCACCCTTCTTTGGAAGTCCGATAGCTTTTTCCATGAAGGATTTTGTGACTGCAAATTTGATGTCACCGATTTCAACCTCTAATCTGTTGAAGGCTCTAGCAAAAGATTTCATGACTTCCTTGTGAAACCCATCAAATTTATCTATGATGTTAAGCCACTGTGCTTTCTGCAATATTTCCTTTAATTGTGGATATCTCGGAGCATGAATTTCTTTCCTACGGGCTCTGTTCTCACAATCAGACCCATAACTTGCCGAGAGTTTTACCTTCGAGACTGTCTCTTTTGACTGGGTAAATTGAGGGTTTCAATCTAAGCTTGAAAACGTGAATGAGTTATGTTGTGAAATGATAGAGACGTGCAGGTAAACAAGTGAATGAGCGAGGTTTTAGGAGCATGAGTGAGGTTTCAGAATGGGACATGACCGTTTAAATTATTAATGGATGAGATCAGATTTGATCGTTGAGGAGATCATGATGAGGGTTTGGTGGCGAAACATGAGATTTAGATTTCGATTTGGCATAATCAGTTTTAATGATGAAATTTTGAGTTGGCAGTATATGATCATCTAATTTATATATATCAATGTTTTGAACCTTATTATTTAAACAAAATTTTGTATCATACCTTGGATATAGCTAACCTTTTATTGTTTCTTCTTTGTCTTGATTCCTCAAGTGTTCTTTAGTACATTCTTCAGTATGATCTTCAATTTTGTTTTCAGCTGCTTCTGTAAAAAATTCTTGTTCATCTGTGTTGCAGAATTTTATGAGAGTTGTAGAAATTCAACAATTTTGTAGCTAAACTTTATTTTTCTAAAAATAAAGGGGAAATGCAAGGAATTTGAGATTTTTAGAATTGGAATGAAGAAAAACATAAGATGTCAGAATAAATTCTGATTTTCTCCCCCTTTTTTTTTTTAAAGAATAAATTCTAATTTTCACCTTATATTTTTTGTATAAGGATGCCAATCAGAGATTGGTTTTCATACTTATACAATTTTTTATTATTATTATTTTTTATTTAATTTTATTTTGGATATGAAAAACAAAAAGAAGATTAAGTTGGGGAAGAATAAAGATTCATCTTCACCAACTTCATATCAACATTACCTTGAATTTTTTTGACAAACTCCTCTTTTGTTAGTGGCTTATGGTAGACCTTTAGTCAGTGTCCATTTACAAGAAGAGGAACCTTTTCTTCATCGATAGTCCTAATCCTGATTGCTCCATTATCAAAGACTCTTTCAATATCATAAGACCTAGGCCAATGGGTTTGAAATTTCACTTGAAAGTCTTTGAAATTTGAGTCAAATAGAAGTGCCCAATCTCCTGCCTGGAATTTGCTCTCTTTCATGTATTTATCATGCCATCTGGACCTCTATTTTTGAATTAGGCTGGTATTTTGAACCACATATTGTCTTATCTCATCAAGCTCATTGAGTTGTTCCATTATATGCTTTTGTACTTCTGACAAGTCAAGTCCCAATTTGACTGTTGTTTTGAAGGTTCTGATTTGGAACTCTATTGGAAACAAGACTTACTTCCCAGAAACGAGTTCATAAGGAGTATTTCATGTTGTATTTCTCCATGTAGTCTGGTAGGACCATAAATCTTCAGGAAGCCTTGCTTCCCAATCCTTTCTATGCAAATGTACAGTCTTTGTGAGAATTGCTTCAATCACTTTATTAATAGACTCCACTTTTCCATTTTTCTGTGGATGGTATGGAGTAGACTTCCTGTGCTTGATTTTGTATTCTTCCCTGATCTTTTGCACCATTATGGATGTAAACTAAGTTCCTTGATTTGTCACAATTTCCCTTGGGACACCAAAATGAGTAAAAATATCCTAAAAAACAAATGAGAATACACCATTTTCAATAGCAAAATAAAGTGCTTTAGCTTCTACCCATTTAGTGACATAATCAATGCATATAAGAATATACCTCTTTTGTCTTGATGGTGGGTTGATTGGTCCAACAAAATCTAGAGCTCATTTTTCAAAGGGTTCGATGAGTACATGTGGTTGTAAGGGAATTTCATCTGTAGGAACATGTTTCCCCATTCTCTAACAACTGTCACATATTTTAACATACTCCTTGGCATATTTGAAAGGGGAAGGCCAATAATAAACTAAAATAAGGATTTTATAAGCAGTCCTTTTATCAGCAAAGTGTCCTCCAATGGCTCATCATGGCATGCCTTCAGTATTTCAGGTATTTCATCTTCTTGTACACATATTATAATGATGAGATATGGACTTGTCTTGTAGAATTCATCATTTACCCATGAATATGATGCACTCATTTGAGATATCCTTCTCTTTTCTCTAGGAAACAAATATGATGGTAGTTTCCTTGTGGCTAAGTAATTGGAAATTTCTGCAAACCATGGAGATTGAATAGATATTGAAAAAATATATTCATCAGGAAAAATATCCTCTACTAGTGTATCATTATTATCATTTTGAATTCTAGACAAAAAGTGAGCAACTACGTTTTGTTTTCTAGGTCGATCTAAAATGGTGATATTGAATTCTTGCAATAGTAGCAACCATCTTGTGATTCTTCCATCAGTGATATATTTATTCATTAGATATCTAATTGCATAATGATCTGTGTGAATGAAGGTTTCATAGCCAATGATGTAATGTCTAAACTTGTTAATAGCATGGACAACAACTAAAAACTCTTTTTTAGTAACATTATAATTTAACTCAGCAGGAGTAAAATTCTTACTTGTATAGTAGATGGCATATGGGGTCAAGTCTTGTTGTCCTAATACAACTCCCAAAGCTGTATCTGAAGCATCAATTGAGATATAAAAAGGTAATTTCCAGTTTGGTCCTCTTAAAATGGGTGCTTCAGATATATTTTCTTTCAAAGTTTCAAATGCCATTTGGTACTCAGGGTTCCAGTTAAATTCACAATCCTCAATGAGCAATTTGAAGAGAGGAGATGCAATTTTTGTGAAGTTTTCTATAAATATTCTATAATATCTTGTAAAACCAAGAAAACTCCTAACATTTTTTTGACAATTTGGGATTTCTAATTTAGAAATAACTTCAACTTTAGACGAGTCCACCTTAATTCCGTTCCCTGAATTATGGTGTCCTAAAAAAATTCCTTCAGTAAACATCATAAAACATCTTTCATGACTTAATGAGAGATTTTCTTCTTTGCATATTACAAGAACTTTTTTCAAATTTTCAAGGGCTTCTTCAAATTTAATTTTCATAGACTGTAAAGTCATCCATATACACTTCCACACAATCATGTATTAAATCAGAGAAAGTTCCTAATAATGCTCTTTGGAATGTTTCAGGTGCATTGCATAATAAAAAAGGAAGTACTTGGTAAGCATAATTTCCCCATGGACAAGGAAATGTGGTTTTATCGTGGTCTTCAGGTGCTACTTGAATTTGATTATACCCAATAAAACCATCCAAGAATGAAAAATATTTCTTCCCTGCTAATGTATCTAAAACTTGATCTATGAAAGGTAATGGAAAATGATCTTTTAAATTAGCTTTATTCAACTCCTGATAATCAATACACACCCTCCATTTACCATTCTTTTTAGGGATAATTACTAAAGGTGAAACCCACTGAGTGTCTGATATTGGATAAATAAAGTTTACATTCAAGAGTTTTTGTAGTTCTTCGTTTACAATTTCCCTAAGGTTTGGATTAATTATTCTTTGAGGTTGTCTGATTGGTATATAATTTTCATCAATATAGATATGATGTATGCAAGTCTTAGGATTAATTCCTTTCATGTTAGTGTACTCCCATGCATATCCAGAAGAATGTTTTTGCAATGTTTTGATTAAATATTCTTTTTGAAATTATTCTAGGTTTTTGTTTATATTTAAATTATTACCTGGAAAGATTTTAATTGAAGAATTACCAAATTATTCCGTAGAAGATAAATACATTTTTATGGATGATTAGTTTTCAATATTACATTGTTCTTGAAAATTTTGACTATTCTCACATTGTGAAGGTGATTCATGATTTTCTATTGAATTTATAATTTGAATTTCTTCACTAATGTGTGTAATAGAGAAAATAGGTTGTATGCCATTGTCATCATCCATCCATTCTTCATTTTCTACTTCTATCATTTTTTGTTGTTGGAGGATATAGAGTGAATTTCTTTGTTGAACTTCCATCAGAAATAAACATATCACTAGATCTACAACTGATGAAAGCATCAGTTGTAGCTAACCAAGGTCTTCCTAATATCAATGGATGTCCTCCTAAGTTGTTTTTGGGAGTTAAGATCAAAATTCAACTGGATATTCCCAAGAGTCTAAGGATACATAAATGTATTCTAATACACCATCAAGCTTGATTATTGATCTGTCTGCTAATTGCAGTAATGTTGGTGTATATTGAAGATTTGGAAGTTTTAGTTGTTCCATGGTTTGTTTACTCATGATGTTTATGTCTTCTCCTAAGTCGATCAATGTATTTGGGATCTCAATACCATTGATATGTATTTTTACAATGGAACTTCCTGGATCCAAACATCACGATATCTGCAAATTTTCCCACTAAGTGTATTCTTTTTACTTCTTTTGTTTTTCTTCCAGATTTATTTATACTCAAATCTCTTATTGTTTTTGCAAGGATTAGAATTTCCGTAATGGTTTGTAACGAAGGAATTTTGATACAAACGTTCTTCAATTCATCTAATATATCATAGTTAGGCAACAAAATTTGTTTTTCTACCCCTTTGTCAATTTGTAATCTTTCAGAGAAAGGAGGTTTAGATACTAAAGGTTGCTCTATGATAGGAGTTGAGTTTATTGGATTTTCCTGTGTTTGATTTTGAAAATTTTGATTTTGATGAAGAGATGTCCCTTTTCCAGAATGATTATTTCTGTTTTGAAGATTTTTATTTTGATGAAGAGAAATTTCCTCATCAAGGTGGTTAACTTTTTCTTGAATAACAACATAGGGCTTTTTGTTTTCTAATATCCTACCAGATCTAGGTTGAACATTGTTAAGATCTAGTGGAGTTATCATATAAGTTTGGAAATTCTGTCCCTCCATGTTATAAATAGGTTGTGCATTTTTATTTTTTGGGTTTGGGAGTGGCTAAGTAGGTAGTTGGTTTGGCCTTTGTGGAAATGGTAACGAAAGTTGTGGATTATGATTTTGAAATTGAGGTTGTTGACTGGGTTGAGGAAAGTGTTATGGAGGACAGTTCAGATAAGATTGTGGATATTGGTGATATTGAGAATATCTTCCATAAGAATTTTTCATTCCTTGTGCCCAAGGTTGAGGTTGAGAGCAAGGTTGCTGCCATGGCATTGATGAATTCCAGTTATTCTGTGGAGGCTGAGTATACATTTGGGTATTAAAACCTTGAGTTTGTGACCCTTGCCCTGGTATTCTAGAAACAAAACAAAGGGGATCTACTGGATGTGGGGCTATTTCCTCTTGGAAAATAACCTTAAGACCTGGTATAGAAGGACATTTATTTATTTCATGATTTTTTGTGCAAATGACACATGTCTCTATGATTTTTAAATCAAGAGGACATTCTCTTAAGGCATGTTTCTTTTTGAATTTAGGACAGAAGATAGATAAGGCATCACCTTCAGCTCTTTGCTTGTTTTTAAATTTTAAGGTGTCTATTTGCTCACTAAGACTCCCTAGAATATCTGTTTTAAATTCATCAAGAAAATCTCCTATTTCTGCCATACTTATTGTTCCAGCTGTAGATTTATTCACTTTAGAGAGAATAGGATCTCTTGTACTTATCCTAACTCTTGATTTTCCTCTTTAAATATGTATGCATAATTCAGATATATCAGTTAATGCTAGTTGAGAGATGTCTCCCTTTCCCATCATATTAAGAATATCTATCCATTCATCTCAAATGGCTTTCAACAGGAGAGATTTTAAAGTATATTCATCCAAATATTCCATCTTAGTTCTTTTTATATTGTAAATGAATCTTTCAATTAGGTCCTCTAATTTTTCATCCTCTCTTTGCATCATCTTAAAAACTTCATCTTTCCGATTATGAGGTGTGCAGTAATCCTTGTATTTTTTTAAGAATGCATTTTTCATATCCTCCCATGTCCTAATAGAATGTGTTATTAAGCCCATGAACCATTTTAATGTTGCATCCTTAAGTGTTGCATGAAACAATTTCAATTTTTGAGAATATTGTAAGTAGTCATATGATCTACATAAAACATCAAATTCAAATAGAAAATTTTCAGGATGTTCACTCCTTAATCCATGAAAATTGGGAAGGATGGAGGGTGAGATCTTTTTCATTGTGGCAGTTGTATCCTCATCTAATATAGAAAATCCAATAGGGTCTTCTCTATTTTATTCACCTCTTCCTCTTCCTTGTCCTCCATCTCATCCACCTCTATTCCCTCCACCTCTTCTACCTCCTCCAATCCTAGGTATACCTCCTCCTCGTATTAAGGCTTATCCATTCAAATTGTGTACTTCTCCTTCTCCTTCTCCAGCCATTGTAGATTCCTCAGAACTAATATAGGGTTCTATTTTCAGAGTTATTGTTCCTCTTTTGGTTCCTCTATCAATGGTATATTGAAGAATATTTCTTCCTTCTCTTCACTAGGGATTTCTAGCTCTTGGGCTAAGATTTGTTCTCTTGTAGAGGTTAAAAAGATTACTTCTGTTGGGGATCTAGGATCTTCTTCTTCTAGAACTACTTTAGTTGATGAAGTTGGAGAGTCTCTAGGCTGAATTTCTGATCTTAAGACTTCACGAAGTCTATGTCTTACTGCTAGGAATGGAATATGAGTTTGAGATGGTAGTGTGGCACTACGAGGTCTTGATGGAGTGAGTGGTTTTGTTGGAATCAAACTTATAGCTCTAGCTACAAATCTACCCCTAGAATCTCTTTCTCTATGCATGTGATTTTTTTTTAGATTTAAGAGATAAGGCTCCTAATTACACTTCCCCGGAAACGATGCCAAAATGTTTAGTCAATTTAATGTCTTAAACTGCTATCATAAATGATCGACCAGAGTTAGTAATCTTATGAAGTGCAGGTGCACTATATATTCTAGAAGCCTTTATTTCCTCATTCATTGTGTTTGATTTTATATGTTTGTTTTGGTTTTGTGTTTATCTTGAATGTTTAAACGAAATTAAGAAACTAGAAAATTATGAAGTCTAATTTTAACTATCAAAACCCTAATGAGAATTCTATTTTTAACTGATCTAAAGATGCAAATAGAAACAAGAAGGGATTTTAATCTTTTTGTATGTTTTGTAGTTTTATGAGAAGATAAGAAAGTAACTTAAAGAAGAATTTGAATGCTTGAAAAATAAAACTAAGAAGGAAGAAAAGGAAATGTTTAATATTAATCTAAGAAAGGAAGTTGATCTATAAATTACTCTAAAGAAAATATTCTAATGACTGAAAGGTGAAATTTAGAAGAAGGAAGAAAACAAAATGTTTATCTAAGAAATAAAATTGATCTATGATAAATCTATATTGCATAAAAAGAAGTCAATCTAAGTGATAAATATTAACTATGATAGACTATTCTATGCCGACAATTATGATAAGGTTATCTCTAAAACATCTATCTAAATTACTTCTAAATCTATTTAATTAAGGAGAAAGAAATATAATTAAATCATTTCTTAATCTGAAAAAAACTTTTAATCCTTCATATCTAATTCTAGAAAAATATATATCAAAACTTTCTTCTATCCACCAAATGAAATATTTGTCTAATTTAATCCTATGAAAACAAAGTATCTATTTAACTCTAATATTGTTCAATGATGAAACAAAGCATCTATTTTAATCTAAGTTCTATGAATATAAATATCAAACCTAACAATATTAAATTTTAATGATTAAGTAAATTCAAAAACTAATTTAAATGAGGAAAGAAAACATAAAATTTACCTACTGTCCAAAACTAGAATGCCTATCTGATCTATGAAACAAAAGATGAAAATATGTATTTAATGTGCAAGAGAATGCAAGAAAGGTTTCATTCCATCAAATGTAAATGTTAACAAAATTATGGTATCAAGATGTTTCAGGAAAGCAAAATGATCGGAGCATTCAACTTATACGAAAAACACATCAATTAACTATGCGGAAATCATGAAGAATTTAAAATACGAAGTAAATGAATATTAAAATACTAAACCTCTTCTGTGTAGGGGCCCTCCACAACAAAACGGTTTTAAATTCACTTGTGACTAATTACGCATCAGTGATTCTGAACACACCTTCTCCATAAATTGATAAAAACAAACTTTTAATGTGTAATAATATTTCAATAAAAATCAAGCTTATCTCCGATTAAAACAACCCGATATTTATAACAGAGTCAAATTAACTATTTGAGGTGATCTCTCATAAAAAATATTAATTAAAATAGGAATAGAATTCTAAGCAGAATTGCAGTCTTCATAGCTTTCACAATTTTCTACATGGAGAGAAAATCGTGAAGCTTTCAACTTCTCGCCCACTTGTCTTGCCCTTGTGCTTGACTGATCCTTTGACCATGATTTTAGGCGCTATCCTTCTCAATATTGGACATGTAAGTAGGATAAAATCCATGAGTGGATCATTTCCAAACTATCCATGTACTTCGCTCTTTTATTTCTTCTTTGGAACCATCAAACAATGTCGGTAGTTGTAGAAATGGAGATTAGCTACAAAATTGCATGAATTCGGTAGCTAAATACAAATTTGATTCAAATAATAAGAAACATTAAAATATAAAAGAGATATCATTCAAATAACTTCTCAGACTAAAAATGTACCAATTAATACTAATTGAGCTTATGGATTTTGTCAAAAAGGAAGAAAAAGTGGTGAGATAGATGTCAAAAATAAAGATAGTCTTGAGGCTCAACATAAGGCATTCAGGTTGGCAAGAAAAATTGAAAGTAAAATTATGGTGAAAATGAAGCCCACCACTCACATCTATAAAGATGGAAGTGTTGCAACTCCTATACTTCCACAACCTACAAGTTTGACACCACAACAATTGGAAGAAAAAGAGCAAAAGGGCTTTGCTACAGTTGTGATAAAAAATACACTAAAGGTCATAAGTGTGCCGAGAATAAATTATTTTGCATAGATTGTGAAGGGGAGGAAGAAAATGAAAATAAAATTCAAAATAAGACGATATACACCAGGAATAAACCTTAGAGAAAGAATAAATGAGTCCGACCATATATTTTAATGCATTGGCAGGAATTACCACTCCTCAAACTCTGAAGATAGAAGTGTTGAGAATTTGGTGGGCTGGAGATTAATTCAAAATTCTCTTCTTGATAATTACCTGTGAGATTACTTGAGTTACTTATGTATTCTCTTTGTTAGCTTATTAAATATTTCATCAAGTAAATTATCAAAAGACATGAGACACAAGAATTAGGCTCCTAGAGCCAGGGCAAAACCTCCCTCTCTTGGAGAGGAAAACCCACGAGAAATTCTTCTTATAGATCTTCAAGTGACAAGTACCATGACCCAGACTTAGACCCCTGACCTATGGATGCTTCCAAGACCTTGTTACTTCTGCTTTGTCGATCTTCCATGCCGACCTTTCTTTCTAGAACCAATCTGTACTGTCCTTTCTTTGATTAACTATGTGAGAGAAGGCAAACCATCCTCTCTGTTCTCATCAAGCAATGACCCTTATCTTTTCGCATCCAATTTAGACATTCATATTTCTAACCTGATTCCATCATTAGAGAGATAGCCCGAATCTCTTCTTTCAAACTTGTCAGCAACATTCATTCGCATCGTAGTAAATCATATACTTCATGGTGATCCGTATTTCTTCCTGAAATTACCACTGTTCCACTTCAGATAAAAACAACACTTATTGACTGCACTATTACACAGAAAAATCCACACTTTAGATCCTAATTGTATTCATAGGTAAGTACATAATAGTTTAGACTTCGTTACACTTGTTAACATCTCAAATAATGTCCGCACTGAAACACTGCACTTGACTTGAAAATCTGCATTTCAGTTCTGTGTAAACTCAGAGAGAATCCACAATTTGTCACAGGTATGATCCACACTTTGTCACAAGTATAGTCCACACTTTTTCACAGGTATAATCCACACTTTGTCACATTTACTGTCCGTACTTCTTCATAGGTATAATCCGCACTTTATTACTTGAGAAATCCCGCACCTTTTATTGCAGAGATCACTAAAAAACATTGTATGAATGAGTCACAGACATAGGTATATATAGAGACAAATTTATTGTCTTGAGGTAGACCATACCTATAGCTTTTAGGATGAATCATCTAGTAGTTTGAAGGCTGATTTGTAGCACATTCTAAAAGCTTGAATTCCAGCGTTGGTGAGGGCTATTACAAGCCATTCTTCCAAAAGGTCTTGACAAGGTCTTGGAGTATTCTCTAGCTTAGATCCTTCATATGACTGACACTTAATTATATTTATTCCTAGAAGACACAAACCCTAATAGACATTAATAAGAAGTCTATTTAATCTATAATAAACTCTTTCTCATGAAACCCATGAAGCAAGTACAAATACATTTTATTATCTTTGTCTTCTTCTTTACGTAAAATACATAATTACATAGTCAATATGAAGACCGACCTAGTTACACTTTTCAACACTCCCTCTTAACTAGGGAGGTATTCATACAGGTACATGGTCACTTTCAAACTGAAGAATCTCATAAGAAGAATCGGATTGGTAATCACATATCTATAGCATCATATCAACCAGCATTGTCGTAGTGCAAGGCCTTGACTAACAACCCCATCTTTCAACGAGACAATGGGCTACAATGCTGGCGAGACACATGACTTATAGACACCATATTCATTGTCTCTCCAAGGTACATACTCCACCCGGGTGTTCCCAAAGTATGACCTTCTTGGAATATTCTTCTCTTGGGTAGCTAGCCCTCAAAGAATATTGGTCCCTGACTACTCTTATATTGAATGCCCTAACACATTCTCAAAGAGTATCGAATGCCAGATGATTACCCAATCCTCCATTTTGTCTTCCCAAGTGAAGACCAGAATGATGTGTATATCTCTCCCTCTCAGCTAGGGAGGACCTATTCCACAAGGGAATGTACTAATTCTTGTATAAGGAATGTACCTAAGCTCATTATTAGGAATTACCTAGTTTCTTCCAAGTAAGAAACTGATCACCAGGCTCCCTCTCAATCAGGGACCTACAACAACAATGGTGAGACACCCAACTGCTCATGAAGAATTCCTCCCTTCGATGTCATGGATTTCGAAATTGAGTAATATTCAACTTTAGCTCCATATGGTACAGATCATCCATCACTTTTATTCACGATTCATGTCATCTACCAGAAAGTGATTCATCTGTCTTTCTCATCTGCTTCACCGTTATGCCGTGCTACTTTCCTCAGTGATGATATTTCACCATGACATCTTCCTATAGGCATCAACATCCTTTATTCAGATTGACACATATTCTAATGATATGTTTTTGTTAAGGGTATTCTTCTTTACTAGACTTCTATCAGAGTCTACATATCCTCCTAGGAGATCTCCTAGTCACATCTTCTTGGCTTCCAGATGATAACTGCCTCTTGACATGGTTGCATTGCATGATCTCTTCCTTTCTGCACATTCTTTATTCCCAGGAACTTATAAATTTTCTAGTTCCTCGTTCATGTACAACCACCTCATATTCCATGAGGATATATATATTATGTTGATTTAATCTGTTAGTTCACCGACAGATCCACCTTCATAGATCATACTTCTAAATCTAGAAGTATATTACCTTCAACCATATGACTTCACAACATCCAGAGTCAACATGTAAATATATACATACCTCATACCTCATACCTCAACATATAAGTCATCCTTCAACTATTTTACTAGAATGAAGAGCTTCATTCCCTTGGCTTGTTCCATCAATATGTCATCACATCCCAAAATTCTATTTTTCATGATGACCCTTGATCTTGATTACTGCCTTCCATCAATATTGTTATCAGAGAGGTTTTCCAGGAGATGTTTTACCAAGAAATCTAACCATGATTTGATCAGGATGCTACATGACTTCCTATCATACAATCAACAGAAATCACTTAAAGGAGAAGATGATCTCAATCATAGTGGAGATCCCTCGCTTCTTCTTTCTTAGATTTCTTTGCATCAAGTTCTTCTCTTATTTTTGCAATATGGGCTTCTTCCCTATTTCTCTTGTCCTTTTCAGATTTAGGACAATATCTTTTATAATGCCCAAGTTCATCACATCCAAAGCATCATGCTTTGTCCATACTATTCTGAGGACCAAACTTACCGAATATTCCTCTCTTCTTTGACGTGGCTACAAAGGCTTGATTCCCTTCACTTGATCCTATAACACATTTGGCTTTCAATCTTGTTTCCTCTATTTTAAATAGATATCCTAAATTGTGGAATGGTGTCGCTTCTTTCTTCCCATATAAACTTGAAGTTAAGTTTTCCCATTCCTCTGGTAGAGCATTCAGAACCAATGTAGTCATCTCAGTGTCAGACATTACTTCTCCTAGTTCCTGCTATTGATCTCTTATTTCAGAAATCCTCATGAAGTATGGAGTGATTCCTTCTTCCCTTGATAAGTTCATTTTATATAGTTCTTGTCTTAGAGAGATTGCTTCTCCTGTAGTACTCACAGAAAATAGCTCCACTAGTTTCTCATATATTTCTTTAGTAGACTTTAGTTTTGATACATAGGGAATGAGAGAGTCCTTAATGGATTCTATGAGAATCCTTTGGGCTCTAATTTCTCCCTTCATGTACTTGGCATGAGTTGAAGCATCTTATTTTGGGGGTTGGATTGTAGAACCTTTGATATATTCCATACCTTCGTCTTCAATTAAACTCAAATCTGTCCTCTTCTTCCATGCACTAAAGTTTGATGACCCAAATAGCTTGTTGCTCTCTTTACAATAAGCCATTTTGACAAATTTAAGTAAGTTCATAGATACTTAATTGAGTAGGGTGGCTTCAATCTTCCTTGATGATGTTTGAAGATGAAGTCAAGAGTTTATTTTAAGATAGAAATATTCAATGTAGGTGTTCTTAAATCCTTGATGAAGAATACCTTCAGAAGTTGAGGTCCTTCTTTTAACAAAGTCTTGAATGTGAATCTTTTATGGCAAAGATTAATTTCTTGATTGAGTTGATCCTTTAAACGAGATATGAGATCTTTCTTGAAGTAGCTAGAGAGTATTCCTTTTAAAACTAATTTTATTTTTCAAACCAAAATTTGATCTTCGCTTCCTAGAGTGTCTCCTTTGTCAAGCAACCCTTGAGTTCAACACCTTAGCTCTGATCCCATGTTGAGAATTTGGAGGGCTGGAGATTAATTCAAAATTCTATTCTTGATAATTACTTGTGAGATTACTTGAGTTACTTATGTCTTCCCTTCGTTAGCTTATTAAATCTTTCATCAAGTCAATTATCAAAAGACACGAGACACAAGAATTAGGCTTCTAGAGCCAGGGAAAAACCTCCCCCTCTTGGAGAGGAAAACCCACGAGAAATTCTTCTTATAGATCTTCAAATGACAAGTACCATGACCCAGACTTAGACCCCTGACCTATGGATGCTTCCAAGACCTTGTTACTTCTACTTTGTCGATCTTCCATGCTGACCTTTCTTTCTTGCACCAATCTGTACTATCCTTTCTTTTATTAACTGTGAGAGGGAAGGTAAATCATCCTCTCTTTTCTCGTCAAGCAATGACCCTTATCTTTTTGCATCCAATTTAGACATTCATATTGCAGACCTGATTCCGTCATTAGAGAGATAGCCCGAATCTATTCTTTCAAACTTGTCAGAAACATTCATTCACATCATAGTAAATCATATACTTCATGGTGATCTGTATTTCTTCCTGAACTTACCACTGTTCCACTTTAGATAAAAATGACAATTATTGACTGCACTATTACACCGAAAAATCCACACTTCAGATCCACATTGTATTCATAGGTAAGTACATAATAGTTTAGACTTCGTTACACTTGTTAACATCTCAAATAATTTCCGCACTGAAACACTGCACTTGACTTCAAAATCTGCAATTCAGTTCTGTGTAAACTCAGAGAGAATCCACAATTTGTCACAGGTATGATCCACACTTTGTCACAGGTATAGTCCGCACTACTTCACAGTTATAATCCGTACTTTGTCACATGTACTGTCCGCACTTCTTCATAGGTATAATCCGCACTGTATTACTTGAGAAAGCCCACACCTTTTATTACAAAGATCACCGAAAAACATTGTATGAATGAGCCACATACATAGGTATATATAGAGACAAATTTATTGTCTTGAGGCCGACCATACCTATGGCTTTTAGGTAGACTCATCCAGTAGTTTGAAGGCCGATTTGTCGCACATTATAAAAGCTTGACTTCCAGCGTTGGAGAGGGCTATTACAAGCCATTCTTCCCAAGGTCTTGGAGCATTCTCTAGACTAGATCCTTCATATGACTGACACTTAATTATATTTATTCCTAGAAGACACAAACCCTAATAGACATCAAGAAGAAGTCTATTTAATCTATAATAAACTCTTTCTCATGAAACCCATGAAGCAAGTACAAAATACATTTTATTATCTTTGTCTTCTTCTTTACATAAAATACATAATTACATAGTCAATATGAAGATCGACCTAGTTATACTTTTCAACAAGAAGGACATATTAAGAAGAAAAATGTAATAGTGTTGATTTATTCAGGTAGTACCCATAATTTTATTCATTGTAAGGTAGCCAAGGTATTGAATTGCTTACTATACCCAACACCAAAGTGTCAAGTGATGGTTGCAAATGGAGGAAATATAAATTGCTATGGAAAGTGTCAAAATATCAAGCTAACCATGGGGGAATATGTATTGAATAGTAAAATGCTTTCCATTCCAATGGGAGGTGTTGATGTTGTAATAGTAGTACAATGGTTATAATATTTGGGGACGATAGCTTTTAATTTTCAAGAACTTTTTTTTTTTTTTTCTTCTGAAGGAAAGGAAGTTGAATTATGGGGTATCGCAAGGAGGCCGGGAAAGATAATAAGATCTAATGTCACGACAAAGATTCAGAAGAAAGAACAATGACGCGTAATTGCACAATTATGCTCACTAGAAGTTCCAACATAAAAATCATCTATTTCTCGAGATCTCCAAAAAGTCTTGGACAATCATTCCAAGGTGTTTGAAACTCCCAAAGGACTCACACCTATTTGTGTTCATGATCATGCTATTCATTTTATTCTAGGAAGTGTTCCTCCAAACATCAGGCCTTACAGATATCCTTATGTACAAAAGAACGAAATTGAACGTATGATTGCAGAAATGTTAGAGGCTGGTATAATTCAACCTAGTCAAAGTTATTTCTCTGCTCCAATAGTATTGGTGCACAAGAAGGATGGATCATGGTGCATGTGTCCATATTATAGGGAGTTCAATAAGCTCATTATTAAAGATAAGTTTCCCATTCTTGTGATTGATGAATTATTGGATGAATTTCATGGAGCAATTTATTTTACCAAGTTGGATCTCCATTCAGGATATCATCAAATTAGAATGAAGATTGAAGATATTCCGAAAACAACATTTCAAACTCATGAGGGTCATTATGATTTTTTGGTTATTCCTTTTGGCCTTACCAATGCACCTTCTACATTTCAAGGGTTGATGAATTCCATTTTCAAACCCTTCCTTAGAAAATTTGTGTTATTATTTTTTGATGATATACTAACCTACAACAGGTCTTCTAAGGATCATGTTCAACATGTTGATAGGGTGCTCAAACTATTGGAGGAGAAACAATTATATGCAAAACCTCCAAATGTTTCTTTCAAGTACAAGCAGTGGAATATCTGGGTCATATTGTATCTCAGGAGGGTGTTAAGGTAGACCCTAACAAAATTAAATCCATTAAGGAATGGAAAGTCCCCACAACCATAAAGTAGTTGCAAGGATTTCTCGGGTTAACAAGATATTATCGCAAGTTTGTTAAGAATTATGGGAGAACAACAACACCTCTAACAACATTATTGAAGAAAGATGCATTTTCATGGACTCCTGAAGCAACTAAGTCCTTTGAACATCTTAAAGAGGCAATGTGCCAAGCACTGGTCTTAGCTATGCCAGACTTCACAAAAACCTTTATTGTGGAATGTGATGCCTCAGGAAATGGAATTGGTGATGTTTTAATGCAAGAAGGAAGAACCAATGCTTTTAAAAGTTGTCCAATCAAAGGAAAGTATTTACAGAAAGATGTTTATGAGAAGGAAATGTTGGAAATACTACATGCATTAAAGAAATGGCGACCTCACCTAATGGGAAGACACTTCAAGGTAAAAAATGATCATGATAGTATTAAATACTTTTTGGACAAAGACTATCTTCAGAAGAGCAGCAAAAATGGGTCACAAAGATGTTGGGTTATGACTTTGAAATCAACTACAAAAAGGGAAGCTAAATGTTGTGGCATATGCACTCTCAAGAAAGGATGAGGAGGTGGAAGCATTGCTTTGTGCCATTTCTAGTATCTAACTAGATTGGATAACTGAAGCAAGGGAGGAATGGAAGAATGACGAAGAAGTGTGGACACCCATTCAAAAGTTGCAGCAAGATCCTAGTACATCTGATAAATTTAGTTGGAAAAATGATTCCTTATGGTACAAATATCACTTATATATTTGTAAGAATTCCCAACTAAAACAAAAGATTATTTTTTAATTTCACACCTGTCCCTTAGGAGGACACTCAGGCTTTTTAAAAACTTACCACAGGGTGAAGAAATAATTTTTTGGGATGTCCTTAAATCTGATATTCAAAAGTTTGTGGCAGAATGTTTGGTTTTTCAGCAAAATAAAGTTGAGAAAATTAAGACCCCGGGTCTGCTACAACCTTTATCCATTCCAAGTCAACATTGGGAGGAGATTTCAATGGATTTTATCACAGTTTTACCTAAGTCTGAAGGAAAGAGTGTCATCATGGTGGTAGTTGATAGACTTACCAAGTATGCACACTTTTGTGCATTATCTCATCCATTTAAAGCAAGTACAATTGCTACTGTGTTTATGGAAACAATTCAAAAGCTACATGGAAACCCAAAGATTATTGTAAGTGACAAAGATCCCATTTTCACTGGAAATTTTTGGATGGAATTATTTTCTTGTTTGGGTACTCAACTAGCTCATAGCTCATCTTATCATCCTCAATTAGATGGACAAATTGAGATAGTGAACAAATGTTTGGAAGAATATCTTCGTTGTTTTGTATATGATAATAAAACATAATGGGTCAAATGGTTACCTCTGGCTAAATGGTGGTATAACACTTCCTTCCATATTGCAGCAAAAATGACCCCATTTATGGCACTTTATGAATATCATCCATCATCTATCAGATAATATTTAAGAGAAAATTCTAAGGTTCAAGCGGTGGAGATCACATCGATCATTAACAACAAGTTCTCCAAATCTTAAAGGATAACCTAAATTTGGCACAAAATCGAATGAAATAACAAGCATATCAACATCGCAGCAAGAGAAGTTTTGATGTAGGAGACTGGGTATTTTTATGGCTACAACCAAAGAAACAAATGTCCCTCAAGCAAGCTAAGAAGGATAATAAATTAGCGCCAAAGTACTATGGTCCTTACAAGGTGTTGCAGAAGATTGGTACTATGACATACAAATTGGAGCTTCCTGCTTCTTCCCAAGTGCACCCGGTTTTCCATGTTTCATACAACGTAGTTACCGATCAAATAGGTAACTGAATTGGTACCTACTTTTTTGAGGTAGCAAAAAAAGAGCCCGATTTTGAAAAGTGGTGATGCAGAATCACCTTTTTTTTTAGCATATTTTTGACACTTTAATTTTTTTTATTTATGAAGCATGAATATTTGTTTTAAAATGTTTTTGATTTTCATGCTAATTTTGCAAAGTATTGATGCAACATCAACCATTTTTTTTTAGAGGTGATTTTCATGTTGGTAATAAAACATAAAAATAAAATAAGAAAAACATGACAAAAAAAACTCAAATAAATAAACAAATAAATAAATAAATAAATAAATAAATAAATAAATATATATATATATATATATATATATATATATATATATATATATATATATATATAAAATAAGAAAACCACTAAAAATGTAAAAAAAACAAAATTAACTTGTATATATATATATATATATATATATATATATATATATATATATATATATATATATATATATATATATATATATATAAAGGGAAAAAATATTTAAAAGAAAAAAAAACAAAAATTGAACCAAAAAAATAAAAAAACATCAAAAACAATTTTTTCTAAGTTATTAAAAAAACCCATATAATTAAAAAAAATTAAAATAGAAATTTAAAAATAGTTAAAATAAAAAATTAATAATAAATACAATAATAAAAAATAATTTAAATTTAAAATTTAAATAAGAAATAAATAAATAAATTAAAAAAACAATTAAAATTTAAAAAGAAAAGAAAATAAAAATTTTAAAATATAAAAATCAAGATTAAAAAAAAAACATTTTCAAATAATTAAAAAATAAATAAATAGATGATGATGGTTAACGTCCACTCAGACCAATCTTTGGTCTATCAGACCTAAAGAAAAGTGTTATATATATATATATATATATACTAAATTAAACCATTTTAAAAAGTTAAAAATGAAACCGTCGCCACTTGGGCGACGCCGCTCATGCAATTTTTGAAATTAAATTAAAAAATTTGTAGTTTGTTTTTTTTTAATTAAATTTTAATAATAATATAATTTTATTTATTTATTTATTAATTTTTTGTTTTTTATTATAAAATTTATATTACTTTTTAAAATTTAATTTAATAAAATTTAATAAGTTATTATTATTATTATTATTTAATTACATAAAATTTAATATTTTTGTTTAAATTATTATTATTTTTTATTTATTTATTTAATTTAATATTTATTTTTTAGAATATCACCTTATGTGATCCATTGTTACAAGTTATAGAATTCTTTCATAGTAATCACGTGCAATGTTCCATTACATGTGATTACTATCGAAAGAATTCTATAACTTGTATTAATATTTATTTATTTATTTCCATTTTCCATTTTTAATTGATATATATATATATATATATATATATATATATATATATATATATATATATATTTTTTTTTTTTTTTTTAATTTTCATTTTATAAATGTTTTTAATTTTTTTTTTTATTTTGATTTTTTAAAATTTTTATTGTTTATTTCAAAATTTATTTATTTATTCATTAAAGTTTAATATTTTTGTTTTTAAATTTAATTTGTTATCTTGATGATGATGATGGTGGTTAACGTCCACTTAGACCAATCTTTGGTCTATCAGACGTAAAGAAAAGAGTTATTTAGTTTGATTTAAGATTTTATTCCTATGCTCAAAAAGCTTGGAGAGAAGCCTCTCGAGCTCACTATAATTTTGACATCTTAAAAGGCTAGGAAGGTCAGTATTGCAACAAAGATTATGAAATTGAGCTCTAATGTGGTTGTATGCCAGACACTCTAAGAGGATGTGATTTTCATCCTCGATGTTGATATTCTCACAGAGATGGCAGATCCTTTCCATCCATGGTGTTTTAGGAACTGTCCAACGACCTGTTTCACTATGGAGCTCATGAGAGTTCGTTCTAATCTTGGCTATATTAATTTTCTTCTTTGTGCTAGTTAAAACAGATAGATACTTTTGATCTTCTAGCGTGGAGTTGATGACCTCCTTATAATATCTTAATATATATATTTTTAAAATTAATATATATATATATATATATATATATATATATATATATATATATATATATAATTTTATTTTTACAATTTAAATTAAATTTATTTTTTAAAATTTGTTTGTTTTTTTAATAATTTTTATTTTTATTTTTATGTTTTCATTAATTTTTATTTTGTTTTTTAATTTTAAGTTAAATACTGTTTTTTTTTCATTTTTTTTTTTTATAATTTTTTTTTTTAAAGTTTAAAAATTTATTAAAATTTAATATATTTTTTTAAATTTAATTTTTTATTTTAAATTTAAATTTGTTTGTTTTTAATTTAATGAATTTTTTCCTTTTAAATTTAATTTAATTTGTATATTTTAATTTAATTAATTAATTAATTTTTTTAAATTTATTTGGTTTTTTAAATTTAATATTTTTGCTTTTTGTTTTTGTTTTTGTATTTTTTTTTTAATTTTTAATATATTTTTAAGTTTTAATTTTGAAAATGTTTTTTATTGTTTTTTTTCTATTTTCTAATTTTTTAATTTTAAAAGTTGTTTAGTTTAAAAAAAATAATGAATTTTGTTTTTTGTTTTTTTTGTTTTTCCCAATTATTTCAAGATGTTTTTTTCATTTTGTTTAAATTTTTAATAGAAATTTTCATTATTCTAAAATTTTTGTTTTAATTCTTTTCGTTTGCGGGGTGTTTTTTGCACAAACAAAAATTGGTTTTTACTTCTATTTTTAAAAAATGTCGAAAATTTACTCTGAAAAAAAAAAGGGGTTATTCCACAATACAACTTTTCATTTACGGGGTGTTTTTTGCACAAAAAAATTTTCCTTTTACTTCCATTTTTAAAAAATGTCGAAAATTTACCCCGAAAAAGAGAGAGGTTATTCCAGAATACAACTTTTCGTTTTTGGGTTGTTTTTTCATGGTTTTTTGATGTTTTTTTGGTTAGAGTTCCCATTTTGAGGTAATAGTCCCAGTTTGATCAGTAACTATGTTATGCTTAAAGAAGGTTATATGTGACAAACTTCCAGTTCAAACAATATTTCCATAACTTGATGAGGAAGAAAAAATCATATTGGAACCTGAAGCAGTCACGCAAACAAGAACTCGACAACTACGAAATCGATTAATTTTAGAGTATCTCATTAAGTGGAAAAACTTAACCACTAAAGATTCCACATGGAAGGATGAAAATTTTATATAGAATCATCTAGAACTACTCAAGCGTTGAGGCCAACAATTTTTTGAAGGAGAGTGGTATGTTAGGTCCCTATATTACTAGTGTAGTCCCTTATTGTTATTAGCATAGCCCCCTTATTGTTATTTGAGGTTAATTTTAATGTTGATCTCCAATTAAGTTTCGATTTTGGGCTCAAAATGATGTCACCTGAATTCCTAAGATGCAGCTATATGAGAAAATGATTCTTTTTAATTCAATGAAAGTTAAACTAATAAGGGAAGAGATCAGAAAGATTAATGCATCAATCAAAATGCAGCAAACAAACTGCTCCCCAACTAGCTTTTACTTTTCAATTTTCGAAATGCAAGTTTTAAAAAGTAAATACGATTTCACTTTCACTATCCCAAATGCAACTCATTCAAAAGTAAAATGATTTCTACTTTCACTAAGATGCACTTAAATTAATTTTTTGTTTTTCTTTTCCGCTTTGAATGATGAAATTCTCCTGATGTAGCAAATGCACCTTTAAGTTTTCAATTATTCAAAAAATGTAATCTATTTCCAATAAGAAATTCCAAAAGCTAGCCTTTCAATGCAAGTAATCTTATGCACTTAAAAAGTAATTTTTGAAACGAAAACTAAAAGGATGCAAAAACCGGTTTCTCTAAAAAATCACAAAGGTTACCATTTTTTGACAGCAGAGAATCAATATTTATTGAATGATACAAGTAGTAAACATAGGTTTTAATTGACCTAAAACAAAAAGACCCAATCAAAACAAAAATTTTACCACTTAAATCAAAAGACCAATTTGCACTTTTCCAAGAGACTGAAAACACTCAAAGCAAGAAATAATGCAATCAAAGCAAATAAAATGTTTCAAGGATCAAGACACACTAAGGAATTTCCAGAAGAAAATCTAAAAGTCTCTATTTTATAAGACCGACATGAAGCTCTAGTTAACACCAGTGGTCTGTAGCATGATTGTTTCAACAAAACCCAGTGCTGGCAGCGTGACTGTATATGTTAAAAATCATTTTGAGCAAGGAAAAGAGGGATAAAACAAGCAATTCTTGGGGAAAAAAATTAGACTTGATACCTCAAAACACTTACAAGCGAGAATATAGACTGAAAAACAAGCCACACAAGCGGTCGTTCAAAGGTTGGCCAAACTAAGCACGGAGATAGAAAATTAGAAGAGGGCGAAAAGGGTGTGGACTCCCTAGTGGAGTCACCAATTTGTTATGTAGGTAATCCCTTCTTCGGAAAGAAGCGATCCCTCTAGCCCAATGAGTTGGTTTATTAAAAATTGTGACAAAGAATGCAAGCTTTCCTAATTTAACATCAAAATAACATAAGAGAGGGAGATGGCCTACCTCACTCCTATGCAATCGCTTCCTCGATGTTGATGTTGATCCTTTTGCTTCCAGGCTCGCTCCTCGCTATACCTTCCTCGCTATACCTTCTGCATTCAAATACTTGCGAGAAATATCATATGAAAACAAATAGAAGAGAAGTAACACACACACACACACATATATATATTTCAAAGTAAATGGAATGTTGGTGTTGGAGGCCTCCTTCGGAATGGAAATCCAAGTCCAAGCCAACCTCTTTAATATCTTATCCTTTCTCGTCAAATTGACAACATCTAGGTGTAATCAGGCAGAAGAATGGAAACCAGCAATGACAAACCAAGACTCACTAGCATGGCACTCTTTTATAGAAGAGCTCGAGAGGTTATGAATCCAAAAATGAGGGGAAAAGTCCTCATCTCAAAGGGGAAAATCCTTGGAGATAAGATCAAAGCTTCAAAATGAGAGAATTCGACCATATCCTCAACCAACAAGTACTAGACTTCTGTTCTCAAGAGTTCTAGAAGACGAAGCTTTTGCTCCATTTTTGGAGAACCTGCTTGAAGAGGATCATCATGACTTTACTGCTAAATTCTCGCACTGCCAGTGCCATTCACAAGTTAGAGACAAGGTTACAAGTGCGAGGTTTTTTAGGGGAGAACTGTGTTGGGCTTGTAAATTAGGGGTTTTTACAAACTTTTGCAGAAAGGCTTCAAGGCATTTATCTTTTAGGTCTTCAGGGATATTTTAAGCATGTTATCCAATATGAATAAGTTTTAACAGCTTTTGACGCTTTGTGACGTTTGTGGCATGAGCGAAACAAAAGATGACATTGGGGATAAGAACTAAGGAATGTGACAAAATACTGTGTACAGTGTCTCATTCATATATCCTCTGCTAAGGAGGAACAACCAACACAAGGGAAAGGAATAGTTCACTACCCATGTAACATAACATCAAGGTTTCTAATGAAAAATATTTGTTTCCAAAATTCAAGCTCTTACTTCTTTCTTTTGTTTCCCTGTAAAGAACTTAAGTAGGGCCCAGTCAAGGTTGTACAAGGGACCTTTTTTTTGTTATCTTTCATTTATGTAGTTGTATTTACTTAGCTTCATCAATATTTTTTGTTATGTACCATTTCATGGAAGTATTCTTAGTGTTTTATAACACTTTTCAGGCATGTCATTATAGTCAAATTAGTTGCTTTAGTCATTTCATTATTAGATATCATTAAGAGTCTATTTTATAGCAATATCAGTTATTTTTCCCATCAAGTACATTTAATTTATAACATATCATTTCAAACTATTCAATTTCTACATATTTATTTTGTATTATTTATATTGTAGCATTTGTTCTTGCATGCGAAGTATTTCAACTTATCCTATGACACTAAAGTGGCAATTCCTTTACATCATTAATTGATTGGGTACCATTTATAACTATTGTTTTCTTCACCTATAGTAAATAGGCAAGCACTCTCTTCATCCCTTTCTCTTGGTGCATTTGACTTGGGACAAACAAAGTGTAGAGCCACTAGTAGTGGAAAGTAAGGAAACAATGTAAATAGGTTGAGATTGGACATCCTTCTTGTCATTAGAATAGTTCTTTCATTACTAGAATTAGCATGTTTTTCTTCTAGTATATGGATAATTTTATATTTGTAGACCACCTCATTAACACAATGAAGAAGAAGTCTTTTGATCTATGATACATACACTTAATAAGTTGAAAGGATATTTAGTAAACCAACCCTTTTACATTAGCTTGTACTAGTGTATTTTTCACACACTATTTACAACATCTCATTAAAATAGCATGTTATGGGTTAATGATTTAAAATTAAGTGGAGGAGTTCAAAAATCTTGTTGCAATTCTTTGTCCCATCACCTTTTGGTTTCGCAACCAAGGAGGTGTAAAAAATTACATCACATCATTTTTATCAAGAAAAAAAACAAATCTTATTAAATTTCATGTATCAACCTAGAGATAGGCTTGGTAGGTTTTTATCAAAAACTCATGTTATTAAAACAAGTACAACTAAACAAGAACAATAAGTTTGTGAGACATACATTCAATAAATCTTTGAAGAATTTAGAGAGTTACTTGGAGGAGGAAAGGAAACTCTTGCAAATTTATCTGAATCAGGAAAAGGATCCCTATCTCACCATAACATGGCTAAAAATGGAGATCGTGAATTTGCAATCTTTGAGTTCCTGGAAACCAAAATGAATAATATTAATCATTTTTCACTTCTTCACTTTCATGGCTCGCACAAGAAGATGCTAACACTTTCCCTTTTGGGTTGAAGTTTCCCGCTTGACTTGTGATTATGCATTTTATGGTTAAAAGCTCAAAATTTTTCCCTTTAGATTGAAGGAATTAGCCTTGATATTTTTTATGTGTTTAGAATGAAATAGAATTCAAAGTTGGGATCAAATAAAGGAAACATTCTTTGAAAAGTATAGGGACTACTACAAGGCTAGGGATACCATAGATGAAATCTTTAGAACGATCTAATTAGAGAATGGATCCTATGAATAATATGAGGAAATATTCGATCTCAAATAGTAAATAAATCATATTTTCACATTGGATGATAACTCTCTCAAACTTGTAGAAATTCCTTGTAGATTCAAACTGCTAATTGTAATTTACTAAAATAATAGTCTTGAATCTGCTCTACCAATTGTGGAAACAATTAAACGATCATGAAATAAAAAAGCATACAAGAGAAGGAATTCAATCACACATTACACAATTATTTTTAGGGGAAATCCACAATGAAAATCCCCTCTTATCTGTATATTGCATTAATTAGAAAAATAGAGAATATTACAATGCTTTGCTCTATTTTGAGCAACCTTTGCACTATCAAAATCTATATCACTTCTCTATAAGCCTACTCTAGTCAATACTTAACCAAATACAAGCCTGCCCAAGTCCATGTTTCCTCGGGAATTAACCCCTATTAATTAGGGAAATTACTCATCCATAACTGTGCAATCCATCACAGGAATTCATCCAATTGCATGCACCACCTGTACAATTTGGATGATTATACAACTGATAGTAAATTTCCCTTGAACTCCAATATAAACTAGGTAACTCATATTTCATGCATGCATGATTTATTTATGAACTTTTTTTTATCAATTATCTAGTTGATCAAAGAGTACACAACCCACTACTTGACCCCCCACTAGTTCCTCCAATAGTTGGAACTAGTTTAAATGACTTTAAATCAATTTTACTGAATTAATTAATTACAACTCAAAATAAACTCAACCAGGGTGTTGAGAATTCAATAGGGTAATTATTATTTTTAATTCTCCCTTTCATGATAGCTGCTTGTGTTTCATTTTTACTTATTAGCTTTTTTACTTATTATTATATGTTTGAAGCATCAAACAACTACCAAAACAATAAGAACATTGACATAGTATACAGCTTGCAAGCCAGGGCTAAAACCTCTCCTATTGAGAGGAAAACCCTTAAATCTCTTCTCTTGTTTATAGATTCTTAAATTGAAGAATTCCATTACCTTATGACTAAGACCAATACCCTCAACGACCAAGACCAACCTCTTGAGATGATGTGGCAACTTCGATCTAGCCAAACCTAGTCAAATCTCTTCCAGTAGTGCTTCCTTGGCCTCCTACTACAGATCCAAAATTTCTACCTTACTGCAACTGATGCTGCCACACGTGGGAACTTCAATCTTGTTTTAGAGCCATCCTCTGACCTTCTCGTTCCTTTCCCTGAATCCTAGAGCTTGAGAGAGACCCTTGGTGACCTTCAATTGACCTCTTTGCATCCTTTTCTCCAATATTGAACTTGCAGATGGATTCCCTAAGTCTTGCGCAAAAAATCTGGTCCTCTTTAGCATGTGAGAGAGAGAATTAGCCCAAAAAAATATATCCTTCATCCTTCCTATTATTCATTTCCTTCTCCTTCCTCTTCTTCGCTAGAATGAGAGATGTAAGTGAGTGCAGAATGGAGGACGAGTTCTTCTCTCTATATAGGCTTCTCCAAAGGTGGACGTGGCTCTTCATTTAGGTCTACTTGCCAGTTGCTAGGCCAACTTGGTCTTGGAGGGTATTTCGACACTTTTAAAGACAAAAATACTTTTCTTTACAATTTACATTGTGCCAAGTGGGGTATTCAACTTATGACAATGATTCTTTTGACTTCTTGACCTAGGAAAAAACTTAGAAGCACTCAATGGGTGCTTGACCTATTAAATAAAAGAACTCAAGCATGAAAACCATGCTCCAAAATAATAATAATATTTTTTCTTTTCATTTTATAATTTACAAGAATAAAAAATTCATTTCATACTTATGAAGACCAGACCTAGTTACACATTTTTCAACACAGGGCTCCTAAAAAGTAGGAGACACTCTACATGACTCAATTTAGGCCCTCAACTCAAATTAACTGAACCAAATTAATCAAACTAACTTATTTAACTCATTCAAGTTGCCTTGTGATATGGAATTACAATTTTCTCCTAATTTAATTCAAGGGGAAATTAAATTAGGGTCTTTCTTGGTGTCATTTTCAACAAATTTGTCTTTCTTATAGGAGTAAGAATGGAAATTATGGAGACCTTGAATCTCCTTGAAAATAAATACATCTTCGATTTGGAGTACGAAGATGCCATATTTGTATTTAAAAGCTACTCTAGTGCTACAAGGAAGAAAAGAAAGAACGGAAAAATTAAGGTGCTACAATTATTTAACTATGAAATTGTTACTAAAAATGAATTAGGAGGCTTGTTAGAGGATATGAATACTATTATTTTATGCTCATTGGTCATGTATATGGAGACATTTTGGATAAAAATGAAGAAAGCAGGAGAAAAAAGAGCTCTGGTTATTTTATGTCCTAAATGCACAAAAGAACATGCTAGAAATATATGTCCACCTAACAGTGTAATTTTTTTTTGTAATTTGTGAAGAAAAACATACAAATAAAAAAATTATTCATCTCCTTGTGTTAAGGTTGCTTATCATTGATTTTAGGAGATTGTGCAACCACTATGCTTCATCAAACAAAGAACGCAAGATTTAATTTGTCCATTCCAAAAAGGTATGCCTTACTCCCCATTCTCAATACTTTGTTGGGTATAAAACACAAATGCATACTCAAAATTTGTATCCTCCTAAGAACCTAACTATAAATACAAATTCAATTGAAATATCAAAACCAACCTCAACAATTCAACCATTTCCACCTCAACCTCCAATGCAAAACCACCAACAAACTAATCCCCACAATGATGGAGACCTCTAAACTAGTAGCAACAAGCATTGCGTCCACCTCCACCATATTATAATTATTCAATAAGAAATAGTCGATAAGATCCAAAACAACCCACGTGGAAAGTTCAAACAACTCTCAATCCAAACAATAAGTAAGTTCAACAAGTGCATAATAACAAGATGACTTACAAAACCTGCCCTATATATATTCAAGAGATCAATCAAGGATCAAGGAGGTAATAAACACCCCTGTAATCATTACACAACCTATAGAAAATATAAATCATGAGAAAGAGGAATCTCCTCCTTGTGAACAACGTATCCTTGAACCAATCCCACCTTATCTTGAAAGGCTAAACACCAAGAAGGCTTGCACCTCCTAAGAAAATGACTTCTCTTATGTGCCAAAATCCTTATCCTCCAAGCTATTAAGAATGTATCTATTTACAACAAATTCATAAAAAAGGAATGCATTGAGAATCATGGAAGAAAGAGGAAATATTCTCCTTAAATGATTTTTATAGGCCAAGTAGCATAGTTTGTCATGTGCAAGAGAGAGAATTTACCTCTAAGTACTTAGATCTAGGCAACCCTATGGCGAATTTTTATGCCAACAAGAACCTCATCTAGAGTACCTTAATATACCTAAGGTTAGCCGTTAAAATCATGGAAAATACGTTATTCTTAAACTATTCCTTTAGGAACTAATAAGAGACACACCCACTATACTCTAGCTAGGAAATATAGAAACTATAAATTCCAAGGAGTGTTAGCTTCACGAAAAACCTGTATCGTAGTTTTGTGAAAATTGAAGGCTTAATGACCAAGGACAATAAGAATGATATAAAATTGCTATTGATTTTAAAGAGGTTTCTTGGAAATATTTACGCAGTGTTAAGATTCACCATATAACAGTTGAAACAATAGAAATGTGTTGCTATAAAACTATGAAAATTAACACTAATTTCATAGTTGTCCAAATAATATCAATTGCTCGTTGTCCTTAAGAATCATACAACAAAATTTGCATTGGATTACATGGATATGCCACCTTTACATAAATAATTATTTGTAACCATTAGACAACCTCCAAGAAGAATGAACTCTAGCTTTAAAAACACAGTTAAAGGAGAATTTCAAACAAATTTATATGCACGGTTCATTTATCCAATATATGATAGTGAATGGGTTTCACCTCCAATTATAATTCCAAATATGAATTGTAAATGGAGGATGTATGTATATTACAGAGATCTCAAAAATTCAAGAATAAAATACCACTTTCACTTACCTTTCATTGATCAAGTATTGAATGTCCTAGCAAGAAAACAATGTGTTCCTTTTTTGGATGTGTTTAGTGGATCAAACCAGATATAGATAGATTTTTCTTGGGGATCAAAATTAAACTATATTTAATTGTTCTTGGAGGACATTTACCTATTTCCTTTGGCCTTTGCAATGCTCCTGCAACTTTCCAAAGAGTTGTATTAAGAATATTCTCAAATCTTATTCATGACACTATAGATATCTACATGGATGATTTTACACCTTATGGTAATTCATAATTCTAAGAAGCCTTGAAATATTTTGAAAAAGTGCCAGGAATATGTGAGGAAATGAATGTATCACTAATTCATGAAAAATACAACATGCTCAAGACTGTAAGGACTATCCTAGGTCAACATATCTTTCTAGAGGTATTGAAGTTAACCAAGATAAGGTGAAAGTAATCAAGTACTTGCCTGGACCCCAAAAACAAAGTGATGTAAGGAGTTTTCTTGTTCACGCGGAGGTACTATTATAGGTTTATCAATATCTTAGCAAACTACCCTCCCCCTTGTTGATATTTCTATCCAAGGACTTTGAATTTTGTCTTATAACAAAATGTCAAACATCCTTTGAAGATAGAAAATAAAACTCATCTTGGCCCCTATATTTCAATGTACCAAGGGGATCATTCCCTTCCACCTACATATTGATGCATATGAGAAGGAATTAGGGGGAATTTTTGTCCATCAAGAAGATAAAATCCCTTTTGCAATCTATTTTATCAACAAAAAATTATCTTGTGCAGAGTTGAATTATATTTTCACTAAGAGAAAAATTGTATTTGTATATGCCATTAACAAATCTAAACACCACATCAATAGATACCAAATATTTGTATATAAAAATCATGATGTCATAAATTATTTAATGAATAAAGTTGATATTAATGATGGGATAATTAAATTACTTTTATTGCTCAAGAATTTGATCTAACAATCCTTGACAAGTGTGACAAATAGAATGTTGTTGCAATTTTTTTATAAGAATAACCAATATTGCAATTGATAGTTTTCCTTAAAAGATTCTACTTGCAACATCCATGTAAAATCCTTTGTTTGTTAACATATACAACTACTTAGCTATGGGGAGGTTTCCTCAACCCTTCTCTTACAAAGAACATTGCAAGATTGTTAGGGAAAGTTCCACCTATACTTGAATCAAAGGATTTTTATTCAAACTTAGACAAGACTAGATCCTATGAAACTGTGTTAGGAAAGATGAAATACATGATATCCTCCATGTTTTCCATGAATAGCCTTGTGGAGGCCATTATGTTGCTACAAAGAGGATATCTTACAATATTTTACAATCAATATATTATTAACCTACTCTTCATAACGATATTAAGCATCATGTCACTTGTTTTGTTGAGTGACAAATGATGGGAAAACCTACTAAGAGGGATGATATGCCATTACAACTCTTGATTTCATTAAATATTTTGACAATGGGGCCAAGAATTTGTGGGTCCCATTAACCCTCATTTAAACCAAAACATTGCATTCTAGAGTACACTAGTTATTTGATGAAATGGGTAGAATTTAAGGATAGCCACTTATGGATTAGGGTTGAGGCCATTAGCCATGAAGAGATTATTAGAATCCATGTAAACCTAACCTCTAATTTAGATATTATCCCCATTATGGAAGAGAAATAAAGATTCAAGGAAATTTCTCACTTTGATTACAACATTGGACTTTCTAAGGAAGGGGCACAACACACATGCCAAAATAGATGGAGTGGAATTCCTCGTGATCTTCAAAGGAAGGATCCTCACTCCCATTACAACTTACAAGATGCTCTATTTAAGGCCCAAATATGCAAATAATCCTTTAGGAAAATCAATCTCAAGTGGATTGGGCTTACATTCAGCCTTCCTCTCTTGTTTTACCCTACATCTACATGAGAAATAGATTTATAAAAGGAGAAGGATGAATGGATGAAAGTGAAAAATACATAAGGTATCATGGTAATGGTGTCATTACTCAATTTGAAACATGTTACTTTATATAAGCATGCAAAGATCAACATGAATGAAGAAAAAAAAGGATAAGATGGATGATAAGAACTACAAACAACATTCTTGAGTTTCTCAAGGGTGTGAAAGATTTACAACCATGGTGTGATGATGCACCTCCAAATTATGGAATTTGAGGCCCATTTTGTAGATGAGATGAACCCTTCCTTGTAAAGTAAAGACCTATTTTGAATGTGTTAAATATGACTAAACGTTGAGTTGTGTGATATATGTTGATTTAGTTACGATTTTTGATAATCTTATGCATTTCTAAAGTTGTGCTAATCATTTGATGAAGCATGTTGAGTTACAAGGGAAACTTTCATCAACCTATACCTAAGATAAAACAAGGATTATTCCCCCTCTTCAACCTTCAAAACATCCAAGCCTTTAACAACTTAAGACATACAATAGACAATATTTCAACTTAATGTTTTTATCAAGTAAGATCAAAATAGGAGGGGATTTTACTCCTGAGAAACAAATCCTTGATTTGAGGGATCCTAGACATAAGAGGCCTTTTATTAAGGACTAATCAAAGGGATGATTGATGATTCCTTTTTGTATAAATGGTAGATAGGAGATACTATTTAGCTTGTTGTATTATTCTTAGCATTGAGAATTATATTTGGAACTGTTGTATTTAAAATTTTCCAAAATAATTCACTATTATGAATTGAGTTCCTAAAGCAAAATGTATGTTTATAGATTTTGTGCTCTTAATGCTTTCTTTGGGTTGCCTGTCGAGACCTTTAGTAGGGACCACTCAAGGCTATACAAAGGACCTTTCTTTTTTTTCAACTTTAGTTTTTACAAGTGTCTTTAGCTAGCATCATCATTGTTTGTTGTCATGTATCATTTCCTGCAAATATTCTTAGTTTCCTATAACATTTTGAAGCAAATCATTATAGTAGGATAACAATTTTCAAGCACATCATCATAGTAGGATCAAGTATTTTATACCATTACATTAATAGATGAGTTTAAATCTATTTTATAGAAATATCGATGCTATTTTTTTTGGCATGTACATTTACATTATAGTGTGTAATTTCCATTTGTTTAATTTTTACATATTCGATTTATGCTATTTATACTGCTACCTTATTTTCCCATGATGTAACACCCCATTTCTGATTCCCAAAAGGTTGTGCAAACAGCTCACAAAATAGAAGAAAATATATATCAACGACTTAAAAATTATCCACTTCGAGGGGGAAACCTCCTATGCATTACATAAATGAATAATTCTTGGATGATTCAAATGAAAAAACCTACTTTCTATAAATACGAGTCTAAGGGGTCACAATATAATCAGAGCCTACATAACAATAATAATGTAAGGGCACACAAATAACAACATTGGGCTTCTATGGGGCACAATAATAACAATATGGGGACTACATGGGCACAACAATAAATATAAGGGCGCTACACTAACAATAATAATAAGGGGATACACTAGTATTATAGGGACCTAACATGCCCCTCTCCTTCAAAAAAGTGTTGTCCTCAACGCTTGAGTATTTATGGATACTTTTGTATAAAATTCTCATCCTCCCATGTGGAATCTTCAACGGGTAAGTTCTTCCACTTGATGTGGTACTTTGAAATTGATCGATTTTGTAGCTGTCGAGTTCTTATTTCCGTGACTGCTTCAGATTCCAATATGATTTTTCCTTCATCGTCAAGTTCTGGCAATATTGTTTGAACTGGGAGCTTGTCACCTATAGCCTTCTTTAAGCATGAAACATGGAAAACTGGATGCACTCGGGAAGATGCAGGAAGCTCCAATTTGTATGCCATAGTACTAATCTTTTGCACCATCTTGCAAGGACCATAGTAATTTGGTGATAATTTATTATCCTTCTTACCTTGCTTGAGAGACATTTGTTTGTATGGTTGTAGCTGTAAAAATACCCAATCGCCTACAGAAAAACTTCTTTTGCTACGATGTTGATCTTCTTGTTGTTTCATTCGATTCTGCACCAAAGTGAGGTTATCCTTTAAGAGTTGCAAAACTTGTTGTTGATGCTTGATGTGATCTTCCACTACTTGAACCTTAGTTTTTTTTCTTAAATATGATGTGATGGATGGTGTATGATATCCACAAAGTGCCATAAATGGGGTAATTTTTGTTGCAGTATGGAAGGAAGTGTTATAGCACCATTCAACTAGTGGTAATCCCTTGACCCATTGTGTTTGTTTATCAAATACAAATCAATAAAGATATCCTGCCAAAAATTTGTTTACTATCTCAATTTTCCCATCAGATTGAGGATGATAAGATGAACTATGAGCTAGTTGAGTACCCAAACAAGAAAATAATTCCGTACAAAAATTTCCTGTGAAAATGGGATCTCTGTCGCTTACAATAATCTTTGGGTTTCCATAAATGCAGTAGCAATTGTACTATCTTTAAATGGATGAGATAATGCACAAAAGTGTGCATAATTGGTAAGTCTATCAACTACCACCACGATGAAACTCTTTCCTTCGGACTTGGGTAAACTTGTGATAAAATCCAATGAAACCTCCTCCCAACATTGACTTGGAATGGATAAAGGTTGTAGTAGAACCGGGGTCTTAATTGTCTCAACTTTATTTTGTTTCCAGACCAAACATTCTACCACAAAATTTTGAATATCAGATTTAAGGCCATCCCAAAATATTTTTTTCTTGAACCAGGTAAGTTTTTAAAAATCACGAGTTTCCTCCTAAGGGAGAGGTGTGCAATTCCAAAAGAATATTTTGTTTTAGTTGGGATTTTTTACAAAGATATGAGTGATTTTTGTACCATAATGAATCATTTTTCCAGCTAAATATATCAGATGCACTGGGATCTTGATGCAACTTTTGAATGAGTGTCCGCACTTCTTCTTCATTCTTCCATTCGTCCCTTGCTTTGGTTATCCAATCTAGTTAGATAATAGGAATGACAAAAAGAAATGCTTGCACATCCTCATCCTTTCTTGAGAGTGCATCTGCAACCACATTTATCTTCCCTCTTTTGTAGATGATTTCAAGGTCATAACCCAACATATTTGTGACCCATTTTTGATGCTCTTCTCAAGATAGTCTTTGTTCCAAAAATTATTTAAGAATATCATGATCTATTTTCACCTTGAAGTGCCATCCCATTAGGTAAGTTCTTCATTTATTTAGTGCATGTAGTATTTCCAAAATTTCCTTCTCATAAATAGGTTTGTGTAAATAATTTCCTTTGATTGGGAGGCTTTCAAAAGTAATGGGTCTTCCTTCTTACACTAAAACAACACCAATTTCATTTCCCGAGGCATCACATTCCACAATAAATGTTTTTGTGAATTTTGGCGTAGCTAAGACCGGTGCTTGGAACATTGCCTCTTTAAGATTTTCAAAGGCCTTAGTTGCTTCTGGAGTCCAAGAAAATGCATCTTTCTTCAGTAATGTTGTTAGAGGTGCTGATATTCTCCCATAATTCTTAAAAAACTTGCGATAATACCCTGTTAACCCAAGAAATCCTTGCAGATTCTTTATGGTTGTGGAAATTTTCCATTCCTTAATGGATTTACTTTTGTTAGGGTCTACCTTAACATCCTCATGATATATAATATGACCCAGAAATTCCACCTCTTGTACTCCAAAGAAACATTTGGAGGTTTTTGCATATAATTTTGCCTCCTCTAATAGTTTGAGCACCTTGTCAACATGTTGAACATGATCATTCCAAGCTTGTTGTAGATTATTATATAATCAAAAAAATAATAACACAAATTTTCTAAGGAAGGGTTTGAAAATGGAATTCATTAACCCTTGAAATGTAGAAGGTGCATTGGTAAGATCAAAAGCCATGACCAAAAATTCATAATGACCCTCATGAGTTCTAAATGTTGTTTTTCAGAATGTCTTTATTTTTCATTCTAATTTGATGATATCCTGAACGAAGATCCAACTTGGTGAAGTAAATTTCTCCATGTAATTCATCCAATAATTCATCAATGACAAGAATGGGAAATTTTTCTTTAATAGTGAGCTTATTGAGCTCCCTATAATCCAACACATGTGCCATGATACATACTTCTTGTGCACCAATACTACTGGGGCAGAGAAAGAACTTTGTTTAGGTTGAATTATATCGGCCTCTAACATTTTTGCAATAATATGTTCAATTTCGCTCTTTTGGGCATAAGGATATATGTAAGGCCTGATTTTTGGAGGAACGCTTCCCGAATCAAATAAATAGCATGATCATGATGGCGAATAGGTGGGAGGCATTTGGGAGTCTCAAATACCTTGGAATGGTTGTCCAAGAATTTTTGGATAATTGGAGAAATAAACGATTTCGATGTTTGAACTCTAGTGAGCATAATTATGCAATTACGCCTCATTGTTCTTTATTTAGAAGATTTTCCATGCCATTAGAGCTAATTATATTTATTGGTTTCCCTTTAATACCCCTTAATTCAAATTCCTTTCCTTCCCAGAAAAATTCGAGATTTTTTTTTGAAAATTAAAAGTTATCGAACCTAAAGATTGTAACCATTGAACTCCTAGTACCACATCAACACCACCCATTGGAATGGAAAGCATTGGGCTATTCAATACATATTACCCCATGGTTAGCTTGATATTATGGCTATCTTACAATGAATAAAATTATAGGTACCACCTGAATCAATCAACACTATTACCTTTTTCTTCTTGATATGTCCTTCTATCTTGAGAGTTTGAGGAGTGGTAATTTCTACCAATGCATTATAGTATATGGTCGGATTCATATATTCTTTCTTTATGGTCGGTTCCTGGTGTATATCCTCTTCTTTTGAAGTTTCTTGTTTTTTTTCTTCCTCCTCTTCACAATCTATAAAATAATTTCTTCTCAGAAGACTTGGTGTATTTTCTATCACAACTGTAACAAATCCATTTTTCTCTTTTTTCTTCCAACTGTTGTGGTGTCAACCTTGTAGGTTGTGAAAGGCTAGGATTAGCAACACTTCCATCTTTATAGTTGTGAGTGGTAGGCTTCTTTGTTGCCATAATTTTGCTTTCAATTTGTCTTGCCAACCTGAATGCCTTCTCCAATGTATCAGGTTCCCAATGAATAACCTCATGTTGGATGTTATACTTTAAAGTCCCTATGAAGGCATAAATCCTATGTTCTTCTGGAATATTATTTACCCTTATATTCAATTTTTGGAAGTCCTCAATGTGCTCCATCATTGAACGCTTTTGTTTGAGATTTATCAATTGGATAAAGAAGATGTTGCTATATGTATCCTCATAATGTGCTATGATTTCCTCCATAAAAATTGACCAAGTGACAAGTGCTTTACGAGAACAAAGCCATTGATACCATATAAACTGATTTTGTTCTAAATATAAAGTTTCAATGCATACCTTTTGTGTGTTTTTCACATTATGGAGCTCAAATTATTTCTCCATTTGTAGTATCCATGTTATCAGATCCTTGCCTTCAAACTTCCTCATATCCAACACTATAGGCTACAAAATCATGATTAACATTTTTTTTCTTCTCATCATGAGTTTCATCTAATACCTTTTCGCCATTAGGAAGCATTTCTTGTAGCAAATTTGTCAAATATTATTTTAAACCATTATTAAAATATTCTATTTTTTCTTCTATACCATCCATATTAGTTTTCATGTCCAATTTTAAACCATCTATGTCATCTTTGGTTGCTCTTTTTGAATTCAAAATTTGTTGCCTTGGTCCCTTAATTTTGATATATCATGCTGCAATTATTCCTCTTCATGCATCATAATAGAGTTTTATTAGGGATTAATGGGCTTAAAATTATTTTTTGGAAGAATTTTAGAACCCAATAAAAATATCCATGCTTCAATATTCCCTTGGAATCACTTCAAACTGATTTTTCAAACAAAAGTTATGCAATTTTTTTTTTTAAATACACACGTTTTTCCTTCTTTTAGGAGCTAGGTATTGAAAAGATTGTAACTCTGTACTTTTGGATCTCCAATATTTGAAATTCAGTTCTCTGGTAGCTCTCTAAGTCTTCTTTCCAATTCCACATTTCAGATCTAATTTGGATTCTTCAAGATAAAGTTATGCCCAATATGCCACAATGACCTAGTTATGGAATGGTTCAGTAGAGCGAACTTGTACGACGTGCCACGTGTCACTGTTTTGAACTTCGGCCCTTAAATTGATACAAAAGAAACTACAGTCCGCGAAATTTTGGTCAATTCTTATAGAATTCCAATTAGACATCTGAAACAAAAGTTATGATGATTTTCCCTCGGTCACCTGTTTGAGATGAAATCCTGCAGCCTGAAAAAACCATAACTTCCTCAGATAATATCTCCTAAAGTATAACGAACCAAGATATGGAATTATTACATGAAGTTACTCAATATTTTGGCTTCTCAGCATAATAATTTAATCTTTTGAACCTTTGTAGAAAATTTTTTTTAGCGAAAATTCCAAGATGACCTATTTGCAACAACGAAACCCTAGAATCCAAAGCTCTGAAACCAAATGTTATGCAACCAACTCACAAAATAGAAGAAAAGATATATCAACGACTTAAAAATTATCCACTTAGAGGGGGAAACCTCCTTTACATTATATAAATGAATAATTCTTGGATGATTCAAATGACAAAACCTACTTTCTATATATAGGAGTCTAAGGGGTCACAATATAATCAGAGCCTACATAATAGAAATAATGTAAGGGCACAACAATAACAACAGTGGGCTTCTATGGGGTACAATAATAACAATATGGGGACTACACGGGCACAAAAATAACTATAAGGGGGCTACACTAACAATAAAAATAAGGGACTACACTAGTATTATAAGGAGCTAACAAAAAATGTGATGTAATGTATATATGTTAGGTTGTGGGCCAATTAGTATGACAAAGGGCCAAGTAATATAAATGACGTACATAATGTTATTAATAAAAATACATTGTTGGATACATGAAAAGGGGGATTGAAAAAATGGGGGATATGACTCCATGAGAGAGGAGTGAGAGGGGGATTAAGGGCGCCCAAAGGGCCCAAAGTCAAGACAATGATATTTTATTATTTTTCAATGTACCTTACCTTAGCTTATATCAAGGGACAATCAACCTTGGGACATATTCCAAAGTAGTCAGGTGGACTTCTTGGCATGGAAAGTGGAAAGTTAAAATCATGCATACATGATCCTTACCTCTAAATGTTGAGGGCCGTCTCATGGTCATTCTCACCATCATGTTATTCAAGGTCCATCCTAGTATGAGTGGAAAAGGAAATGGAATGAAGCTTGTAATGAAAGAAATTTTGTTGGGAAAAATATTATGGGAAATACTTGTAGATCCCAACATTGAGATTTTATTGGGAAATCTATGTTAGAGCCAAGGAAAGAGGTGTGATAGCTTCAGGGACTACATTGCAAAGGAATGGATCCCATTTTAGGTTGTATAGATTTAACAGGAAAATGGAGCTGGTGATTGGAATAGTTGAGTAACTAGTGGGAAATGGGCTTGAATGAGAGAAGAGAGTTATAGTTCATCCTCATGGGTTCTTATCCCCAACACGGGGGTAGTAATGCAAAAATACCTAGTGCATAGTGCCTATGAATGGGAGGAATATTCCATGCTAGTAGTTAGTTGGTGTAAATTATTATTCAAGTTAAGTGTTATGTTGTGAATGTTTTATAAGTTTTCTTTATGCTATGAATTTAGGTGTATAAATGGTTGTGCGCTTGATAAATAATTTCACATCTACATGTATGTACCTTCGTATGGGTTTTTCATGAACTTACATGATATTCTGCATATATATTTGTATCACATTATGGGGTATATTATGATTATGATATTAGAGCATTAGTGAGATGGTTTAACAAATTTGGAAACTATGAAATTGATAAATAACATAATGCATCTCAAATTAGTATATGGGGACATTACATATTGGTATCAGAGTGAGCTACAACATTGGGCTTGCATGTGCCAGAGTCATCATGTTGAATATAAAGTTACAAAGGCAAAACATTTTGATGATGTCTAGAGATTATTTTTCAAAATTCCCCAATCAAAATTGGGGAAATATTTTGTATATTTGAAGAGTTTTGGTCTTAAGGGTTAAAATATCTAATTTTAAATTATATATTAGCAACTTAAGGTCTATAATTAGGCAAAATTTTGAATTGAAGAGTGGTCGTGGAAGAAATTGGGTAAAAGCCCCATTTTTTAGGTCAAACCTATTGAAAAAGTAATTCAAGGATATTTTAATTTTAGGTGTAGAGGTATAATTAAGGTGAATAGGGCCAAAATTGACCTTGAGAAGCTTAAATAGAGATTCCATGGTGGTTGAGGGTGAAATTTTGGAAAATGATTTTTTTTTAGAAAAAATGGAATTTTTGGATTAAGGGAATTTCTCTATACAATGGTGAAACTGAGGCCACATGTTAGATGATGCGGTAGTCGTAATGTGGACTACCACAGTGGTATCATAAGTCGTGAAAATGTGACAAGGGCCACTAAGGTAGAAGGCGATGAGTTGAGTGTGCAGGTGGTGGGCTCACAATGATGTTAGTACCATGAGATAAAAGTAGTTTATGAGAGTTTGAAAAGGTGTATTTGGGGTTGGTCCTCATATCCTTACAACCAATTAGAGGTTAATGTGTGGTGGGAGAGTGGTAAGTGTTTACCAAAATTTGGGATTGAGCTAACTCCCATGCAACACAAACCCTTATAGTTCATGGTAACCATTGATCTCCACTCAACCTCTATTGTCTAATCAGGCAAATGAGCAAGTTGTGCACTAGGAGGAAAATATTGTGGGATGGGATCCGCGAGCACTAGGTGGTGGGTGGTAATGGAGGTGGGACCCTCCCAGGGTTTCAAACATGTTAGAGGGGAACTTGTTACAAGTGGGGCTTGTAAATTTAGTTTAATAAAATAAAATAGAAAGAAAAGTAAAGAGAAATGAAAAAAGAGGAAGAATAGAATGAGGAAGAAATCTTATAGATGATAGTACAAGGTCACGATGGCCAAGGTAGTGATACAACATCACCTTAATTTTCCAAGTGGACCTAATGTGCCATGCCAAAAATCACATAAAATTTTCATTTTGACCATAATAGGAGTAGAAAAACTTAGTTATTAGTGAAATTTTATAGGTATGCCCATATTGTCAATACTTGTTGAAGTGCTAGTGAGAGCCACTAGCCAATTATGTACCATTTTGCTAGAAATTCCAAAATAGAGGTTCTAAAGAAAAAGGTGGTGCTTAGTGGAAGACAACATATTAATGATGAGATTTTTACAAGGTGTTGCAAAGGTAGACATGAAAATACCTAGTGAAGCAATTGGTTAGTTTCCAAGGAGTTGGAGTGGAGATGCCAAAACAGGGAAAAAGCCACTATTTTCAGCCCTTTTTAGGCATTTTGGGAATTTTAAGGGGAAAGAGGGACCCTAGTTGAAAAAATGGTAATTTTTATTACTTAAACATTTTACCTACTCATTAAGCTAAGCAATATTGCCTTCATATCATGTCAATTGGGTGGTTGCAATGAATGATTGGGATCCTGCCCACCCAGGTTCAATTCCCACAAGTGACATGATGAACTTTGATGTAATGGACATAATATGTAAATTCCTCATATGGAATATATGGATATTTATTTGTAACTTCGTGATGTTTTTTCATAATTTCTTAGTTTGGGATATAGTTAGTTTGGCTAAAAATTCTATTTGGGAAAAAGTGAAAAGTTGTCATTTCCTTATTGCTATAAATTTAGAGTAGAGCATTACATCATAAATATGAGTGCTTTTATGAACTCACCATCATCAATTTTACTAATGTATCTTATAAATGTACTTTTATTCTTTGCATGTTTTTTTGTACAAGTGTTGAAATTTGGTGTATGGGCGTAATTACACTAGGAAGAGATGTGCACAAAAGGGGTAATTTTTTTTGGCATATTCAAAAGACTATAACTTGCTACTTAGAGATATGAATTGAGCAAGGGAGTAGTCATTTAAAATCTATTGAAGAATAGAATCCTTAAAGGGGCATAAAATATGCATAATTTTCTATTATTTTATAGTTATTCCTGTTACCACAAAATATGACCCTGACAGGCTGCTCATCAAGTAGAATCTGAATAACTATTTCAAACCAATATTTTGGCTAAGGCTTGGCCTCCTCAACCTGAGAGGGCTCTCTCAATAGGTTTAAGATTTTTGATTAATGATTAAATGGCTAACTCTGGGAATAAAAAGGATAAAAATGTATAACTGGTTGAATCAAAGATTAGGAAACACTCATTGGGCCATGGAGTCAAGATGGTCTTCAAAAAAACATCATAATCTATCAAACATGGAAGTCAAGGCACTTGGAGTCTATGTTTATAAGTGAAAACAACAACACAGTGAATAAGCACAGTCTACAAGCATGTGAAGGAAGTTAGAGAATTTTCAATGAATTCTAAGTAACACATACTCATACCACTACAAATAGGTAATTTAAAAAGGCCATAGTAATGTCAAACACATAAACCCCTTATGAATCTTGAGTATTAAAACTGATCTCTGTATTAAGTTGAAAGATCACAGTAACATACAATAACACAACTGCTTTTCTAATGAAAATTCCAACCTTGAGGAATTCGACCTCATGCTTCATATAGAGTCTTTACATTTCTTGGATTTCATAATCCATCATTAGGAGAATTCGAATTTCTAAAATTGACACCTATCTACTCATAAAACAAACTCTTAATTACCAACTAACAACTAACTGTCTTCTAGGAGTTCTAATACAAATAGGAGTGAAAATCCTAAACATGTCTAAAAAAACCTTATCTAAAACGTAAATACATTCTTTGATAGCTGCTAATCCATATCTTCAACCTTTATGATGCTTCTAGCTTTGTGGTAAACCCTGCTGATTCATGACCTAACTGTCCTAAAAACCAGGAGACAGAGTTTCTTGATTTTTAGCCCTTAACCTCCATGCTTGTCTTCGAACAGTTTTGCTAGCCTTGATGACTATTTTGTACATGCAACATAACATTCCATAAACATTTCAACCTTCCACCTGTGCAAAAATAAACCTTCGAAAAAATGAAAAGGAGATGAAATATGACTGTGCTACGAAAATAGCTTGTTTTCGTAGCACAATTTTTTTATACCAGTGTAAAGCACTTCCTTTGACCATTCTTTCTCTTGCTTTTCAATCTGAAACTTCATTTGTGATATTGATCTTTCCACTAGCAATACTAAAATATGAAAACCAACAGTCCTTACCTCCCAATTTCATGCATAAAATGCCAAAACTTCACCTTCAGTAGTTTCGTAGTGCATTATGAAACTGCTATGTATGCTCTCTTAACACCGTTTTTTCCAAAAATCTACAGTTTTGAGGATATTTAAGATTTTTTAAGGATTTATATCAACATCAAATAGCTTTAATGGATGTCCTCCTTCAAAAATAATCTTTATCTTCATGACAAAACTGTTTCAAAGATTTATCATTTTTTTGCCCTGTTTCGTTGTTGCTGCAACTGTATTTCTAGGTCTTCAATTTGCCTCCTCAGTTTCCTGTTGGTAGCCCTTAATTGAACATTCATCATTCTCACATATCTAGCCTCTTTAATTGCAGGAACAATCCAAGTAAAGTACTGAGCTTCAATGCTTATTGTTTCTGGTTTGGAAACCTTTTCAAGTTCCCATAAAGCCTTTATCCTTTTGAAATTTGTCTTTTCAGCAGCATGCCTTCTTTCTCTCTTCCTTAGTTTAGCAATTTAATAATTAGTTGATTTCAACCTTTGTTACATTTCTTCATAGCTGGTTTTTTTCTATCTGAGTGGAAAATACTCTGTTTTTGTCACCTTCAGGTATTGGTGATGAAAGGTGTATGAACTCTTCTTGAACAGTGGCAGCTTCCTCTTTTTCTCCTAACTCAACATTGAACTCTTGCATCTTTTTAGATTGCCTGGTTAAAGGATTTCTAGGCTTAAACACAAATGCTGCAACCTCATCCTCAAATTCCAGTTTCTTAGAAGATTTCATCTTCTTAGGTTTTCCTTCATGAAATTTTATGAAATCTGCCTGTACCAGAGGGGATTCTTCAATATCAATGGCTTGTAAAATATCATTTAAGTTGCCCTTTAAGCCTGGACTCTCTGCTGAAATCACTAATTTACCCTTTTCTTTTTCATTTTGACTTCTAGTCAATCTCCTTTGAACTGGTTTACTAGCTGACTGTTCTTGTGTCATTTCTCTAACCTCAGCTATCTTTTCTTTTGTAGGTTGAGGAGGCTCAAGAATAACCACTGATGCTTTACTCACTTTCTCTTTCACTTGCTTTCTAGGTTTCAACTTGACAAATATTTTTGACCTGGTCATTACAGGCTTACTAGTTTCTGCTGGCGCAGTTTCTTTAGCCTTAGGGCTATTGCCTGTACCTTGGTTTTCCACTCCAAAACCACATAAAAAAAAAATGAAGACCATTCTCTGTTGATCCTTTGAAGTTCATGTAAAACTATCATTTTAATTATACCATGATGGAAAAGGGAAGTTTCACATCCTTGAGTTTTCATTTGCACTTTATTTTCCATCTTAGCTATACTTCGATACAGGAAGAAAGGAAAATATAAAGAAATCATGCCAGTAAAATGAAACATGAGTTTAAAATGATATGAATATACTTTATGATATCTTCCCTCATAGGTGAAATACATTTTGTTGAGATTGCAACAAGATGATGAGCTTAGTGGAAAGGAGTCGCCTTCACTAAGTGGGCCCGCAGGCTATTTTTGGCGCAAAGTCTATTTTTAGACATATGGATCATGTTCTATGAGTTGCAGGTCGCTATTTGTGGATGGTTGGTCAAGTCGGAAAAAATAGATGGACTTATATTTTTAGACATATTGGGCGGAATCTATTTTTAGATTGCCAGTCTAAAAATAGATATGTCGAATATTATTATCTCTTAATAATATTTAGACTCTAAACATTATCTTATTCTCTTGGAGCACTTCAGTTAAGTGCACAGATGTGGCACAGGAGCTGACAGAAGGAATTACGCTATTCCTAGGGGTTATGTGGAGCTATTGCATGGATGCTTCAGTTATAACTCATGTGACAAAGTTTGGTGGAGCTGATTGAGGAGTTAATGGAGTTGTGTTCGGTTTAACTAATCTAAACATAGTTGAGCTATTTGTATCTAGTTTAGCCGATTGATACAATTAGTGAGAGTGGTGTGAATTAATTATTAATTAATTCGCTAATTATAAACTCATTAATCAACTAAATAATACACTCGCTATCCTGTTGATATGTTTCAAAGGAGACCAGTGCAGAGATAGGTGAAAGAGAAGGTTAACTATCAGTTGTGACTATACTGTTGCATATTTGCAACTACCAGTGATTGGAGAAGCCCATGAGGATTGCGCAGTACAAGCCAAGTGGTTTATGTTATTTAATGAGCTATCCTATAGCATTGATTACGCAATAGAGTCTGGCTATTAGGTGGCAGAGATTGGAGCATGTGTTTTGCTAGATCTAGCTTGATTAGTGTGTAGCAATTTGAGGTTGTGTTGAGAGCTTGTGAGGAGCTTTGTACAATGATTGTTACATGATATCTATGACATATAATATACATATAGTTGGGGGTTTTCAGCTTTAAGCTTTCCCATGAAATACTGTGTTCATATGTGTGATTGTTTATGGTTTTAATGTGTGCATGCAATTGATTTTATTTCCGCAATTAATGATTAATGGTAGAATAGATTCTGTATTTTGCATGAAGTTAAAATAGTGTGTGATCAGGAGAATATCAGTGAATAATATATCAGTTATTCAAATTTCTACACCTTTGAATGTTGAAGAGCAAGTTGGCATAGGTGTCTTTGATGTAGCTCCTTGGAGTTTCCTTAGTTAATTCTGTTTCTGCAAACTCTGGCTTCAGAAACACTTTACATGGTTCCATATCAAATTTGAAGTTTTTGAACCATCTATCTTGCCCCTTAGGAATCTCTGTCACCAAAGTTATGATCTCAGGGGTTACTTCCAAGTTTAAGATTCCAACTTTTGTGTTTCAACCAGTGAAATGTAGAGCAAATTCCTTTGACACTTGAGTGTGTCCTCCCTGCAATTTTTTCACAAAATATCCAACATCCTGTTTTCTTGAAAGCCTCCATCACTGATTTATATTTGACTAGAGCCTCTGTGCTTTCAGGCTCTGTTCTTAAACAATGACCAGACCTGTGATTTTTCCTTTATTCTGTCATCTTTGGCTTTGAATTCCTGTAACAAATCAACCTCGATTGCTTATGTTTATTAGCCTCGCTTGCTTATGGTAGTCAGCCTCGCTTGTTAATGGTGATCAGCCTCTCTTGTTAATGGTGATCAGCCTCACTTGAAGAATAAATGAGAGAAGCTTTGGTAAGAGATTACCATGAGCTTAGCATTCAAAAAACAATCTGTTTGAGTGTTTGCATGCAAACTGCAATAAGAAACCCACCAATCCTTTCGAATTTGAAATTACCTATCATGATGACCCCTACATTTGAAATGATGGATTTAAATGGTTGCATGCCTTAGAAATAACTCCTAGCTGACACCTAATGATGAAAAGTTAACGGAATTTGATTGAGTTGATGATTTGACAAGACTGCCTACAAATCCGCAATTTCGTAGCGTGCTTAGTTCATTTTCAGGGGTTTGCGCTACGAAAATAGCAGCGTTTTCGTAGCGCAAAACATAATTTTTACACTATTTGCACTACGAAAACGAGGTTTCGTGGCTAATTCAAATTTTTTTTCAAATGGCTTAAAATATGACTTCTAAAAAGGATTGTGTGACCTTTAAGACATGGATAAGGCTGTTTAAACTTTATTTGGATATGAAAATGGGACTCTTACCCTATCACCTACCATTTAAAACATAAAATGGCCCAACACCTATCTAAGACCATGATTAGGAACGTTGTAAACTATCCAAGTTAAAAAAAAACTTTTATGGTGATAAAAATTCCTATCTAGGAGTAATATGTTATATTCACACTTTGTAGATTTATGAAGACTAGAAGCATGGGAGATGCCTAGAGAAATCATAGTCATGAGGAATAAGGGAGGGGAATAAACATTAGTTTGGACTATAAGGAGACATAGTCTAATGGGCGTAGGAGTAGAATAAAGTCAATATAGTTAATAAAAATAATGAGGAGATTAAAAATGGAAGTATAGAACTACATAGTTGATAATGAGAGAATAACTAGAGCTTAAGAAGAAGTAAATAATGTCAAAACTCATTTTCTACAAAATTTAGAATCAATTGTAAAGAAAATTCAAAGTTAGATCAAGTGCAATACACGGGGAAGAAGATAAACCTCATGCATGAATGAAGAACTACATAAAATTCAAGAATTCAAGAAATGCTAGTAAGACCCACAAACCACATTACTCACATACTTATTCACTAGGAAGGCACATTCATCTGATGAATCATAAAGAAGCCCAAAAGTATCCCTTATTAGGCATCAAAGGAGAAGGTATGAATTGGAAAATTTTCGAGGAAAGCTTATGAAGCTCAAACCACTAATATTTAATTGAGAAAATAAGAAGGGATAATAGATATTTTCTCATCTCAATAGTTATGTAACTAAGAAATACTTATTTTCTCATCCCAATACTTATTGTTTTGAACATCATTCCATTGGTATCTTACAATATCCTAATTGGAATGCTGGTTCAATAGGCATAAACTTGTCCTAAATCACCATAATGAGTCATTTAAATGTCTTTGTGAAGAAGGAAAATAGAGATTAGTGAAAGGGATTCTAAGATCCATGTCCATAAGAAAATTTTTAGTGTTACAATTTAGAGATGTTTAAAAAAAAGTTGTTAATTATTTTTAGCCCATGTGGAAGAGCAAGCCAAGAGTAAGGGTCCACATCTTAAAGATTGTATAGTGCTATAACATTTTCAGGATGTAATTGGAGAAATTTTACGTTTTCACCTAAAAGAGGCATGGAATTTTATATTGATTTGAGACATGTTACAACAATTTTGTCTCTATCCCTTCTATAACTTCATAATTTCTTAAACTAGCCGAGTAATGCTCTGATACCATAATTATAATGTACCATATCATACGATACACATATATATGGCTAATAACATGCAAGTTCATGCAAAACTCATACAAATATACATATATGCATATGTGAATTGAACACACAACATTTGATACACGTAAACAAGATAAAACACATATAAATCATTTACAACCTAGCACTTATATTGAATAATAATAAACACCAATAGGTTGCTAACATGGATGTTCCTCCCAGTTGCGGGAACTATTGCACTAGCTATTTTTACAACAGGCCACAACCATGTTGGGGCTATGAACCCACCAGGATGAATAAGGAAATGTGGAAGAACAAGCCAAGGGTAAGAGTCTAAGCCTTAAATATTTCATAGTGTTATTTTGAGGATGAATTTGAGAAATGCTAGGCTTTCCACCCAAAAGAGACATAGACTTTTATATTGATTTGAGACATGTTACAACAATTTTTTCTTTATTCCTTCTGTAACTTTATAATTTCTTAAACTAGCCGAATAATGCTTTGATACCATGATTATAATGTACCCTATTATATGATACAAATATATATGCCTTCTAACATGCAATTTCATGAAAACCCATAAAAATATACATATATGCATATGTTCTTCAAGCACACAACATTTGATACACATAAATGCACAACATAAAAAGCATATAAAACATTTACGACAGACCAATTATTTTGAATAATAATCGACACTAATTGGTTGCTAGCTTGGGATGTTCCTCCTAGTCGTAGGCACTCTTGCACTAGGTATTTTTGCAACATGCCACCACCATGTTGGGGCTATGAACCCACCAATATGAATAAGATTTATCTTGTTTTTTGTGAAACCAGCTCCAAAAATAGAACAAAAGAGATATCAATGCCTTAGAAATAAGCCACTTCGAGGGGGCAACCTCCAATACATTACATGAATGAACAATTCTTGGATGATACAAATTAGAAAACCCCATTTCTATATATAGGAGTCCATGGGGCCAAAATGTAATCTTAGTGGGGCCACAATGTAATTCTAGACGACCTAACAATAATAATTTAAGGGCACAATAATAAAAATATGGGGGTTACAAGGGTACAATAAAAGCAATAAGGGGGCTACACTAACAACAATAAGGGACTATACTAGTAATATAGGGACCTAACATGCCCCTCTCCTTCAAAAAAGTGTTGTCCTCAATGCTTGAGTAGCTCTGGGTGCTTTTGTATAAAATTCTCATCCTCCCATGTAGAATCTTCAGTGGGTAAGTTCTTCCACTTGATGAGATACTCTGAAATTGATCGATTCCGTAGCTATTGAGTTCTTGTTTCCGTGACCTCTTCAGGTTCCAATATGATTTTTCCTTCCTCATCAAGTTCTGGAAATATTGTTTGAACTGGAATATTTTCACCTATAACCTTCTTTAAGCATGAAACATGGAAAATTGGATGCACTCGTGAAGAAGCAGGAAGTTCCAATTTGTATGCCATAGTACCAATCTTTTGCAACACCTTGTAAGGACCATAGTACTTTGGCGATAATTTATTATCCTTCTTAGCTTACTTGAGGGACATTTGTTTGTATGGTTGTAGCCGTAAAAATACCCAATCTCCTACATCAAAACTTCTCTCGCTGCGATGTTGATCTACCTGTTGTTTCATTCGATTTTGTGCCAAATTCAGGTTATCCTTTAAGAGTTGGAGAACTTCTTGTTGATGCTCGATGTGATCTTCCACTGCTTGAACCTTCTAATTTTCTCTTAAAGATGATGTGATGGATGGTGGATGATATCCATAAAGTGCCATAAATGGGGTCATTTTTGCTGTAGTATGGAAGGAAGTGTTATACCACCATTCAGCTAGAGGTAACCACTTGACCCATTGTGTTTGTTTATCAGATACAAAACAACGAAGATATCCTTCCAAACATTTATTTACTATCTCAGTTTGACCATCGTATTGAGGATGATAAGATGAGCTATGAGCTAATTGAGTACCCAAACAAGAAAATAACTCCATCCAAAAATTTCCAGTAAAAATGGGATCTCTGTTGCTCACAATAACCCTTGGGTTTCCATGTAGCTTTTGAATTGTGTCCATAAATGTAGTAGCAATTGTACTTGATTTAAATGGATGAGATAATGCACAAAAGTGTGCATACTTGGTAAGTCTATCAACTACCACCATGATGACACTCTTTCCTTCGGACTTAGGTAAACCCATGATAAAATCCATTGAAATCTCCTCCCAACGTTGACTTGGAATGGATAAAGGTTGTAGAAGTCCCGGGGTCTTAATTGTTTCCACTTTATTCTGCTGGCAAACCAAACATTCCGCCACAAAATTTTGAATATCAGATTTAAGGCCATCCCAAAAAAATTCTTTCTTCAACCTGTGGTAAGTTTTTAAAAATCCTGAGTGTCCTCCTAAAGGAGAAGTGTGCAATTCCAAAAGAATATTTTGTTTTAGTTGGGAATTATTACAAAGATATAAGCGATCTTTGTACCATAAGGAATCATTTTTCCAACTAAATGTATCAGATGTACTAGGATCTTGCTACAAATTTTTCATGAGTGTCCACACTTCTTCGTCCTTCTTCCATTCATCTTTTGCTTTGGTTATCCAATCTGGTTGGATAATAGAAATGGCACAAAGCAATACTTCCACCTCTTCATTCTTTCTTGAGAGTGCATCTGCAACAACATTTAGCTTCCCTTTTTTGTATATTATTTCAAACTCATAACCCAACATCTTTGTGACCCATTTTTGTTGCTCTTCTGAAGATAGTCTTTGTTCCAAAAAGTGTTTAAGACTATCATGATCAGTTTTTACCTTGAAGTGTCTTCCCATTAGGTAAGTTATCCATTTCTTTAGTGCATGCAGTATTGCTAACATTTCCTTCTCATAAATAGGTTTCTGTAAATACTTTCCTTTGATTGGATGACTTTCAAAAGCAATGGGTCTTCTTTCTTGCATTAAAACAACACCAATTCCATTTCCTGAGGCATCACATTCCACAATAAAGGTTTTTGTGAAGTCTGGCGTAGCTAAGACTGGTGCTAGGCACATTGCCTCTTTAAGATGTTCAAAGGCCTTAGTTGCTTCAGGAGTCCATGAAAATGCATCTTTCTTCAATAATGTTGTTAGAGGTGCTGCTACTCTCCCATAATTCTTAACAAACTTGCGATAATACCCTGTTAACCCGAGAAATCCTCGCAACTTCTTTATGGTTGTGGGGACTTTCCATTCCTTAATGGCTTTAATTTTGTTAGGGTCTACTTTAACAACCTCGTGAGATACAATATGACCCAGATATTCCACCTCTTGTACTCCAAAGAAACATTTGGATTTTTTTGCATATAATTGTTTCTCCTGCAATAGTTTGAGCACCCTGTCAACATGTTGAAGATGATCCTTCCAAGACTTGCTGTAGATTAGTATATCATCAAAAATTACTAGCACAAATTTTCTAAGGAAGGGTTTGAAAATGGAATTCATCAACCCTTAAAATGTAGAAGGTGTATTGGTAAGGCCAAAAGGCACGACCAAAAATTCATAATGACCCTCATGAGTTCGAAATGCTGTTTTTGGAATATCTTCAGTCTTTATTCTAATTTGATGATATCGTGAATGAAGATCCAACTTGGTAAAATAAATTGCTCCATGTAATTCATCCAATAATTCATCAATCATAGGAATGAGAAATTTATCTTTAATGGTGAGCTTATTGAGCTCCCTATAATCGGGACACATGCGCCATGATCCATCCTTCTTGTGTACCAATACTACAAGAGAAGAGAAAGAACTTTGACTAGGTTGAATTATACCCGCCTCTAACATTTCTGCAATCATACGTTCAATTTCGCTCTTTTGGAAATAAGGATATCTATAAGGCCTGATGTTTGGAGGAACACTTCATGGAATCAAATGAATAGCATGATCATGATCACGAATAGGTGGGAGTCCTTTGGGAGTTTCAAACACCTTGGAATGATTGTCCAAGACTTGTTGGAGATCTGCAAAAATAGATGATTTGATGTTGGAACTTCTAGTGAGCATAATTGTGCAATTAAGGGTCTCGTTTTTCTTTCTTTAGAAGCTTTGTCATGACATTAGAGCTTATTATATTTCCCCGGTCTTTGTAATACCCCGTGATTCAAATTCCTTTCCTTCTGAAAAAAATTTCAAGAAAAGTTCTTGAAAATTAAAAGCTACCGTCCCCAAAGATTGTAACCATTGTACTCCTAGTACAACATCAACACCTCCCATAGGAATGGAAAGCATTGAACTATTCAATACATATTCCCCCATGGTTAGCTTGATATTATGCCATTTTAAGAGCAATTTATAGTTCCTCCATTTGCAACCATCACTTGACATTCTGGTGCTGGGTATAGGAAACAATTCAATTCCTTGGCTACCTTACAAAGAATAAAATTATGGGTAATACCTGAATCAATCAACACTATTACCTTTTTCTTCTTGATATGTCCTTCTATCTTGAGAGTTTGAGGAGTGGTAATTCCTGCCAATGCATTACACGATATGGTCAGACTCATTTCTTCCTCTTCTAGGGTTGGTTCCTGGTGTATATCCTCTTCTTGTTCATTTTCTTCTTCCTCTTTGCAATCTATGTAAAATAGTTTCTTCTCGGCACACTTATGACCTTTAGTGTATTTTCTATCACAACTGTAGCAAAGCCCTTTTTCTCCTTTTTCTTCCAATTGTTGTGGTGTCAACCTTGTAGGTCAATGAAATCTAGAAGTAGCAACACTTCCCTCTTTATAGAAGTGAGTGGTAGGCTTCCTTTTCGCCATAATTTTACATTCAATTTTTCTTGCCAACCTAAATGCCTTCTCCAATGAATCAAGTTCCAAAATGCGAACTTCATGTTGGATGTTATCCTTTAAAGTACCTATGAAGAGATCAATCCTGTGTTCCTCTGGAATATCAGTTACCCTTATATTCAATTTTTGGAAGTCCTCAATGTGCTCCCCCACTAAACCCTTTTGTTTGAGATTTGTCAATTGGCTAAAGAAGGTGTTGCTCTTTGTATCCTCATAATGTGCTATCATTTCCTCCGTAAAAATTGACCAAGTGACAATTTTTTTACGAGAGCAAAGCCATCGATACCATATAAATGTATTTTGTTCTAAATGTAAAGTTGCAATGCGTACCTTTTGTGTGTTTTTCACGTTATGGAGATCAAAATATTGCTCCATCTGTAGTATCCATGTTACAGGATCCTTTCCATGAAACTTCCTCATATCCATTTTTGGAATATGGTGGTTCTTCCCACCAACATTAGAGTTTATGAAATCACGATTAACATTTATTTTGTTCTCATCATGAGTTTCCTCTACTATCTTTTCACCATTAGGAAACATTTTTTGTATCAACTTTGTCAAACCTTCCATGTCTGCTTTTAGATCATTCTTCATGTTTTCCATTTTTTCATCGATCTTAGCTTCCATGTCATCCATATTAGATTCCATGCGAGCTTCCATGCCATCTATCTTAGCTTCCATGCCATTCTTCAAACCATCCATCTTAGATTCCATACCTTTATTTAAACCATCCATCTTAGTTTCCATGCCTTTCTTCAAAACTTCCATGTCATTTTTTGTTGCTCTTTGCGAGAGCGAAATTTGTTGCACTTGCTCTTGTAGATTTGATATGTCATGTTGCCATTCTTTGTCTTCATGAGTCATAGTAGAGCATTCTAAAGGCTTAATGGGTGTTGAATTATTTTTAGGGGCCATTTTAGAATATAATACTGATCTATATTCTACAGTATGCCCTTGGAATCAATTCAACTTGATTCTTCAAACAAGACTTATGAAATTATTTGAGGAGCACTATATTGAAATTAAATTATCTCTGTAATTATAGAACCTCAATATCTGAAAATTTTCCTTGTAGTATCCCTCTAAAGCTTCTTTCAAATGTCACAGGTCTGACCTGATTTGGATTCTTCAAGGCAAAGTTATGTCCAATCTCCCACAATGACCCAATTATGGACAGGTTCAGTAGAGCGAACTTGTATGACTTGCCACATGTCATTGTTTCCTCCTTTGGCTCTGAAATTGATAGAAAAGAAAATAAAGTCCGTGTACTTGTGGCCACTTTTTACAGCATTCCAATCTGATGCTTAGAGATACAGTTATGAAGATTTTCCCACGATAACCTCTTTAAGATGAAATTCAGGAGCCTGAAAAATACCTAATTCCACAGATCATATCTCCAAAAATATTGTGAACCAAGCTCTGAAATGTTACGAAGATGTTCCTTAGGATTTTTTCTTCGCTCTCTAAAAATTTCAGCTTCTGAAACTTCTTAGAAAAAAATTTATAGCACAAATGCCGCGATGACCTATTTAGGTTAAATTCAGGAGCCTGCAAAAAGCCCTAACTTCCACATATCATATATCCGAAAATATTGTGAACCAAGCTCTGAAATTTTGTGACGACGTTCCTTAGGATTTCGGCTTCGCACTCTAAAAATTTCAGATTCTGAAACTTCGTAGAAAAAATTTTATTGCGAAAATTCCACGATGATCGGTTTGGAGCAGCGAAAACCCTAGAATCCAAAGCTCTGATACCAAATGTTGTGAAACTGGCTCCAAAAATAGAATAAAAGAGATATAAACGCCTTAGAAATAAGCCACTTTGAGGGGGAAACCTCCAATACATTACATGAATGAACAATTCTTGGATGATACAAATTACAAAACCTCCTTTCTATATATAGGAGTCCATGGGGCCACAATGTAATCCTAGTGGGTCCACAATGTAATCCTAGCCGACCTAACAATAATAATTTAAGGGCACAATAATAACAATATGGGGGTTACAAGGGTACAATAATAACAATAAGGGGGTTACACTAACAACAATAAGGGACTATACTAGTAATATAGGGACCTAACATTGTCTCACTCATCCTAGTTTCCCATTGGTTAAACTTGACCACTCACACAACCATCCTAGTCATCAAATTTATTTATCTCTTTAGTATATACAACCCAAGAGGCAATCCCCTACTTTTTAATGCAATTCCTCCCCTACTTTGCAATGAAATTCCTCAGGATACAAACCTCTATCCTAGGTTCTAGCATAGACTAACCAATAAAATCTCAATGTTGGGAAAGCATTGAAGAATCTACTATCTTGATACACTTTTTTGGGATTTTAGGGATTTTTTGAGGAGAAAAAAAGGATCCTGGATGAAAAAAATGGAAAATATTATTTACTTGTCATTGTACCTTCTCATTAATCCAAGTAATTATGAGTACTGGAAAAAGTGCAAAAACTGAAAATTTGTCATTTCTAGATTTTTGTAGGTTTTGATTGGAGTGTAAGATCAACAATATGAAAGTTGATCTCTATTGACCATAATAAATGTTACCAATGTTCCTCCAATTTTTTTCCTGATTATTTTCATATATTTCCGTTCACGTGATAGAAGTTCGTGTCTAAGGTTAATTACTCTATGGAGAAAGGTACAAAAAAGGGGTAAAAAATTGGCACATTCGCAAGTCTATAACTTGCTACTTAGAGCTCATAATCGAGTAACAGAGAAATTATTGGAAAGCTTTTAAAGAGTAGAATCCATCTATATGCCCAAAATTTGGATTTTGACCAATAAAAAATCTTAATGTTGGGATCTACCTACTTTGTTCTCTATGTATGGCTGACTAAATCTATGGGTGATTGACTTGCATGATTTGTCCCATTCCTCCACACCACTCATGGGTCAACCCTTCAAATTAGAGATTAGTACCTTCCCATGCTACCCATTTATTTTTGGCCATTTCGTTGGATCTGGTTAATAGGCCTACAAAATCGATCGTTCATCATCCATGAACATGTTGTCGTCATCCCTATGCAAAGCCTTAAGAATGAACTTCCAAATTGCTAAGTTTTTGGGTCTGACTGCTTCAAAACAATGATTTTCAACCCAACGCACCCTGACCCTTTAGATACATGCGTTCAACAACAAGTTTTTCCTTTCTACACCAGCACTGATCAACAACAACTTGTCCCTTGCTTGGGGGTGTGTTGATTCTAGAAATTCAGGAAAATTAAAAATAATCTCGAAACTTCCTCTTCCAAAATTTTCCAGGAGTTTTTCCAACCATTTACCTTGGATAAGAAGTTAGAAAGCTATTTGATCCTACCTTGGATATTTTACCTCTTATCCCTTAGGCTCATCCTCCCCTCTTAAGTGGATCTAAGGCCTCGTTTGGTAACTGGATAAGAATTCCTAAACTACCACACTCTCATATATATTTATTTCCATTCACAACATCAGGGTAGGCTCTTGGAGACTAATCATGACCTCATGTTGCTGCCTTGAATCTAAGGTAGTAATGATCTTCATGCATTAGGGTGACATTGAGGTGTGTTTTGTGACAAGGGGGGATAAGTCAACTTGGGGATATCTCTATAAGATCAAAAATATCTTTAGTTATAAAATCTCTCCTATTTCTATTAATATAAAGAGTACATTGTTTTCCGATATGTGTTATCTTATATTTACATTCATATATTTCAATGCCTCGCTGATTCATTGAATAAAATAATTGAATTATGCTACGTAGATGTTGTAGATATTTGGCTTGTTTTGGTTTAATGTGTAGGTTATACTTATAGCAATCTGATCTGTATATGTAAACTTGAAGGTTTTTTATTAAAATTGCAAGTGTAATGTGTATGGTTTTTATGCAATTATGTAAATTACATTAACACATAAAATATGATTTTTATCTCATTTTTGTAGAAAATAATAGAGACAACAGTACGATAACAAAAAACACAAGACAACAAATGATGAAGGAGTTCACCCCTCCCGGGCTACATCTCCTAGTCCAACTTCCAATGTTGGGCCTCTTTCATTATTCTAAAAAATAAGTATTTACTTAAATTTTCAATGCTCACAATGCAAAAATACTTTCTCCAATGGCTCCAGAACAGTAAAAAACCCCTAGTTGGGCTCTTTCTTCACTAAAAAAGGTCAAAAAATGACCGAGTTATGCCCCAGAGAAGTTTTCCTGCTATCTGTCCTCCAATTTACACCCACCTGCAATCCATCCTACAATTTTCGCCTTTTGCGACCATGTGGAGCAACAAATTTACCTCGCACCAGCGAGATTCGTGCCTGTTCGGGTGCAAATTATCGAACCGTTTAATTTCCTATGACCCCCACAAACCGATTGTAGTGGGCCACTTGGCACAATACAAGTCGTCGATCTCAGACCGTTCAAACCAATTCCTGCCGATTTTTAAACCTCGAATACGAACTAGAGTTGGTTCATGGTAGGGTTAATACCACCAGTGGTTAAGTTCAAATATGCATGCAATAAAACTTAAACCAAACAACAAATTTCAAACTGTGGTTGAGTGGTGTAGTTACCTGCGAAGGTTTGAACTGGCATTTGAACTTTGGTTTTGGTGTTGTAACATATAGTTTGTGCCGCCAGTTAGAACCATATGTGAACTATGATATGGTGTTATAACATATGGTTTGGGGCCGGGGTTAACTGCGCACCCCTGGCCACTTGACCTGCGATCTCGTGGGTTGGGTGGACCAAGGGCTAGGGATTAACGCCAACCATGACCCCCAATACAAAACCCATTAAACTTTAAATATGACCCGCCTACCATATTTAATAAGCAACAAAGTAGGAAGACCAGTGGAGAGATATGTTATCGGTTGGTAGGTCGTGTTTTCGATTCCTTTCAGGAGGTCTATTCAACCCATATACAAAATTTTACACCAATAAGAGGAGGCCATGTGGCTACTAGCCATTGGCCCATATGGCTCTCCCTCGTTGCGCCGACACAACGACCCATAAACCAATCACAACCACACAATTTTGACCAACCTGATGGTGACACTTCTCATCAAACCACTAGCTAATAAAAATATAGTCAAATGCCTAGTCAGCATACAGACTACTGACTGGGCTACCTGCAAATCAAAATTTTAAAATTTTAGTTATTTGACAAATCAATCAGAACACGATATCGAGAGCATATGATATCAATTTTGAGGGAAATGAGTTGTGTTAGATTTAGGGAAACAAGATCTTTTCTTTGGCGTCAGTTTCGAGCTGTTTCGAGAACTTTTAATTTTGAGAATTTTACTGATCCACTGGATCATTACTGCTCACTGGAAGCTTTTAGACCTCCAAATGATCACTTTCAGTTAAAAAAAATATGAGGGTGGGGTTCCCTCACCCTTCCAATCTCAATCCATTTGGCTTTGCTTGGATTTGTTCCTTTGAGCCCCATACATAGGTACTCTACGTTCCCTCATTTTGAAGTCCTTGTTTTCTGTCAAGGGTGGTGTCTTGCTACAATTCTTCAAGATATTCAAGAGAGAAATATTCAATTGAAGGAATATGAACATTCTCTCCTTGATATTCAATCAAAGGAGGCTCATATAATATTAAATTCTCAACATTAAAAATTGCAAAAATTTGCATATATGGAGGAAAATCCAACTTGAAGGCATTATTACCAATCTTTTCCAAAATCCTGGATGGACCATATCGAATTGGTTTCAAATTTTTAGCTTCTCCTTGGAGTCTCTCTTTTGTAATGTGAATCCAAACTTCATTACTGACTTGGAAATTGTGATCCAAATGATGCTTATCATGTTTTGTCTTGTACCTGACTTGACTCTTTTCCAACTTTTCTTGAACTGTTTGATGTATGAGTTGAAATTGTTCAATGAATCTTTTGGCCTTATTTATGTCACTATGTCCATCAATAGAAACATCTTTCCCAAAGATAAAATCTAAAGGATATTTGGGAAAGTATCCTAAGCATTACTTAAATGGCGATGTTTGAGTCGATGAATGCTTGGCCCAGTTGTAAGCATGCTGAATATAGTGGAAATGCTCATTCCAGAAGTTAGGATGCTTGCTGCAATAACCACGAAGAAGATGCATCACCATTATGTTCACCACCTCTGTTTGGACATCTGTTTGCGGATGGAATGTTGTGCTCTTTTTCAATTTGGTGTCCATGAGTGGCAATCTTGACCAAAAATTACTAAAAAGGCGAGAATATCAATCACTAAAAATGGATGTGGGAAACCCAAAATGTACCTGTACATTTTGAAAGAAAAATTGAGTAGTTTGTTCACCTGTAACCTGCTTCTTACAAGGCATCAAAATACAAATTTTGCTGAACCTATCCACAACTACATAAAGATAATCATGACCTCTCCTAGACATAGGTAGACCTCCTACAAAATCCATAGTAAAACTTTCCCATGGAAGGAAAGGTACTGGAAGTGGTGTATACAATCCCAACTCTTTATTGCTAGGATTACTGACAACACATAATGAACATCCTCTTACAAATCGTGACACACTTTCAAGCATACGAGGCCAGTAACAATACCTCTATAATTGTGCCATTGTCTTACCTACGCTGAAATGACCAACAATAAGAGAAGTATGCGCTTCCCTTATAATGTTGACTCTCTTTCCCTGTGGAACACATAACTTGCCAAGATGATATAACAAGTTATTATGCACATGATAATCCAATTCCACTAATTGGTTACCTTGACACAAAGTCACATATACATCTTTGAAATCATTATTTAAAGCATATTGTTCAAAATAGCTCTCATGCATGACATAATTATGCTTAAGAATAATGTATGCACTAACAATTGGTATAGAAATCATATTAGAAATGTTGTTATAGATACCTTTCTTATACCTTATCACCAAGTGGAATTTTTGAAGAAAACCCATCCTTTGAAAGTGCCTCGCTTGTTGTAGCTTTGTTTGTGATTGCAAGTATTGCAATGGCCGATGATCTGTGTGAATGATTGTTTCCTTACCCATCAAATAATGTTTCCACTTTTTCACACTTTGCACCAATGCATACAATTCCTTGTCATATGTAGTATAGTCAATCACTGCACCATTAAAATTTTATGAATGAAAACAGATGGGCTTACCATATTGCATCAAGACTCCACCCATGGCATATTTACTTGTATTAGTTTGAATATCAAATGTTTGTCTCAAGTCAGGAAGTGAAAGTACAAGTGCTGAATTGATATTTTTTCTTCAATGCATCAAATGATTTTTGTTGTTTGCCTCCCCACTGAAAAACCTGCTTCACACTTGTCAATGCATGAAATGGAGCTACAATGGAAGAAAATTTAGAAATAAACTTTCTCCATTATTGGGATGCTCCAAAAAAACTTCTAGCCTATGTCACTGTCTTTGGATTTGGCCAATTCAAAATGACATCAACATTGGAGGGATCTATTTTCAACTCACCTACTCCAACAATATGGCCCAAGTGCACTAAATAAGTTTTTCCAAATTCACATTTCAACATCTTTAAAAACAATTGTTCTTTATTCAAGACATATAACACTTGCTTGACATGAATTACATGTTCTTCACGGGACTTGCTGAAAATTAATATGTCATCTAAGTAAACTATTACAAAGTCATCTATAAAAGGCCTTAAAACATCATTCATTACACACATGAATGTAGCAGGAGCATTACATAGCCCAAACGGCATAACCAACCATTCAAACAAACCTTGCTTTGTTTTGAATGTTGTCTTCCATATGTATCATTCAATGATCCTAATTCGATGATAGCCACTCCTCAAGTCCAACTTAGTGAAATACAGAACATATTTCAATTGATAAAGTAAATTATTGATTCTAGGAAGAGGGTAATGGTTCTTTACTATAATCTTGTTCAATGCACGAAAGTCAACACACATGCGCCATGTACCATCCTTCTTTGGCACTAAAACAATAGGTGAACCACATTGCGATGTGCTTGGTTAGATGATCCCCTTATCAAGAAAATCTTGGATTTGTTTCTTAATTTTTGCATTTCCCATCACCGACATCTTGTACATGCTAATGTCAGGAAGAGGACAATCTTTCTGCAATTGAATCTTATATTGGATTCCTATTTTGGGTGGAAATCCTTTAGGCTCCTAAAAAATTTCATCATATTGGTTAACAACCTCAACCAAATCAGATTTCAACTTTACATCACATCCTTGAAAGGCTTCGTTATCAACACCATTCTTGGTTTTATCATCAAAAGTACAAAATTCTTGATAGAGTTAACAAGTATCTTCATTTGTCTAGAATTCACAAGTCAAAGGTTTAGTTTCTTGTGACATGCTCTAACAATGTAATAAATACCATCTTTAAACAAATGATACTTGTTTTCATGGTGATGAAATATAGCTTTCGTGTCATAAAGATATGGGCTTCCAAAAATAATACCACATGTGTCTAATGACACTACATCAAGTTCTACCTCATCAATGAAGTTTGCAGTAATGGCGAATTTCAGTTTTCATTTTCTAGTTACTTGCAAATTTGCATTGTCACACACCCAACCTAAAGGATACGGTTTAGGATGAGGAATGGTTTCCAAATTCAATTGCTTGACAACGTTTTCAGAAATGAGGCTTGCTCGCGAGCCACTATCAAATAGAGTATCAATTTTGTTATGTTTTGAGATGACTCAAATATGGAAAAACTCTTTTATTTCCTTATAATTTTGAGTTTCATTGTGGCTATTTGAAGAACTATTACTAGCAATGGATTTCTTACCTTTCAATCCCATAGCTGTGACCTTTGTTTCGTCTCCCGAATTGGATCCTAAATCATGTTGTGTAGTTGCAGTTGTCTTTTATCTTCCTTTGTATTTAAAAATTTTGGGTCTCATCTCAGGATGAAGTTTCTAACGACGGTCCTCATTATGGCCTTCCTTTGAACAAAGTTTGCATGTTAATTTTTCTCTCTCTTTTTTGATGAAAGCATTTTTCTTCCCTTTTCCTTTGAATTTACCCTTTCTTTTGTCTCCACCCTTAAATGGATTTTTTCTTCCCTCTTGTGGAACATTTTCCCTCTTGCTTCTAGATGTGTTTCCTATACACAAACCTCATCTAAATTTGTAGGGTTAAACATGAGAATAGTGTTTTTAGCTATGTAAACCTCCAATGTATTTGAGTAAAGTTTCTTGAGCGGATAAATCTATACCCAATATCAATGCTCTCCTTCTAAACTCTTAGGTATAAATTTGCACACTTTTACCATTCAATTGCCTAAAGTTTTCCAATCCATGATATATTTATGCATGTATGATAAAGGATAAAACTACCTTCTTAATGCAAACAAAAAATCATTCCAAGAAGTTATGATCTTACCTCTTTTCTTGATGTCCTCTTGTATTTTGGCTTCCCACCAAATGAGTGTTGCACTTTCCAACCTTAATGAAGCAAGCTAAATATTGGTCTCATCATCTTTGATCCTTTGTATCTTGCAATACACTTCAAGCCAACGAACCTAATTATATATTTTGTCAACATTTACCTCTCCATTATACATAGGCAATTCAAACTTTATGTCAAGTTTCAAAAATGGAGTTGTACCATGTCCCTTTGGAGAATGTGATGTTTGTGAAGGGTTTGATGTAGATGATGATGATGGGGAAGATGGGTGTGATGAGAAAGGTGGAGTTAGAGGAGGTTTATCACCATTACCTCCATTCCCTTTTGGAGGATTGTCTCCATTTCCTCCATCTCCCTTTGGAGGATTTGAGCTCTCACCTTGCAACCTTAAATTCCTCTCCCCATAGAGAACTTTCACCATCTTATTCATGTCAAAGAATGCTTTCCTAAATGCCTTCTAATCCTCAGTCATATTTTCAGGCTCTCCTTGATGTGCCATGACTGGTGAGGATTTTGGTGAAACTTCAAATGAAACTTGTGGTGGAGATTGTGGAAAATGTGCTCTCCTTGAACTAGCTTGAGTAATTGCTCCCACAAGTTTTCCTTCTCCCCTTTTAAGCTTCAACCTTGTAAGCATCAGAAACACTTGCAACAAAATTTTTTAATTTACAATAACACATAAAAGATGATTTTAATCTCAGTTTTGCAGGAAATAATAGAGATAACAATACCAACATCAATTTGCAATGCTCACAATGCAAATATAATATCTCCATTTACTCCATAATAGTAAAAAACCCCTAGATGGGCTCTTTCTGCACTCAAAAAGGTGAAAAAATGAATGAGTTATGCTCCATAGAAGTTTTCCTGCTAACTGTCCTCCAATTCGCACCCACCTGCAATCCATCCTAAAATTTACACCTTTTTCGGCCACGTGGATTGGAAAATTTTCCCTGCATTGGTGAGATTCGTGCCGGTTTGGGTGAAAATTTGTTGAACTATTTAATTTCCTATGACCCCCATGAATCGATCATAGTGGGCCACTTGGCACAATACAAGTCGTCAATCTCGGACCGTTCAAACCAATTCCCCATGATTTTTTAACCCCACATGCGAACTGGAGTTAGTTCATGGGTCGGCTTGATACCGTCGGTGGTTAAAGTCAAATATATGCATGCCAAAACTTAAACCAAACCCCGACTTGCAAACTATGGTTGAGTGGTGTAGTTCCTGCCGAATGTTTGAACTGCGGTTTGGGTGTTGTAACATATGGTTTGTGTTGAAGATTAGAACCACACGTGAACTATGGTATGGTGTTATAACATATGGTTTGGGGTAGGGGTTAACCCCGAACCCATGGCCACCTGACTTGCGGTCTTATGGGTTGGGTGGACTGGGGGCCATGGGTTAACCCTGACCCCAACCTCCACTACAAAACCCACTAAAATTTAAATATGACCTGCATACCATAGTTAATAAGCAACAAAGTAGGCGGGTTGGTGGATAGCTATGCTGCGGGTTGGTAGGTCATGTGTTTGATTCCTTCCAGGAGGTTTGTTCGACATATATACAAAATTTTACACCAATAAGAGGAGGCCACGTGGCTCTCCGTCATTACACCAACACAACGACCCATAAACCAATAAAAACCACAATATTCTGACCAACCTGAAGGTGACACTTGTCATAAAACCACTAGCTAATAAAAATATAGTCAACTTCCCATAAAATTCCTAGTCATCATATGGACGACTAACTGGTCTACCTGCAACTCAAAATTTTAAAATTCTAGCTGTTTGAAAAATCAGTTAGAACATGATATTAGTTTTGAGTGGAATGAGTTGCGTTGGATTGAGGGTGACGACATCTTCACTTTCATTGCAGTTTTGAGACGTTTTGAGCACTTTGAATTTTGAGCATTTTACTGATCCACTAGATCACAATCAGAGCTACGATTTGAGCTTACAAGTTGGGAGGAAAGTAAATATTGCGACGAATTCCAAGTAGGCCTCTTTCCGTATTTAAATTTATCTAAGGGAGACTCTATATTATTTTCTTTCTATTGTTGTAGACCAGTCCACTAGGTCTAGGGGAAATACTTTTTTCCGCAATCATAAATCCCATATAAAAATTTGGCAACCCCACTTGGGAATGTTTCATTCCCTTAGTGGTTTAATTGTCCCTAGTACTTATTTCACCTCTTAAACAAACCTTCATTACCTCACTCAACTTTGAATTGACCCTTGGAATACCGTTCACTGAGTTTGATTTGATTTTTTGTGTCAGAACTTGGCCTTTCACTGATCAATGCTCCCCCTGATCTGGAGACAAAGCGTTGAAGCACTCCCCATCCTTATTTGCCCCTGTTCCGCAAAGCACTGGTTCCCTTTCATCACCTGCATTGACCCTTGTTTGATGCAAAAAAAATTCTTTTTTTGTGAATTTTTCTCTGATTAGCTTTATTCCAGCTGGTTCTCCTTGTGTCCCTAAGTGTTCTTGGTCTATGAAAAGCCTTCATTAGGGTTTATTTTGTTTTTAATTTCATTTGTTAAGTTTTTTTTTGGATTTTCATTTGTTCTTACCAATTATGTCATTAGAAAACTTATTGCTTGATCATTGATTACTTGAAAGAATTGGTGTTTTAGTCACCGTTATGAATAACTTCTTATATCAGTGATTAGGCAAGTATCGTAGTTTTCATCTAAAAATTAAGTGGAATTGAAAAGAAAAATCTCATGCATCCTGTATTTCATGTAGCGTTTTGTGTGTGAAAATGGAAATTGGAACAATTGCATTAGGGGAATTGATTTAATTTAATTTTTTGTTGCATCTTGTATGATGTATTACTCTTTGTTCTCTTCCCTCCCATATATAGATTTTAATTGAAAACAAAATTTCATTTTGTCATGCTAGATTTCATATTTAGGATATTCAGGTGAAATTCATGGTGAGCCTTGAAAATTAAAACTTAATAGAGGATTAAAATTTATTGAATCAATCTTAAGGAGAATTTGAAACATTAATGCCAACATTTATATGTCTAAGCTAGATATGTGTTATGACGCCTTTAAACATAGGAGTTGTCATTTTTTTCTAGCGTTTCATTTCGGGGGTGATATCTTGTTCCATGTACGTAAGTGTATCAAACCGTTCTCCACGTACCTCTAGGTATATTTGATGGTGCTTCACACATGAAAATTATATGGGAATGCTCTCATCATACAGTTACACATTAGAGAACACTACCACAAACTACACTTCCACGTACTGTCGAGTATATTTTGGAAGTCCACCACAGGTTGTTATCCTCACCTTAGGTAACTGAGTCGACTGCCTTGTACACCATGATACACCAAACACAACATTCAAGGATATTTTCTGCCCGTACATAAATCCTTGGTTCTCCAAGGTGGTATATTGTAGTTCACATTTTCTTGGTAAACCCTTTTTCCTAGATTACCCTTTTTGATTTTTTTTTGTTAATTTTTAAAATTTATTAAAACACTATGGAAGAACAACCCCATCATTCACATAGGATGCAAAGATTGCCTCCTCTTCCACATGAGGAAACTCTCAAACATTATCAGAATAATAAAAATACGCAAACTACCGAATCTAGTGCTTCAGGAGCTACTAATTATGGTCCTCCACTTGAAATAGATTCACCAAAATCATCTTTTCCTGTGAGTACTAAACTAGAGATTACTTCTTCATTTTTTGGAGAATCCAACACAGTCGAAACAAAAGTACTTGAGAATTTATTACCTAAGGTTATTGAACCTGAATATATTCAATCAGAGACCTTAAAACTTGAGGTTATACAACCCGAGGCACCTTAGTTACCTACATCTGTTACTTCATGACCTTCTTCTTTTCTTTCTCTATCTCAGACCCAACAACAAACCATATATCTTGGACCCGACAATGAACCCCTTCCACCTGGTCTTGTGAGTATTGAAGAGATTCCTCAGGAAGAGCCTCAATCCTCCTCTCCTATTCATTTGAGAGGAAATAATATTTACCAAACCCATCCTTGTCCTTCTCCTCATACTCCATCATAAGCTCCTTTTTATGATTCTTTTCCTTTCAACTCGCTCGCAATTTTCTCGCGACATCATATTTGCGACAGTTAACCATGACTGATTCCGCTATGGTTTCTCAGCTCGTATCTACTACTATGACAGAGAAAACCCATGTGCAAATTCATCCATGTTTATAACATTGCCAGAGATACATTTATATGGTGGCCCGTCTGTCTCAATTGGTTATCAATCATTACCCGGTATCTTTTCTGGTGCAACATCCAGTTGATGGACCTCTCCCATGTCGTCTTTTTCTGGAATACCTCATGACACTTATTTGATGAATGAAACACAACCTTCCCTTCCTCCTCCATCCCAACCAAAATTTGAGCAACAATATGGCTCTTATGTTAGTGGATATGGACACTTACAACAACCCAGTTCATCCTATGTTGGGTACCCTCCTCCTAGGGGTAGTTGCCTCCATATTCCCCTCCTTTATTGGCAGGGGGGAAACCTATTAGGGGACCATTTCCATATTCTCATCAAATATCACAAGTTTGTCCTCAGCCTCATCAAAGTCCTCCACATTCGAGAATGGACACTAATTCTTGGAAAACTACTCCTCCTGTACAACTTGGGAATCTAGCTCAAACTTCTCAACCCGTTCCATCTTCATCTCAAAGTTCTACTGGTCAAAGTATATCTCAACTTGTTCAAACTCAAGTTCATGTAAGTCAACCATTTGCAGGCTGCACATTTAACTCAACCTATCCCACCAGTATCTAGGGCCTCTTAAACCCCACTTACCAAACCTCTCAAGGTATCTTACAACCTTCACTAGTTGGACAGGATATTCCTCAAGTCCAGAAAGGTCACCCTATATGGTATGGCACATACGTTAGATATCCAACCTTATGCTGGGATGATGAAAAATACCATAGGACAACTGTATCAATTTTATAAAGAAGTATCTTACCAAGGTTAACAAGTAACTTACCAAGGTCAACAAATTCCTTATCAAAATCAACAGATTGAAACCTAGCCATTTCAAGCTTTACAAGGTTATCCTAGCATTGGACATCAAGTTTATGTGTATTCTGGTCACCATAACCCTCCCTATCCCAGAACACAAATACCTATTTCTCAAGTTATCCCATATTACCCAGGATATCCTTTGTCTGACCTTAACAGGCAATTTCCATTTGTGGCAACTCTGGAGGTGCCAGATTTAACCTAACTTACCAACGATCCCATTGCCCATTCTCCTTGGTGGTTAGTTATTCGATGAAATTTCCCAGTGATATACCTAAATTCAATGGAAATATTGGATAAGACCCATCTACCATGTGATGATTTATCATTTGTGGTGTTATTTGAACTCTCTCAATGATGACTTTACCAGTTTACATCTTTTACAACGCACACTTACCGGTATGAAAACAAAATGGTACCATGAACTACCATGAAATTCGTTCAATAATTTAAGTGCCTTAACTACCAAATTCCTAACATGTTTTCCATTATCCATCTGATATGAAAATGGAACTTAAATTTTAACCAATTTCAAACAAACTGATGCCACTCACATTTTAGATCAAATTCATGAGTGGTGACATCATCGTCAGTTGGTTGAAATTTTTTTTCCTGACCAATTTTTAGCGGAATGGTTTATTAAGTCTCTGTTGCCATGCATCAAAGAAGGTGTCAGTACAGGCATTGTTGTGAGTGAAGAGCAAGTAATTTCTCATGCCTAATATTTGGATCTCATTTATACCCAATCTAGTACGCTCTATGATAAAATACCAAATGCTCTGCGACCTTCCAATATTGTTCCTCAACGTCCCAATAAAGAATCACATGTCACTAATGGCGTGATTGGTTCTTCCAGCCAATAGTCGATGGGTAAACCATATGGCACAACTATTGTTGTGGCTACCCAAAACCCTTCTTCCTCTACTCCTGCATCTTTTACTTCTGATATCAATTTCGTTCAATATTCCAAAGGAAAATATGAGAAACCAAGAGGTAAGAAGAAAGGCAAAGGTAAAAAGATGAAAGATAATCCTCTACAGGATTAAAAAAATATTTAGTCTTCTGAAGAAAAGAGGAAATCTCGTTACCCGTGCTTGATTTGTAATGAGGAGCACTTCACTCATGACTGTCCACATCGGGCAGAAGTGTATCAGTTCCTTAAGTCATCCACTTCAGCCATTGTGTTGATACATCCATTCCTGAATCGTGAGACTAATATGGTTTCATGTGTTAAAATATTCAACTGCGGTAAAATTATAATTTGGACAACTAATTTTATGAATATGATGATTGCATTGAATTCCTCTTTTCGAGAGGACCAAAATGAACTCAAAGATCACTCAAATCGGATAAGGGAAAGTGTACTTATGAAGAACATCCCACACATGCACATTTGGACAGGTTGGGCCTAAAGCAAAGTGGATCCCCTTGGAAGGCTATAAATATAAGTGACCTCAACCTCATTTGGACATCATCATGGATCATTCTTTTATTCTATTTCTTGTTTTTTTCTCGCACAATTTTGAGGCAGATCCACATAGGAATAGATTCGCATGAAGGTGAAATTATAGGTTTCGAAGCTTTCATCACAGTTTTAGGGTTTTGGGCCTCAGTTGCAGGCAGAACACAGAGAAATATTGGCCAATAATTTGAAAGGGTTTTCCCCATAGTGGGTTTTTTCATGGTCTTTGACCAATCTCGGTGTCTCTATATGTGAATTATTTTCTTCTATTTTCCCTTTATGTTCCACTTCATTGATGATGATGATATTTTTCTTTCTACATAGTTGCATATGCTGCTGAATAATGATGTAAATCTAAATAATGTAATGATGTTATGGGGTGAATTTAATATGTAAATGAAGAAATGCAATTATCAAATCAAAGAACAATATATCCCTAAGAAAAATTAACATGGTCTTAGAGTTAGGTTGAAGAAAAGTTATGGAGATGACCCCTATGATGACACCATTGGTGGATGCAAGAGAGGATGCTGGAGACCCAAAAGAATTTTAGGGTTTGAAGAAAACCTTAGGCAATTTGTGTATTAGGGTTTGATGGATATTATGAGGTTATGGTTTGGGAGAAACCATGGTTTATGAAAAATATATGAGATATGAAATATAGAAACCCTAACATGGTCAATGTGAAGATGCCCAAGCACTTGTGTTATATTTGATGAAGCCCTAGATGGGATAGATTCTATTAGACTTGTTTGTTGTTGAAGCTGATGAATATATATTGCAGACATCAAGTGGCCTATGGATAGTGATGGCTCTTGAAGGCCAGTTCGAGAGGGAGATGGTAACCTCTCATTGAAGATAAGTACTTTTCAATTTATGATGCTCTGTCATGTATTTACTTTTGTTTAGCCTTATTGATTTTATTATTGTTTTGATCATTACTTCCTACATGTATATTTGACTATTTGGATGCTTCTATCTTCTTGACGAGATATGATAAGTGGCTCCTTCCTAAGGATCATATGAGATGCAGGAAATATGGATAGTGCAGGAAGAGAAGAGCTACTATCGAAAAAGGTAAAGAGGCACCTGATGAAAAGGTGATAAAATGATACAAGCTGCCTATGTAAAATGAGAAGGTGCACATGTATTTGAATACTGCAAGGTATGCGTGGTATGTTAATTCAATGTTATGCTGTAATATTGGATGGAAAAGGTATGATGCGAATGTATCCTTTACAAATGGCTCATGCATATGAAAACGATTTGGATTCATGGTTCTTATGATGAAATGGTGCACTTGGTATTGAACAAGTATCTTCCTTATTAAACATGATGAATTTATTGATTTTATGAAGCTACTTAATATTGATATTTGATTTATTGGTATACTTTATGTTTGGCTAACACCTATCATTTTTGATATCTTGACCCCATAAAGAAGGTTAGCACCTTGATTCTAGTATATGGTAACTTGATACTATTGATATTGTTGTGAAAATCATGGTAGCCATGGTGATAGAAGTGTAATAATGAGATTGACATTCAAGGTCTTTTATTGACTATGGTTATGATGTGTTTAGTAATTATGGCATATGATAAAATTTAATGCCCCGAATTCATTGAGTTATGTGACAAAGAAGCAATGTTGTAATCATGATTCTTGAAGTATACTCCTATTATCTATTTGGCACTAACCCTTGATGAAATATTGATGTCATGATGTAATGGTGAAGTAGTTGATGCTAACATATATGACCATGATGAATATGTGATATAGTCTTACTTTATGATCTAACAAATATACTGATGCATGAAAATATTATAGACATATTGATGACTTGAATGAATATTACTGAAGTGGATTCCCATTCAGAGGGAGAATCTCTCCATAAGATCCTTACTCTTATTATCATTCACATTATATGTATAGAAGAATATTTACTATTGAAATATGATTTGTGGGCATGAATAGTCAAATATATGATATTGTTGATCTGCAACAATGTCCTGGTCTAAGAGAGAGAGTTTTACCTTACCTTAAGCCTTAGTCGCACATATGTAAGCACAAGCGTGCGAATGTAGCCTCCTAGTTGCTTAAAGGAAGGCCTATGGGTGTGACTATGCCTATAGGACACAAGAATGAATCTTTGTGCATAAAATCAGAAGTACACCTAAAGGATGCCAACCCTACAGACATGGAGAAGACAACAAAAAGTTCTATAAATAGGGAAGTTTGAATGTTTGACTTACTATGATGTGAATATGTTGATTAAACTTGTGTTCATAGGTGACCGAGATATGCATATAAATATTTCATTATTATTTAACCATTGAGGCTTGTGTATGATGGTATTTGATAATATTTGCAAGGGTTTGACTATATTTTTATGATTAATATAGATAAGCAGTGTTTGGAGTTTTGACATGATGCTTGATAATGGTTTATAGCTTTGACTTGATGATTGAGATATGTTTTGAGCTATAGATCTCACTATGATAGAAAATTTAGGATTTTACCTTATGTATAATGATTTTATTTGATAGCTGATGATCTCATTAATAAAAATTCTATATGGGCATAGTGACTTCCAGTGACTTGTATTGGTATCTTGTACTGACATCATTAGCTTTGACTCAATGTTTGAAGTATTGACAATTATGATTCAATATGAAGTAATCTCACAATAAATGGATGGAACCTGCATGAATTATCCTTGGTGTATGTGTTTGCATCTAGTGACACAAAATGATTTATATTATGACCATGAGGATGAATTGATGAAGTTTGGTTTGATATTTCTTGGTAAATGACAATTTGTTGGCATGAAAATAGATTAAGTCATAACTTGATGTGAACTCTACATGTCACTTGGTCTAAATAATTTATTGCAATGATATTGATGAGTTTGATATTAGTTTTTATCTCGATTATAAACTTTGATAAGCTGGATTAGTATATTTTATTGCACAATATTGATTTATATACAATTGAGCATGTTGGTTTGGTAAAGTGTTATGCTTGCCAAAAGCATTGCATGAAGCAAGATCCTCAATCCAGATATGTCCACGTTGACAGTTATCTGCTGAAGCCAGGATGATGTGTCGACCCAAACCTCTACTTAAAAAGGGGTCCAAGGTATGTCTTTGATTTTGGTGGTCTACTCCTGACAAGTAATGAGCTTATGATGATCAAAGTAAGAGGGAGATGGTTTCTGAAGCTCAAAATAATGAATCATGGCATGATGAATCAAATTCTTAAGTTTTTAAAAGGAAATATATATTGCGAAGCTATTGAAGATTATTCAAAGGTGGAAATGCAAATCCTTGGACACTAAAATTGAATTTCAATAAGTTGTGAAGAAATATTGTTGAACTTGGCTTGGCAACTGACAGTTGATTGAAGCATTGATGTTCCATTCTGAACATCCATCCATATATATATATATGAGGTGCATAGAACCTGAATGAATTCATGATTGAGCCAGTTCATACACATTGAGTGGCCGCCAAGCACCCTTCGATATATTTGCGTGGAAAGATCAAATTTTGATCTAATATATTCATTCTACGATATGTGACTGCATGGATGTATTGATGCTATTTGGGATCATTGTTGATGAGATAAGTATATTTGGGTGTTTCCTTACTATGATATATTCCATGATGTTTTGGATGAGAAGTCTGTAGATTTAAGCACGACTGAGGTTGAGTACAATGGTGTTGGTATAGCTAGTTATGAGGCAGGATGAAGAAGCTCTTTGAAAATACATTTGCACAGGTTCTGGATATGACATGGATACATTGCGATGAAAAATAGTGGAACTGACTGGAAAATAATCCCATATATATTTGGGACTAAGATACCTTCATATATTGAGACAATGGTGTTGTACGAGGCAAGCTTAGGCTTGTAGTTGTCACCTCCTTAAGAGGGAGGATGACTATGGTACCCTTTTTATGATATATATATTTTTGTTCTAATATGATATTTTATTTGATGTCTTGTATGAACAAGAGACAACTACTATTGAGACATGATGATTACTAGATATGATTATGATGATATGTTGTTGACATACAAAGAGCATCGCTGATTGAGGACACTTAATCAACTCTTCCCCCCTGTCTGAGCTCCTAGGGTGCGGAATTGAGATGGAGGGATCTCTAGAAAATAGGGTATCACCCCTATCTATTACCCATAGGGTTGGAGTAGTAGCTCCCATCTCTTGGTATTTTCAGAGTATAACACAGTTTTCATCATACCCACAAGTTGGGCCTATTGGGAATACTTCTCCCCGTCTAGCCAACGGGTTGAGAGTGTACTTGGGGGTGTACAACCCAAGTTGATTATTATGCAGGTGTTCTACCACATGACTATTGAGGGTCATTGTTGGGAATATGGGTAGGAAATAGGAGGGGTTGATATGTGATCCCCTACATCACCTATTGATCAATATGGGGTTGTAGATGATTAGCTACCACATGAGATTTAGGGTTGAGATATGCGCCCTGATGTGGTTCTAGGTTGAGATGTGATCCCTGATGATATGCTCTCCTATGATGTTGTGGGTCATAGAATTAGCTTCCTGCGAATGTTTCTCGAGTGGCAGCATTGGGTTCCCCGTTGGCAGATATTCTAGGTGGTAGTAGTGGCTCCCCGATGAATAAAGGCTAGTAGATTGAGCTCCCCTTCGATGTAAAATTATTCTTGTTTTAGATTCGATAATGTTAAGCATATGAGAAGGGACAATAAAGGGATAACCAAGAATAAGCAATAAATTAATCGAGATGAATAGTGACGATAAGTGATGATGAGATAATTGATATTGGAAATGATTTGATGGTATGATACACGTGACATGATGCGGGTGGAATTACCCCTAGTTGAGAGGGAGTGTTACAATATGAAACTGCAGTAAAATTCCACTTTGGAAGACACATTTTATGAGGATGATGATTGAATTGAATTCCTCTTTTCAATAGGACCAAAATTGACCCAAATATCACTCAAATTGGATAAGGGAAAGTATACTTATGAAGAAAATCCCACACATGCACATTTGGACAGGTCGACCTAAAGCAAAGTGGACCCCCTAGGAAAGTTATAAATACAAGTGAAATCAATCTCATTTGGACATCATCATTGATAATTCTTCTATTCTCTTTATTTTTTTTGGCTCGCATAGGTCTGATGCAGATACACAAAGGAATAAATTCACATGAAGGTGAAATTGCATGGTTCAAAGCTCGCATCACAGTTTTAAGGTTTTGGGCCTTAGGCACAGGCACAACATAGAGCAACCTTGGCTACAGTCACTCCCTAGCTGAATCATACGTGTGAATGAAGCTTTTTAGTCACACACACAACATGTCCTCAATGCGACCAAAAGTTAGGGTTTGGTTTTTTAATTATTCGAAGATTTTTCTCGTTGACCACAAGGTTCGACAGTTGACCGCATTTAGTGACAATTCATTACAGGCTTCAGAATTAGGGTTTGAGTATAAGCATGATTGGGTTAATCTCATAGATATTGTCTTGTTGATTTTTGATGGATAGTTGTATGGATGAAGATATGGATCATTGTACTCTCTTTTCCTGAATCATTCAATGAAAATCTAATAAGAAGAATAATTTGAAAGGTTTTTCCCCATAATGGGTTTTTCCCTAGTCTCCAACAAATCTTGGTGTCCCTATGTGTGAATTATTTTCTTCTATTGTCCCTTTATGTTATGCTGCATTGATGATGATGATATTGTTATTTCTACATAGTTGCATATGTTGTTGAATAATGATGTAAATTTGAATAATGTAATGATGTTATGGGGTGAATTTAATATGTAAAAGAAGAAATGAAATTATCAAAGCAAAGAAAATCATATCCCTAAGAAAATTAACGGCCTGGGATCTTGCTTCCTTTAACTTGATCTTGATGATTTCCTTTGAGAAGATGAAAAATGACATTATGGTGGCCACCTAAAACAAAGACTACGGTAACACAAATATCTCGAATAGTCAGGCTACTGATCAGCCTGCTAATTCAAGCACATCTCCATCAGATCCTACTCCAAATGCACTTCCTACTGAGTTGACGATTAAGCCTCTAAGAGGTGTTATCCATTAATTTTGTTTCAACCCTTGTGTAAGATCTGCTCAGAATTAGTTGAGGATCTCGCTCAAGCTCCTTTGGCTATGTCCACTTTTGAGGTGTCGCAAAAATGCCCCGCTCGAAAGAAGGCCTTTCTTTATGAAATTATATGTATTTATCCCTCGGATTCCAACTTAGTAGTTTTTAACCATGAGAATCATAAAACTCGACTTCTAGCCCAATTACCTTTCATGATCCAAGTTGTTGTTCACAGTAAAAATATCCATCATTCCATTGTGGATGAGGGTGTCTAAACGTGCATTATGTCTTTGTGTTGTTGGAAGGCCATTGGTTCTCCCCAAAGTCAGTCATCGACCACTTTGAAGTATTTTGATGGAAGAAGATACAAATCTTGTGGAATTTTAAATTCACTACAAGTACAATTAGACAGCGAGGCCATATCCATAGAAGTCAAAGTTATTGATGGAATATTAGACTACAATCTTCTACTAGGTCGTACGTGGGTTTACACCATGGATGCAGTTGTTTCGATGTATTTTATAATTATCTCTTTTCCTTATAAAGGTACTATAATAGCCATTGATCAACTCATTTTATTTGCCTCTAGTTCTCTAGTTACAAGAAGTGTCCTTCTCTTGGGTGAAAACCCTCACCCTTATCAACATGTTTAGGTTGGACTACTTAATGATTCCTCTCTCATGGGAAAATTTTCACTTCCTCCTCCTTCACTTCCCAATAGCTCTACTTTAGTTGCCTATATTAATATGATATATTCTTTTACTAGTCCGTTTGATCCTTGGCTAGTTCTAGATGAATCTAAGATTGACAAATTTGATGACCATATGCAGCTCAACCCCACTGAACTTGATTATGAAGCCATTTATTCAACATGTACGATGCATTCTACCCTCTCCTCTTCGATCAATTGGGTTGATTATTACTTATATTATGGCACATCCTTTGATCCCTTCTCTCGTACATTCTTTACTGATGAGAACATCATGGAAATCATGATGCCAGATGATGCACCATGGGGAGATCATCATCATCATTCCTCCTTGCTATATTCCTTCGAGGATAATATTTGTGAACTCTACCGACCCAATATCATTGAGATGTATGTGAATTACATATCCATCCATGCTATTGATTATGAGAAGGAATTATCAAATATTGAAGAGACTATTCCTCTCGATATTTCGATCAAACCTGACATTATCGAGTACTTGCATATCGGTGCGTCATGCTCTCCTGATAAGATCAAGACCTATAAAGCCTTATTCTAGGAGTTTAGAGATGCTTTTTCCTAGTCTTATGATGATATGTCAGGGATCAATATAAAAATCATTGTACATGAAATTAGGACATACCTAGATTCTAATCCAGTTCAACAGTGCCTCCGTTTGGTCCATCCCAAGAAGGCTTCCGCTATTAAAGATGAAGTTGAAAAACTTCTACGCGTTAGTTTCATGTACCTAATACTTATAACTGATTGGGTGTCCAACATTGTTCCTGTCATGAAGAAACAAGGAAAAATTCATGTATGTGTTGATTATCGAGACATTAATTGTGCTTGTCCTAAGGATAATTATCCTACCTCGTTCATTGGCCAGATTGTTGATGATTGTGTCTGTTGTGAAATATTTTCATTTATGGGTGGTTTTTTCGGATACAATAAAATCAATATTCTCCTGGTGAACCAACATAAAAATGTGTTCATTTGTCCCTAGGGCACATTGGCATTGAAATCTCCCTTTCGAATTTAAAAATGTTGGTGTCACGTTTCATAGGACGATGAATTATGCCTTCCATGACATTAAACACACCACCATATTTGGACGATTTACCTTCTCACTCAAAGCATCAAGTCGATCATCCGATGCATCTTCAGGCTATCTTTTTACGTTGTCGACACTGTAATATTAGGCTCAATTCACACAAATGTGTGTTTTGTGTAAGTTTCAGTTGAATTCTCGATTTCTTTGTATCGAAACATGGATTTCATATTGAATCATTAAAATTCTAGGAGATCATTGATTGATATGCTCCTTCTTCCCTCCTTTAGCTTCAATGACTCCAAGGGAAAGCTAAATTTCTTTGGAGGTTCATTTCCAACTATGATGAATTGACCAAAGGATTTACTCGCTTGTTAAAGAAAGGGGTTCCCTTCCATTGGAACGATGCTACTCAAAAGGAATTCGTTGCCTTGAAAGATGTTTTGATTCACGAATCCTTCTTGTATCCCCCAAATTACCAACGCGATTACTTCCTGTATCTCACCGATACAACTACTACCATTTCTATGGTATTGATCCAAGAGGATGATGTAGGGACTGAACATCCTATTTATTATTTGAGTCAGAACTTGAATGACACCAATATCAAGTACACTCATGTTGAAAAGTTGGCTTTGGCGGCTGTCCAAGCTATCCAAATGTTTCACCATTATATATTGCTCTGCATGACTATGGTCATTTCTGACTTCAACATAATCACGTACATCTTGTCATGAAATTTTTTAGGGGGAATCAATCCAAATAGATTTTCATCCTCGAGGAGTTTTATTTGGAGTTTATCAAATCAAAGTCAAAGAAATTCTTAGTTTTTGTTGAGCTAATTTGTGACCTTCCCACTGATGAAACTGAAACAAAGTCTGGCGATTCTATTACATATGAGTCATTGTTCCTAATCACTTCATCTGACCCGTGGTATGGAGAAATTATCATATATCTCCAAACCTAGACATTCCGGTCTGATACCTCTCACTTTGAGAAACGACATATCTGATATCAAGTTAAACACTGTATTATAATTGACGACACCGTTTATCGATGTGGTATCGATACGATTTTTCTAAGGTTCCTAAGTCATGAGGAGGTCGAGAAAGTCCTGAATGAATGCCATGCTGGGACATGTGGTGGTCATATGTCTAGTTATTTCACCGCAAAAAAGATCTTGCGTTCTGGTTAGTTTTGGCCTACTATGTTTTGAGACTGCATTCTCGTGGTTCAAAAGTGTCATGCCTGCCATATATAAGATCATAAAACTTGTGCTCCACTTTCTCCTTTACACCCTATTATCACCGTTGGACCATTTTTAAAATGGGGCCAAGGTGATGCCTACATACAATAATACCAGTGAAACAACGACACTTTTATTTTTAAATCATGTTATTTCGAGGTTTGGTGTATCAAAAGCCATAGTTACCGACCATGGGAAACATTTTTGTAACCACATGATGTTTGAACCGACTGCCAAGTTGGGAATTTCTCATGAGATTTTAACTCCCTACTACCCTCAGGCAAATGGGAAAGTTTAGTCCATCAATAAATTTTTAAAACAATGCTTCAACATATGACATGGGTTCATAAATTGAACTGGCATATGATACTTTATGCAACCTTATGTGCATATCGAACTTATTTTTGGATTGCTACTAGATTTACACCATTCCAATTGGTATATGGTCTGGAAGTAATCCTTCCAATTGAATATGAAATTATGTCTCTGAAACTTGTTATTGAGATCCTTCTTGATACTTCCACAGAAGAGGAATGTCTCTTACATCTCACATGCTTAGATGAAACCTGAAGTGATGTCACCATGACTAATGAAACCCATAAGAAAATTTTCAAGGAACAATATGACAAGAATTTCAAGCCTCGTGTCTTATGGAAAGGAGACCTTGTACCGTTATATGATAAAGAGTAAGATAAATTAGGATCGAGGGAGCTCAAGCCAATGTGGATAGGTCCATACGTTTTCAAGTGTGTTCTTGCTAAAGGGGCCTACAAGCTTGTTGATTTCGATTAAGTTCCATTGGCACAATATAGAATGGGTTGTACCTTAAAAAATACTATTATTAAGTCATTTTTGCATAGTTCACTGTGTACATGATGCATATATGAGTGTTAAGTGTGTTTTTAGTGTGTTCCCTTCGAAGTTTCCTATGGTTTCTGTTAATCCTATTTACATTTGTTTTGCAGATGTCGGCATCCCTCGAAACATATGTTGGTTATGCTGATGGCGCTAGTCATAATACTCAAAACCTTTCTTTCGCAACATGGGTTAATATGATTCGAATGGAGAGTTAGTGAGTTTACAATGGATTTGTATTGATCATTCTACAAATAACATCACTGAGTATAACATAATGATCGAGCTATTTTCTGATGCTATTTCTCATGGTATTCACCGTATAGTTATTAGACTCCACTCACAACTTTTAGTGCTACAATTGACTAACGTTTATTTAGTTAGAAGCCCAACTATTATTTATATGTTCTTGAGGGTTCAAATTCTAGAAAGATGTTTTAATTCCATCCAATATCAACACATTTCTAGAAATCTAAACACATTGATAGATGCATTAGCAAACCATGTTTTAGATAAACATTTGCGACACATGTAAATTAAATTCAATACACATCACATACGTTGAAAGAGATAATAGAACCATAAGAAACACTAAAGATAGATGTATACATATATCAAAGTTTTGTTTTACAAAATTTATGCCCAAGGCACGAATGGCCACATGACCTATCATATCAAAAAATATGCATGTAGTCAAAATATGGCTATAAGCCTCCTAGTAGACTAATCATAGTGTTCATGGTAGCATGCCATTGTGTGAGCTATATTGCATCGTAGCTGGCTGATATGTCTAGGCACGAAAACAGTATGTCACTTCAGTCTCATAGGAAGTTGGTTGACCCTAGTCCCCAACTATGTCGTGGGTCAACCCCTTCATGTGACACTCAACCTCTATAAGATTCTCAGCCACATTGAGATCATGTATTACCTCTCGTCCTGGTGCAACAACCTATACTGCTGTCGATGCCTGCTGTGGGTCTCCTGCACACTTAAGATAAGAATAATCCACAAGTCTAATAGGTCCAATATCTACATGAAGAAATTAATAGTTTAGTCTTGGATACATCAAAATCACAAAAAATTGTAAAACTTAAAAATCCAAAAATGATCAATTTTTTTTACCTATGGCACCCCATTGCTCACCATAAGGAAGCACAAGCTCTGGATCTCTATGGAAAACCATCCCTGCATAAGGATAGTCCTCTATCATAATGATATGCATGCATAACCATCTGAATAATACTGGTGTGAAACTCATCGATGATGGACCTGGATGTCTGGACATGAGATCCAACCACCTCCTCATTCATGGTACTCTTAGATCTATGGACTCGAGAAAAATATGTTGTGGGATGAGAAATGGAATCCATTATAAGGAAAGTGAAATCAAGATAGAACGATATCCAAATTTATTCAACCGTCCATCCTTTGCCTTGGTCAATTTTTCTTTCAAGTTTACCAATACTCCCTAACTACAGTCTAATATTGTTGGCTCTATACATTCTAGAGCGTACTGCATGTATGAACTATTGACCAAATCTAGAGTAGAACTGTCGGGAAATCTAGCAACAATGAATATGATCATTCTCAAAGGAAATTGGACTACATGTTTTATCTCAATTTTCCAATCCTTGGTTGGTTGGGATTGAGGTCTGCAATGTGTGCTGATGTAATCTTTGACTGTCTATCCACCTCTTCTCGCACCTGAGAATAATATAGGGGGAAATATACTTAACAAAACAGTCAAAAAATATATATCTTCCACCTGTACCTCGAGCATATGTGCTCCAAGTCTAAATTCTTGTGGCTGAACATCCCATGCTCGCACAAGATATTCTAACAAATCCATCTGCAACCTCATACTATGAAGCCAGAAGAATTTTGGTAGCCCACAATTATGTAACCACTAGATAGTGGTTGGATCATTAGTTGCATCCATATATAGTACTTCATGTTGTCTTTCCCACCATATTAATGTCATTTTTCTTTGATGAATACCTGAAACATGATAAGAAGGATCATTAGGATGAAATTCATGCAAAAATTTGGGAGATTTTTGAGTAAAAAATACAAAATCAATATGTGAAATGCACCGAGGGCACCCTACCAAGGGAAAACATTACACTATAGCACCTTGGGCAGTGTAATTTCCCCTTTCCATTTCTCCTTTCGACTTGCTTGGGGTGTACTAGATCTAGGGTGAGAAATTAGAGATCTATGGCTCCCAAAAACTGAAAAACATCGCATGAAATGAAAAAATCGAAGCATGAAAAGAAAGAGGAAGGTTATAATACTTGGAAGTGATGACGCTCGAAATGGTCCACCATATTGGTCACAATCAAATGCAGAAGATTGAGGGCTAAACAATTAGAACTCACTCACCAAGAAGTAAAATGTGCAATGGTAAAAATGAATTTCTTTTTTGATTATTTATGGCCATTTTTACATCTATTTTATTAATATTTTAATGTTTTGACCTAAATATGATTCAATTTGATCATAAAACAACTATTTTTAATATTTTGTGGTGTTTTGAGCAGGTTGACAGTTGTCTAATAGATTTTATCATGTTTTGAATCGAAAGAGATAATTTTGACCAAAGAGCACACTTTTATCACTTTTTTGGGCTCTGTAAACTTACAAAAAAGGAATCCCCTAGAGTCCTCTTTCAACTCTTTTCAGACTTCCTAAATATGAAAATATTGTCAAGCACTTGTGTTTTTAGAACTCGTTAAATTAAATGAAAATATGTTTGCTCACTATAAGTTTAACTATTTTCCAGACTGAGATATGCTAATTACAAAAAATGAATACCTTAGTCGAACATGGCTAAAAGATTCTACCAAATATCGTTTTCTGCCTTTTCAGACTCAAGAGACTATTTATGGAAAGGAACTTTTGGAGTTTTCTTTTCACCTTTTTTTCAAACTCTCTAAATATAAAAAAGGATTCGAGTTTCACTATTGCTGGACTCATAAAAACATCAAACAATGATGGAATCGTTGAATATGATGGGACCAAACCACTCATTCTCAAGGTTCATTAAATATAATTAGAGGGATTCATATGAAGGATGAACTTATAGATAAAGCATATGTTATCCTCCTCATGTTTGTTAAAAAATAAAGAGGTACTGACCATAATTCGTTGGGGAAATTGGGAAATAGGGTGCTCTATGTATTAATGGAAGCGAGTCACTCTTGAACATGACACTCTTTCACTTCATCTCTATGAATACTGGGTTGGAAAACCTGCTTATATTTTGGTTCATCACACCATGTCAAAGCCTTTACTTTCGGTTTTGGGTCAATGCTGCCAACTCCATTTAGTGTCACCGATGTGTTCAAGAGAAGTCATCCAGTTGATATCTACTACGATACTCTTAAGCCTACATTCATGTTTTTTGTTCCTGAACTAGTTCCACATTAGCATCATTTTGTCTCAAAACCATGACACCCGTTTTGTGTTGTTGATGGGGGATACATCAAGGCCCTGCTATGACGAGTCGCTTCCTATCGAGATTAAATCATTATATAGGAAGTTGAATTAGAAAATCTCCTTTTAGAACCTTGGGGCATGCATACATCAATGGAAATATTCCTCACTCTCGACGAAATGTTTTAATCAGTGACCTTCAACTGAAATATTATGTGTGGTGTTAGACTTCAGCTAATTCATTCACACCATACAAATTGTGTTGCAGTACCTTGAGAGCCATTAACATCATCGATGGTTTCTCTTGTGTTTGTTAGTGACTTACATCATTGGCTGGTAATTATATGGTGTCTACCATGTTTGACTCCAATTCCTTTATTCAAATGGTTAGAATCATACATTGGAAAATTGAGTGAACGAGATAGAAGGCCCCAGATCTAGTTCCATCCATCCGGGCTGCATTTTTAGGATTAATGAAAGATTACAAAGCCTTATGGCCATGATCATAAATACAGTCATCCAATCATAAGTTCACTCTCTATCATCAGTGGATTGAATTATTGATCATGGTACATGTAATGTTAGCTTATGTGCTGAGCATGGGTATGCCTCCCTTAGCAATGATATCATGACATAAATTTATTATAACATATGATGATATCGACTAACTGTTCTTGATCTATGCTTTTCACAAGGTAAATCAATTCAGTCATCAGTTTTCATTTCCGACTTTACACTTTAGGGGGAAATCTATTATAGGCCATTTTGTTACATCTGGTCAATAGACATACAAACCAGATCGATCATCATCTGTGAACATGTTTTCATTATGCCTACACAAATTCCTAAGCATGAAATTCCAAATGCCTTAGTTTCTGGGTCTAGCTGCTTTAGAACAACGATTTTAAGCCCCAACGCACCCTGTCCCTTTAAAGACCTGCATTCATCAACATGTTACTCCTTTTTGCACCAACACTAATCAACAACAACTTTTCCTATTCTAGGAGTGTGTTGATTCTAGAAATTCAGGAAAATTAGAAATAATCCGGAATATTCCTACTCTAGAAGCTTCCAGGAGTTGTTCTTGTTGGGAAAAATACCGCGAGGTGGAGGGGGGGGGGGGTGAATAAGTATTTAAAACTCCCACAGACCTTTAATTTTCTTTACTGAATTTTATACATGACTTTACTTAAGTCAACTAGCGTATGTATGCAACTTTCATTCAGGAAACTAGCGTATGGCCATAGAACTTATAATTCAGATAAATCTTCAGTAAATTTACTTAGACCAGTGCATTAATGGCATTTAGGAAGCAGTAAAAATCTGCAGTAAGAACAGAATAAACCATCAGACATGAACACCAAGATTTAAGGTGAAAACCCAATGTGGGAGAAAACCACTACTGCTGTCATCTCTGTATTCAATATTTATTATATAGAAAACTTCTTACAATCTTGTACTGGCGCAGACTCATACCAGCACGCAGGCACCCACCTGCAGAAGGCTGCAACCTTCACTTGTTCTCCAGCTGCTACTGGAAGGGAGCTCCAACCCCCTGATCCCATTTACCAGCCACCACTAGAAGGGAGATACAACCCTCTAATATGATTTCCAACTCCTACTGGCAGGAAGCTTCAACTTCCTCACTAAAGGATCCAACCCTCAGAACCACCGCGGACCACATTTCATAAATTTTGCCACTGGATCCAACATATTTAACACATCAAAATTTGTAAATAAACTGAAGTAAACATGAACCCAATTCAAATAGAAAAATGAGATCATTGTGACCAGACCACAAAATTGAACACAAAATACTGCATCGTCACACAAAATAAACTACAACGTTTACTTTTTTTATGCCAAATTATATACGCTACTATTTCTAATGAAACTTGCGTGCATGTGCGCTTTTATGTGGTGAAACCTGCGTATATATCTAAATATACCAAAATTTAGAATTCTGACCCAGTCATAGAATTGACCAGAGATATTTTGAAATATTTCGTTAGCTTATAGAACCCTCAAGCAACATCAATAATTTTTCAACCAACCAAACACTAATATTTAATCATAATAAACTAGCAACATAATCAATACTCAAACAACCTAGATCTATATGAAGACATCATTGACAAACAACAAAAACATAGAAAACAATGATTAGACATTTTCTTCAACATTCTTTAGCAAATACCCTGGCTTGCATACACACCTTATAGAAGACACATTCGCGTATGAACGTGCTTATCCCAAAATCAACTCATGTATAGATCTCAATATTTTTACTGAATATATACACACCTTTATATAACCAACCCCGCATGTATATGCATCTTCCTCGTGTCAAACCTGCGTATAGATATATAAATAATTTAGGAGTGCAGAATAATTCATAAATCAAACTTACTCAGATCATACCCTTCACTGTAGAAAACATGTGCCAGACCATAGATCTAAACAACTCATTACCAGATCATGTAAAGACATAGTCATTTCAGGTCTAGAGATCCTGATCCATCATTGTATTTATGAGTGCATCATTATATCAGATCTATCAATCAACTATAGTCCATACCATGCAACTATACTTTAGATTGAAGTAATCATTAATTAACATTACTCATGCACCCTTAACACTTTCATTTTCACCTCCTTATATAGTTTGAGCCTTAGCTAATACCATGAGCCAAAACCATACAAGTATCAACGATATTCTTGGACAAGATCAATTAACTGTTACTATGCTCAATATCATAGGCTAATACCATGGTAAAGACCCCTGTTATTATAAAATTAGTGTGCTAGCACATACATGATTTTGTTTCTTTGTACCTATGTGTATACACAACTTTGCCTTCACTAACTCATGTATATTTCTTCAATTATTTATCTTTATCCATATTCCGATTCTGATCTGCAAACTTCTGTCCCAACTTTTTGTCATTATGTTCCATCACTTTTTCACCTCTGAACTCATCTAGTTACTATATACTTGGTCTTTTACAAGTGGGTTTCCATGAAGGACAACACATGCATCATAATACCAACAATATCCCCATTTGGACTTGATGGAAACCATGTTGGTGTTTGATCAACACAACTTGTAGATACCTATTAGACACATAAACATAAGCATGATTCAAAACACCACGTTAATCTCCCCGTTTGACATCAAGGGAAAAGGGCGAACCAATGCTGAAACAAGGTTTCTCTTGTAGATATAAGAGCTTTGTAGATCTGATCTGCACTATACTGACCATGTTCCCCTTGAGCACATGCTGAATCTTCAGATAGATTTTCAATGAAGTACTTGACTCTATAACTCAACTGAATATGATCTTTCCTATCACCAAGGATTCATACTTACATATATCACCCAACCAAGTGGGGTTACATTTGTGACACAACCAACCAACCAAGTGGGATTACAATATATTTGACACAAGCACCCAACCAAGTGGGAATACATATTTGACACAAGCACCCAACCAAGTGGGATTACAATATATTTGACACAACCACCCACCCAAGTGGGAATACATATTTGACACAAGCACCCACCCAAGTGGGATTACATATTTGTCACAACCACCCAACCAGACCTCAAAGTCCATACATGACAGAATATGACAATTATTACATCATGCGCCTCAACATGACCTTTACATCAATTTACAGATATGAATTCTATAACCAAGACAAAATGACCTCAATAGAGAGAGATATAATTCAACAATAATTAAAAACAGAATTCCAACTATGAATTATACACTGTAAGGCTAATTCTCCCCCTGAAACTGTGCTACCTAAAAATTTTCAAAAACTCATTCATCAAAGCATCTTCATGAAGTAGATAAATATCAAAGAGGAAAATATAAGTCAAAAACCATATCAACAGACTATACCCATCAACACCTGATCAATAGAACAAAATCATGACTGTCAGCAACATGACAAAGTCTGTTCTGGAGGCTGGCCCATTGATTTCGTGTCAGAGAGAGCCATACGCCACTGTCTACAAAGAAACTCGCGTATATATGTGAATATGCTTCAAGAAACCAGCGTACCAAAATCGACCTTATGAAATTTCATCTAAAGAGAAAATAAGTTTAACAACACAATAAGGCAGAGACAACTCCCAATTTTTGTCTGAGATATTCAAATGCTTATCTGAGAAGAGGTTTAGTAAATATATCAACATGTTCTTTGGAGGGAACATACTCCAACTTAACCTTTTTCTCAAGCACTTGTTCTCGTAGAAAGTGATACAAAATAGGAAAATGATTGGTTTTGGAGTGCATAACAGGATTTTTTGAAATATTAATAGGATGGAGATGGGTGGAGAGCATTTAATTTTAATATCTTGTAATTTCTGTATCATCCAGAGAATTTGTGTGCAACAAGATGCAACAACCACATATTCTGCTTCCGCTGTAGATAAGGCAATGGAACTTTGTTTCTTGCTGAACCAAGATACTAATCGGGGCCCCATATAAAATACACCTCCACTAGTGCTTTTCCGGTCATCAAAATTTCCAGCCCAGTCCATTCTCAAAGGAAATTGGACTACATATTTTATCTCAATTTTCCCATATTTGGTCATTTGGGATCGAGGTCTGCAATGTGTGCTGATGTAATCTTTGACTCTCTATCCACCTCTTCTCGCACCTGAGAATAAGACGGGGGGACATAAACTCAATAAACTAGTCAAAAAATATATATCTTCCACCTGCACCTCGAGCATATGAGCTCCAAGTTTGAATGCTTGTGGATGAACATCCTGTGCTCGCACAGGATATTCCATCAACTCCATCTGCTACCTCATGCTAGGAAGCCAAAATAATTTTAGTAGCCCACAATTCTGTAACCACTGGATAGTGGTTGGATCATTAGTTTCATCCATATATTGTACTTCATTTTGTCTTTCCCACCATACTAATTCCATTTATATTCGATGAATACCTGAAACATGACAAGAAGGATCATTAGGATGAAATTCATGCAAAAATTTGGGAGAATTTTGAGTAAAAAAGACAAAACCAATATGTGAAATGCACCGAGGGAACCCTACCAAGGGAAAAAATTTCACTGCAGCACCTTGGGCAATGTAACTTTCCCCTTACCATTTCTCCTTTCGACTTGCTGGGGGTGCACTAGATCTAGGGCGAGAAATTAGAGCCTTATGGCTCCCAAAAACTGAAAAACATCGCATGAAATGAAAAAATCGAAGCATGAAAAGAAAGAGGAAGGTTATAATACTTGGAAATGATGGTGCTTGAAATGGTCCAGCATATTGGTCATAATCAACTGCAGAAGATCGAGGTCTAAACACTTATAACTCACTCACCAAGAGGTAAAATGTGAAATGGTAAAAATGAAATGTTTTTTTGATTATTTATGGTCATTTTTACATTTATTTTATTAATATTTTAATGTTTTGACCTAAATATGATTCAATTTGATCATAAAAAAAGTATTTTTAATCTTTTTGTGGTGTTCTGAGCAGGTTGACAGTTTTCTAATAAATTTTATCATGTTTTGAATCGAAAGAGATAATTTTGACCAAAAAACACACTTTTATCACTTTTTTGGGCTTTGTAAACTTACAAAAAAAGAATCCCTTGGAGTCCTCTTTCAACTCTTTTCAGACTCCCTAAATATGAAAATATTGTTGAGCACTTGTGTTTTTCGAATTCATTAAAGTAAATGAAAAGTCATCTACTCAGTATAAGTTTAACCATTTTCCAGACTGAGATAGGCTAATTACAAAAAAGGAATACCTTAGTCGAACATGGCTAAAAGGTTCTCCTAAATATCGTTTTATGCCTTTTTGAACTCAAGAGACTATTTACGAAAATGAACTTTTGGAGTTTTCTTTTTCACTTTTTTTCAAACTCTCTAAATATAAATAAGGAGTCGAGTTTCACCTTTGCTGGACTCATAAAAACATCAAACAATGATGGACTCGTCGAATATGATGGGACCAAACCACTCCTTCTCAAGGTTCGTTAAAGATACTCAGAGGGATTCATCTGAAGGATGAACTTATATATAAAGCATATGTTATCCTCCTCATGTTTGTTAAAAAATAAAGAGGTACCGACCAAAATTGGTTGGGGAAATTGGGAAATAGGGTACTCTACATATTAATGGCAGCTAGTCACTCTTGAAAATGACACTCTTTCACTTCATCACTATGACTATTGGGTTGGGAAATATGCTTATATTTTGGTTCGTCACACCATGTCAAAGCCTTTAATTTTGGTTTTGGGTCAACGCTACCAATTCCATTTAGTGTTACCGATGTGTTCAAGAGAAGTCATCCAGTTGATGTCTACTACGATACTCTTAAGCCTACAATCATGTTTTTTGTTCCTGAACCAGTTCCAAATTAGCATCATTTTGTCTCAAAATCATGATACCCATTTTGTGTTGTTGATGGTGGATACATCAATTCCCTCCTATGATGAGTCGCTTCCTATCGACATTAGTTCATTATATAGAAAGTTGACTTTGAAACTCTCCTTTTAGTACCTTGGGGCTTGTATTGATTAGATTGGGATCAGGGCCTAAGGATTAGCTAAAATTTAAAAGTGCTAAAAAATGCTTCAAACCAAGGCGAGAGCGTAGAGATCGTCACCATAATTCCAATGCAACTCGTTTCATCAAATTCTGAGTTTGTATGATTGAGTTATGGCCTATTGTTCGCTTTCCAAAACAGGTTTAGAATCAGATCGACCAACAGAGTGGGATCCGAATTGGCGGCTGTCATGGAGTCTTGAACTCTACATATAGAATCAGGGATTGCAAAGCCACAGAAATGTTGCAGGTGGAATGGATGACCGTGATCCAGTCAACAGCGAGGGCTGAACGGTGGTGATTAGATCGCAGAAGCAACAATGGGAGATCAATGGGAGATATCTCATCGCAGTTGAGAAACATCACACATCACACAGTTAAATAGCTTCACATGTTAAATTTTTTAACCTGCGATGTGAAGTGAGAAGGCAAAGATATAACGTGGATCGTCGGATCGAGAAACAAACCAACGACGAAGATTGTAGCACCCAAAAAAGAAATTTTGCAAATCGAAATATTTAGAAGCTAAGAGTTCGCAAGATATGTTAAATTAGTTGTGATGCGGTAAAGTTGAAATATGCAATGCGATGAGGGGAGCCACGTGTCAACATTGTGCACGAGCACACATTGCATAAATTATGGTTTTAGCGTTATCGGTACCTAGTTAAACTTGCAGGCAAGCGATTTGCGATGCGCTGTAATTGGTTGCGTGTTGTGGGACCCGAGAAACCTATTCCATGAGTATGTAAGCTGTTTAAGGCTATGTGAAATATGTTTTAAATGTAAGCGATGTTGGTTGCTTCGCGTATGTATGTAATGAAACACTGATAATGTATTCCACTGTTACCGCTAACTGTCAAGCCTCTTAATGGGTGGGGGTGTGCATGTGGCCACCGCCCTAACCATATATTTTAATTGCACAGTTTTATTGGCAGAGCGGATAAGGGTGCACCAAATTTGGCAGTCAACCCTAATCTAACTCTAGTTAATTGGAGTTCTCCACATTTAGTGGAGTTTTCCTAGGAGATATTGGGAAAATGTGTAGAAGGCTCAATTTTCGACCATTCTGAGTGAATGAAGAGTCATTATTGAACAATTAGATAATTATAGAGCCATTGGTGAGGTTTTCAGAGCAATCTGAGGACTTTTGAGCATGATTTTTCTTCAGAGAAGTTCCAAGGGCCACTAAGGCCAATAGGAGGCAGCAAGAGAATGAGGCCTAGGCAGGCAACCAGAGGCCATTCTTAGGAAAGAAATAGTCATTTATAACTACCTTGAACCTTCTAAATCCAATTATGGGGTTTAGAAAAGCATTTGGAGACTTATATAGCCGAAGAAGCCACAAGGAATTTTCAGGGAGCCAAGTGCCACCAGGTGTTGGAGGCCTAGAACGAGGAGCCTGGATTCATTCTGAGTGAATGAACAACCTATTTTGGATGATTGATATGTGCTAGAGATATTAGAATAGGTTTCAGGAGCAGAATAGGAATTCTAGGAGATTTTTTTCCACAGAGAAGCTTAGGGAAGCTCAAGGACACCAACCGAAGAGGTCAAGCCCAAGGGAGCCTAAGTCCATTTCTAGAGATTGAGTAGTCAATCTAGGGGTATTTTGGTATTATAAACCCATTGGTACAGTAAAAAAAAATAATTGGAGTTGAGCATCATCTTGTAAAATAAATTAACCATCTTAATCCCAAAGAGCCAAGTCCATTGACGGAGGCTCAAGGAGACATAGCTCAAGTGTTGAGGGTGAACTCCTTTATTATGTTTGTTGTTGGTTAATTTTCTACAATTTATGGTTGCTGTACATGATTTTAATTAGATTAAACAAATGTTTATTGATCACACATAAAGCCTTAAACCAGTTAAAACACATACACCTAAATCAAGAACTCAATTTCTCGCATGCATGTATAAGCAAGATCCTTAATTTGTTTTAATTGAGTGGAAGGTGCTTGCATATCAAAAAAAATCTGCCACCCATATTATATCAGGTTGGTATCAGAGCACTAGGTTTCTTGCTTGAAAGAGAACTAGGTTGCTTGATTAACAGAGCATTAGGTTTCTTGCTTGACAGAGCACTAGGTTTCTTGCTTGACAAAGCACAAGGTTGCTTGCTTGCTTGTTTGAATTGAAGGGTGTTTAATAGTGAAAATAATTTAACTGTTTGCAAATTGACTGATGCTTACAATTTTGAGTTTGCTAGAGGTGAAGGGGAGCTACTGCTAGCTAATTACAGAAGAGGACAAGAAGGAAGAAGGCTGAAAGTATCCTCCTTACCCAAAGGACCTCAAGGCAACCCTTGAAGCACAAGAGGGATTTTTTGTAAAAGAGGCTACTTGAAGAAGAGATACAAACTGCAGAGAAGAGCTTGAATATACAACCAAATTGTTTTTGAAGCTTTGTGAATTGTTGTTGAAGTTATTTAATTCATTTACATAGTGATGAAAACTTCATCAAGTGACGTTTCTAAATCCTCCTCCTTTGCAAGAGTCTTTGATAAAGAGATGTTGCAAGACTTTCACATCATGAAATATATGGTGAAACAATTGTACAAAGATGTAAGGGAGAGCACTAAACTTCAAGAGAAATTGGTTGCCATGAAGAAAGAGAAGCAATAAATTCTTCAAAAGATGCATGAGATGGAGATTCAGCTCCATGATGCCAAATAAGCCTTAGCCAAGCATGTGCTTGAAGAAGAGGTAGATAATTCAATTTTTTCTTCAATTTCCTCTCAAGATAAATGTGTAGATTCATTTGAAAAACACACTAGAGGAATAGGGTCCAAATTAATGATGAAAATGGGCTATGAAGTTCAAGGATTAGGCAAACCTGCACAAGGCATAGTTGAGCCAATTATGGTTGAGGAAAGGCCTATGTATTTGGGTCTTGGCTATGGAAAACTTTATGGAGAAACTTCTAAAGCCATGGAGGCACTTGAAACAGTTCCAAGAAGGACTTTTGTTGCAGGTTCAAACCATCAAACATGCAAAGTTTGTAATCAATATGAATGCAATTGTTTGAAACCCATGTTGCAGCAAGATGCTTTTAGATATGAAACTTATGGCGAACAAGAGGGTTGTGACAACTCTAAGGACATGAACAATTTTTTTCGTCTTCAAAAGAGAGTTGGAACCTGTTCAAGTTCATCTTCTCAAGAAGGTGAAAAATATGGACATTCAAAGCAACATTCAAGGTATAATTCTTCCCATAATCATGTTGTTTATGACTATGTTAAACATGACAATTCTGCATGCATGAATGGGAGAAAGAGTTGTTGTTCCTATTGTGGCTTGTGTAACCATGAAGTTTCAAAATGATGGAAGAGAATGAAAGCATAAAGGAAACAATCGAACCGAAGGCGAATTGCACAAAATATAAAAAATATTTGCACACATTGCCAGAAAAAGGGACATCTCATTGCCCAATATGGGACACTACATCCAACCACTCATCCCAAGCACATGAAGAAAGAGGATAAAAATACCGGCGAGAATTTGACCAGCGATTCCATCATCGATGTGAGTCCAGATGATTCACAAGAAGAAGATGTTCAACAGGAAAAATCGCCATTGAAGTGGGTTGGCAGGAAATGGCTCGATTTCTTGACCAAGTAAGGCATGCATTTAAATTGTATGTAGATGCAAATTTCAGCCTTATGTATGCTTGAATTTATGTTGAAAGTATGACAAGTTGCAACAGATTATCACAACTTGTATGATGCAAGATTACATGTGAATGTCATTTGGTTGAAGGTATTTCTATTTGTTGAAAAATTTCACCAAGATGGTGTAAAATATGGGTATGTTACTCATTTATGTTGCAACAGTTTATCATTTATTTCAGCTCTTATGATCACCCATATGTTTTGGGGTTATGATCTTATTTTTACTTGAAAAAAAGAGTTGAAAAGTGTACATATGCATGATATTTTGTATGTGTAAATAGAGAACTTGTGATAAGTTCATTGTAAATAGATACATGCATGAGTGTTGTCAATATGTATCGTGTTGTATATCGACTTGTGTCGATTGTGTCGCACACATGTTTGTCGACTTGTGTCTATTGTGTTGCAAAATTTTCATATCTTCTTGTGTCGATTGTATTGCACATTTCATGTCGACTTGTTGTTGATGTCCCATGTTGCACGACTTATGTTTTAGTCGAGGGTGTTTGTCGATTGTGAGTCGATAAATGGATACACCAATGTGAAAGAGGATCACCATGTATGTGATGTCACAAGAAGGTGAGAATGAGTTCTTTGAAGAAGCAAAAAGAGGTGGTCTTCATTTCAATTATTGCATAAGATTTTCTTTTCAAGATTGATCATGTGTTCTTGTGACAAGATGTTGCAGGAAGTTTTGGTCCATTCAGTGAAGAAGTGGACAAGATGCAAGGTGTTTTGCAGCCATTGCAGAACACGCTAATTTTTTTGTTGATGACAAGAGTTCACTCATCTTGCGAGCTTAATTTGGAAAGTGGATTTCCAAGACAGAGCTTATATTCCATAGTTGCAAGAGGGAATTCATTCTCAGTGGGAAGGCTAACAATTTTCCAAGCACATATAAAGAACAATGGTACAACATGGTATGCATCAGTTTACAATAGCAAGCAATGCTGAAGTGGGTCAGCAACAGCCAGAGAGCAGTGGTCAAGAGACATAGCCAGTTGTGGTGCAAGGCATGTCAGGGTGATTGCCAAAGGGACTTGTCAAGAAAAATCAATTGATATAACTTGAAAGAAGCAGAGTGTTGAAGCTCAAGGTAGATAATCATTAGCTTTTGTGGGTCCAAAATCCCGTCAGTGGGAAGGAGTTATTAGATTGGGATCAGGGCCTAAGGATTAGCTAAATTTTCAAAATGATAAAAAATGATTCAAACTAAGACAAAAGCATAGATCTCATCACCAGGATTCCAACGCAACTTGTTTCATCAAATTCTGAGTTTGTATGATTGAGTTATGGCATGTTGTTCACTTTCCAAAACAGGTTTAGAACTAGATCGATCAGCAGAGTGGGATCCGAATTGATGGCTTTCATGGAGTCTTGAACTTTTCATATAGAATCGGGGATTGCAAAACCACATAATGTTGCAGGTGGAATGGACGATCGTGATATAGTCAACAACGAGGGATGAACAGTGGTGATTAGATCGCAGAAGCAACAGTGGGATCAAAGAGAGAGATCTCATTGTAGTTGAGAAACATCGCACATCACACATAATAGAGTTTACCGTTAAAGAGTTTCACAAGTTAAATTTCTTAACTTGTGATGTGAAGTGAGAAGGCAGAGATATAACGTGGATCGTCGGATCGAGAAACAAACTAACGACGAAGATTGCAGCACCCGGAAAAGCGATTTCACAAATCACAATATTTAGAAGCTAAGAGTTCACAAGATATGTTAAATTGGTTGTGATGAATTAAAGTTGAAATATGCGATGCGATGCGATGAGGGGAACCATGTGTCGGCATTGTGCATGAGCGCACATTGCATAAATTATGGTTTTAGCGTTATCGGTACCAAGTTAAAATTAAGGGCAAGCGATTTGTGATGCGTTGTAATTAGTTGCATGTTGTGGGACCCGAGAACCCTATTCCATGAGTATGTAATCTGTTTAAGGCTATGTGCGATCTGTTTTAAACATAGGCGATGTTGGTTGCTTTGCGTATGTATGTAATGAAACTCCGATATTGTATTCCGTTGTTACCGCTAACTTTCAAGCCTCTTAACGGTTGGGGGTGCGCATGTGGCCACCGCCCTAACCACAAATTTTAATTGCAAAGATTTATTGGTGGAGTGGATAAGGGTGCACCAAATTTTGCGGTCAACCCTTATCTAACTCCAGTTAACTGTAGTTCTCCACATTTAGTGAAGTTTTCCTAGGAGATATTGGGGAAAAGTTTAGAAGGCTCAATTTTCGACCATTCTGAGTGAATGAAGAGTCATTCTTGACTAATTAAAGCATTCTAGAGACGTTGGTGAGGTTTTCAGAGCCATCTGAGGACTTCTTAGCATGATTTTTCTTCAGATAATTTCCAAGGGCCACTAGGGCTACCAGGAGCTAACAGGAGAATGAGGCCTAGCCAAGGCAGTCAGAGGTCATTCTGAGGAAAACAATAGTCATTTATAACTATATTGAACATTTTGAATCCAATGATGGGGTTTTCAAAAGCATTTGGAGACTTCTAGAGTTGAAGAAGCCACATGGAAGTTTCAGGGAGCCAAGTGCCACTAGGTGTTGGAGGCATAGAACAGGGAGCCTGAGTTCATTCTGAGTGAATGGAAAACCTATTTTGGATTATTGATATGTGTTGGAGATAGTAGAATAGGTTTCAGGAGAAAAATATGACTTATAGGAGAGTTTATGCCACAGAGAAGCTCAAGGAAGCTCAAGGACACCGACCAAAGAGGTCAAGCCTAAGGGAGCCTAGGTCCATTTCCAGAGATTGAGCAGTCAATCCAGGGGTATTTTGGTATTCTAAATCCATTTTTATAGTCCAAACAACCATTGTATTTGAGCATAAAACATTAAAATAAATTTACCTTCTTAATCCCAAAGAGCCAAGTCCATTGATGGAGGCTCAAGGAGACATAGCCCAAGTGTTGAGGGTGAACTCCTTTGTTATGTTTGCTGTTATGTGTTGTTGGTTAATTTGTTTAGATTTATGGTTGTTGTACATGCTTTTAATCAACTTAAACAAATGTTTAATTTCTCACACATAAAGCCTTAAACCAGTTAAAACACATACACCCGAAACATGAATTCAATTCCGCACATGCATGTATAAGCAAGATCCTTAATTTATTTTAATTGAGTGGGAGGTGCTTGCATAGAAAAACAAGTTAGCCACCCATATCAGATCATGGATACATTAATGGAAATATTATTCACTCTCGACGACATGTTTTAATAAGTGGCCTTCGACCGAAAGATTATGTGTGGTGTTAGACTTCAACTCATTCATTCACACCATACAAATTGTACTGCAGTACCTTGAGAGCCATTGACATCATCGATGGTTTCTCTTGTGTTTGTTAACGACTTGCATCATTGGCTAGTAATTATATGGTGTCTACCATGTTTGACTCCAACTACTTTATTCACATGGTTAGACTCATACATTGGATAGTCAAGTGAATGAGATAGAAGGCCCCAGATCTAATTCCATCCATCCGGGCTGCATTTTTAGGATTAATCCAAGATCACAAAGCCTTATGGACATGATCGTAAATACATTCATCCTATCATAATTCCACTCTCTTTCATCAATGGATTGAATTCTTGATCATTTTACATGTAATGTTAACTTATGTGCTGAGCATGGGTATGCCTCCCTCAACAAAGATATCATGATGTAAATTTATCATAACATATGATGATATCGACTAAGTTTTCTTGATCGATACTGTTCAAAAGGTAAATCAATTCAGTCATTAGTTTTCATTTTCGACTTTACACTTTAGGGAGAAATATTTTATAGGCCATTTTGTTACATTTGGTAAATAGGCGTACAAACCAGAACGATCATCATCTGTGAACATGTTTTCATCATGCCTACACAAATTCCTAAGCATGAAATTCCAAATGCCTTTATAATAACGATTTTAAGCCCCAATTCACCCTGTCCCTTTAAAGACATGCATTCATCAACATGTTACTCATTTCTGCACCAACACTAATCAACAACAATTTGTCCTATTCTAGGGGTGTGTTGATTCTATAAATTCGGGAAAATTAAAAAAATCCCAAAGATTCCTACTCTAGAAGCTTCATGGAGTTGTTCTTGTTGGGAAAAATACCGCGAGGCGCGGGGGGTGGGGGCAGTGAATAAGTATTTAAAACTCACACAAACCTTTACTTTTCTTTACTGAATTCTATACGCGACTTTAATTAAGTCAACTAGTGTATGTACACGACTTTCATTAAGGAAACTAGAGTATGACGATAGAACTTATAATTCAGATAAATCTTCAGTAAATTTACTTAGACCAGTGCATTAATGGAATTTAGTAAGGAGTAAACATCTGCAGTAAGAACATAATAAACCATCACACATAATCAACACACATGAACACCAAGATTTAAGGTGGAAACCTAATGTGGGAGAAAACCACCGCTGCTGTCATCTCTGTCTTCAATATTTATTATATAGAAAACTAATTACAATCTTGTATTGGTGCATACTCATACCAGAATGTAAGCACCCACTTGCAGAAGGCTGCAACCTTCACTTTTTCTCCATCTGTTGCTGGAAGGGAGCTCCAACCCCCTAATCCCATTTACCAGCCACCACTAGAAGGGAGATACAACCCCCTGATATGATTACTAGCTCCTACTGGCAGGAAGCTTCAACTTCTTCACTAAAGGATCCAACCCTCAGAACCACCACGGACCACGTTTCATAAATTTTCATACTGGATGCAACATCTTTAACACATCACAATTTGTACATAAACTGAAGTAAACATGAACCCAATTCAAACATAACAATGAGATCACTGTGACCAGACCACAAAACTGAACACAAAATAATGCATCATCACACAGAATAAACTGCAACCTTGATTATTTTTATGCTGAATTATATACACTACTATCGCTAATGAAACCTGCGTGCATGTGCGCTTTTATGTGGTGCAACCTGCGTACATATATTAATATACCAAAATTTAGAATTCCAACTCAGTCACAGAATTGACCAGAGATATTCTGAAATATTTTGTTAGCTTATAGAACCCTCAAGCAACATCAATCATTTTCCAACTAACCAAACAATGATATTTAATCATAATCAACTAGCTGCATAATCAATACTCAAACAACCTAGATCTATATGAAGACATCATTGACAAACAAAAGAAACATAACAAAACTGATCAGACATTTTCTCCAACATTCTTCAGCAAAGACCCCGGCTTGCATACACACCTTATAGAAGACACATTCGCGTATGAAAGTGCTTATCCCGAAACCAACTCGCTTATAGATCTCAGTATTTTTACTGAATGTATACACGCCTCTGTAGAACCAACCCTGCGTGTATACACGTCTTCCTTGTGTCAAACCTTCGTATAGATATGTAAATAATTCAGGAGTGCGCAATACTTCATAACTCAAACTTACTTAGATCATACCCTTCATTGTAGCAAACATGCACCAGACCACAGATCTAAACAACTCATTATTAGATCATGTAAAGACATAGTCATTTCAAGTCTAGAGGTCTATTTATTAGTTCCTGCCAAAATGTCTGATTACACTAGTGTCCAAATATTAATTACACAACATCCAACCCTTGCAATGACAAATGAAATGAAAGATATAAACCAAAAACTGCTTCTCCCACTCTCAGGGGTCGAATCCATGACTTGTGGAGCTGATGCCCAAAGTCGTCAATTGGAATCCTAATGACTAGGGAGGTCAACAAAGTCATCCCTATCATTGATGAAACTAATTCACTTGACCCAAAATTACATATTTACCTCATGTATCGACCTATATTAACTATTAATGACATAATTAAATTTACTACTTATATTACATAAGTAAATCTCCTTGGAATCTATCAATAATCTGAGAAAATTTGAAAATTTTGAAGAAATCAATCAACTGTAAAAAGCGCAACGTGCGTGGTAAAAAGTGCAGCGTGGGCCTTAAAATCCACTTTTGAGTGACTTTCTGACGTCCAAATTGGGCCTAAGATGGCACATTGGAAAGATATTCCAGTCTAGCTGTCAAAAATGTCTCCAAGTTCTGAAAATGATGTAGATAATATTCTCAAAAATTCAATCTCCGAAGGCTGGTCAAAAAGCACAGCGTGAGGTTGAAAAAGGAGGCAAAAAGGTGTTTTTAGGAGGTTTTTGGCCTTTTCCACCTGTCAAAAGGTTAGTTTTTGGAGTGCCAGTAGTCATAAGTTGATGCAGACATCATTATCTATCCAAATATGTAGATTTTTTTTCATTGGGAGGCCTCCACAAAAAGCGCAGTGTGGCCCACGCTGCGCTTTTTGCAAGATGACTCTGAAAAAAGTCTGTTAAAATTCAGTAATCTTCCCAAAAACTCAAAAACTTGCTCAAAAACCTTCAGAATTGTTGGATGAAGTGATGATGAAGTATCTCAAGCTACCAAGGAGGCATAAAAAATTAACTCAAGTTTTCCCTTCTCTTTTTGGCTGATTAGGGTTTCCTTGAGTTTGTCCTTCAATTGCTTGAACCTGATATTGGAAATCTTGTTTTTGGTGTTGTAGCGGTCAGCCATATGTCTCAACGTCTGATTGTCCTTGTTGGCCTTATGAAGGAGCTTCTTAAGGTGTATGTTCACTCTGTCAAGCCAAACCTCTTTGTCATCATTGATTTCTCTTGCAATTCTTTCCTCAAAGGTGAGTTCTTCTAAGAAACTGATGCTGGTGGTGGAGTAGGTCTAGCAGGTTGATTTGGTGCTGTAGTGAAGACCTCTGCCTCAATAAAATTATCCCATGCAATATTCAGCTGCTTAAGGTGGTGAAGGACAATGATTTTAATCAGTGAATGATGAAATAGGTTGCTCATTTGAAGCTCATACTCTCTGTTATGCACTATGTATGCCATCTTATCAATGCTTCTGTACAAATAGTAGGGAAGGTTGAGAAATTTCTCCCTAGTGAAATGCATGAGCAACCTGATGTGATAGCTGTACAACTTGGAGAATCTTCCCTCACAAGTAAAGTGTTTCATGATGATCTTCATCATGGGGGAAAACCTATTAAGAAACAGACCAAAAAGAAATATTTCTTGATGTTATCTTTATAAGGTGCCTTGAGGTAAGGTTCATACAGCTGGGAATCCAAATATTTAGTTTTGAACCATTTTTCACCCACATTGGGTATCCTTGTAGCTGTTGCAATGATGTCCGTAGAAATGGTGAGTGTCACCCCTGCAATGGTTACTTGGTCTTTTTGTAGGTTGCTGATAAAAACCCTGGTCATAGTAGGATGGCTCTGCACTCTTTGGACCATCTCACAAAAATCAAAACAACCTACATGCTGGAAAAATTTCATTGCTAAGGGTGATGCCATAAATTCCCTAGTGTCTGATGGCTCTAGTCTCAAGATTCTCCCTCCTTTATTGTATGATTTATTCTCTTCTTCTATGGTGTTTCTTTCCTCCTCCATGATGTTCAATTTTATCTATAAACCATAGGGAAGAAGGGGAAGGGAAAGGGAGTAGGATTATAGGGTTTAGGGGGTTTGGAGAAGTGAGGGAAAATTTTGGGAAGGTGTAAGGGAGTTAGAAAGCTTAGGGAAGTGATGGAGGGTTGAAATGTTAAGGGAGACAGGGTAGGAAATTCAAATACAGGGGGGTAGTCTAGCTATCTAGAAAAGCACAACGCAGGGGTAAGGTTTTAGGGAATATATATTGGTAATGGGAAATGAGGGGATGTAAGGGTAGTGGGGAGTGATTTGGAATGTGAGGAAGGAAAATGGGGTCCAGGGAAAAGAAAATTAAGATTGAAAACTATGGAACTAGGGTTTAATTACTTAGAACATGACATAGAGGGAAATGAAAGTTTTGCACCATAAACTTAATACCGCAATCTGAAAGGAGGGTTTTAGGAGGTGTAACTTACTTGCAAATAGGTGTAGGAACCCTTTGTTTACAACTTAGAACCTTTGGAGGTAAGTTTTGAGACCGTGGCTCTCCTCTGAAAAAAATTCAGTGAACTGAAGAAAGGCGCAACGAAGCCTTGCAAAAATCGCAACGTGGTCTCTACAGAAAGCGCAACGCCTATGGAAAAAGCGCAACGAATGACGTAGAAAATCTGTTTTTTGAGGAAACAATCGATTTTTTCTTGGAGAGGTTGAGAGATCGATGCTTGAGGATGAAAATGAATGACCTTTTTGTCTTTGAGGGCCTTTTATACTTGAAGAAATATCATTAAATAGAATTCGGGCCTATATTTCCTTTTTTGAAATCAAATTTACATTGCTTTTTACCTTTACCTTTAGAATTTGATCTTTGAACTTCATCTTTTGATGGATTATGAATGGATTTTTGGAACTTTGCTATTTTGCGGATGGAACTTTGAGTGTTGCAGCTACTTGCAACTCTGAGAACTTATTACAAATTAGGAACATAAAATTACATATTGATTTTGAAATCAAATTTACAAATCAAACTTACTAATGAAATTTCTTTATTGTCACTCCTTCATTTGCTGGACTTTATACATGAAATGGTGATTTGATGACCTTGGAAACCCTTAGACCTATTGGATACTCTGACTAAATGAAACCACAATGAAAATGAATGTGATGATGACGACAACTCATGATTGATGGTACACTCAACAAAGTGGTGAAATGATCCAACAAGTAATAAAATTTTGTAAGGAGTGAGATCAGACCTAGATCTACATCTAGTGACCAACTTTTTGCATGATTACCTAATGGAATGACAAAAATTTCGAAGTGGGACCCTAATATGATGTGATAAGAGTCTATTTGATCACTCGTGGTAGGATGCAAAAACTGACACTAACAACTTCAAGTCTGGCTACTGGTGCAAAATTTTCTTCAAATTCTATACCTTCTTGTTGAGCATAACCTTTACAAACAAGTATAGATTTGTTTCTAATTACATATCCCTTTTAATTCAACTTATTTTTGAATATCCATTCTGTCCCAATAACATTTTTATCATGAGGCCTTGGAACCAATTCCCAAGTATTATTCTTTTTAATTTGATCAAGTTCTTCATCCATGGCCTTAACCAAACATTCATATTTACTAGCTTGATTTACATTTTATGGTTCAATGGTGGATAATAACGCTAGATAACTCAGAGATCTTACAAGGGTTCTTCTTGTTCGTACCCTAGATTCCTTTTCTCCTAGAATTTGAGTTTCTGGATGATTTTTTTGAACATACCTAGATGGAGCCTTTTATTTATTTGATGTGTCTTATTCTGATGCTTTATTAGTTTCTTCTTATATATCATTGTGATTTGATATGGGATAGAATTCATCATCATCATAATCTTTTGTTGTTGTTACCCTTTTGGGAGTTGTGCATGCTTCATCAATCACAACATCAATACATTCAACAATTTTTTGAAGTCCCTTATTGTAGAATCCGTACCCTTTACTTCTAGAAGAGTAACCAAGAAGTATTCCTTCATCTACTCTAGCTTCAAACTTACCAAGTTTTTCATCATTATTTTTGATGAAAATTTGCTTCCAAAAACTCTAAAATGCTTCACAATGGGAGGCTTACCATACCAAAGTTCATAAGGAGTTTTATCACTATTCACAAAAACATGGGCCTTGTTGAGAATATTTACTGCGGTATGTGAAGCTTCACCCCAAAAGGTGTCAGGAGTTCCAGACTGATCAAGTATAGCATGAGCCATTTGCTGAACTGTTCTATTCATTCTTTCTGCCACACCATTTTATTGAGTTATGGCAATAGAAAATTGTCTTTTTATGCCATGTTGTTCACAGAAATCAAAGAATTCATTCGATATGTATTCTCCTCCTTGGTTAGATTTGAGACATTTTATTTTTATATCTAATTAATTTTTAACTAATGCTTTCAACACCTAAAATATATCAAATGCTTCATCTTTGTGTTTCAATAAACCGATCCAACACATTCTAGAAAAATCATCAATGAATAAGATATAGTATTGTTCTCCACGAGGTGAATTTTTGTTTAGAGATCCACACAAATCAGTATGTATAAGTCCAAGAGGCTTACTTGTTGATCCTTCTTTGGCATTGAATTGAACTATAGTTTGCTTACCGAATTGACATGACTTACATATGGTACTTTTTGGTAGGGTGATGTTGGGTAGATCATGAACAACTTTGAGCCTGCTTGATTTGCTTATTTGAGAAAAAATCAGATGTCCCAACATTCTCTGCCATAACCAATTTTCCTCAGCTTTTCCTAGGTAACATTGTTCTTGGCCACCTTTCAATATATATAGATTTATTGATGTTATTGTTCCTTTTATTATGGTCTTTCTTGTGTCAAGTTCACAAACCACACATTCTTTTGATCGGAAGACCACCACATTTCCTTGGCCACACATTTGGATAACACTCAATAGGTTATGATTTAATCCATCAACATACATAAAATTACCAACTTTAACCTTTTCTTTTAGAAAAACACATCATTTTCCATTAATGATAGCAGGGGAGTCATTTCCAAAAGTGACATTATTTTCGTTTTCTATTGCATTGTATGAAATGAGTTTATCTTTATCACCTGTCATATGTTTTGAACATCCTCTATCAATGTACCATTGATTTTCTTCTACTTCTTCAAATAAATCTATGCCAAAAATTTTGGGTTGTAAGTCATTCTTTTTCCATACCTTAGAATTTGTTTATATTTTCTCCTTTGGCTGTAATTTGCTCTCGCATTCAGGTTCCTCATGTCCAAAGTTATTGCAAAACAAAGATTCAATTTCATCTTTAAGAGGAAATAAATTGTTATAAGTATTCTTCTTGATTCCTATCTCATTCCTTTTTTTTCTCACTTCTATATTCATGATGGTTTTGTATGCAACACATTGAGCAACTTTGTGACCAAAAATATGACATGAGAAGCATTGTCCATTAAAGAAGAAATTTTTGTGATCATAGAACCTTATAGTGTTGTTTACATTTTGACTGATGCTTCTGTTATTGTTCATCCTTGAATTAGAGTGAACATGATTTACCTGCGAAGTGTCTTTGTTCTTTTGCTGAAGGTTGAAACTATGATGATTGGCTTTTGCTGCATTTAGATAACTTCTGGATGTGGTTGAAGATTTTTCTGTTTGTGATGATTCACCAATGTATCTAAGACCTGTCTTCATAAGAGGAGAGTGTTGGAACCTTGATAATTTCATTTAAGGTTTCATATCCTTTAGCAAATATAAGATTTAGAGTTTTTATTTTCTCAAGTTCCTTTATTAGACTTATTATTTCACATTCTAACTTCTCATTATGATTCTCCTTTCTATGAGTTGATTCTTTAGAATATATATGGATACTTTGTTTTCTTATAATTATAGTTTGAGTTGAGTAATTTCTCCAAAGAAATCATTTTCCTCTAAAGCATCCATAAAATTATCTTTAGACTCATTAGTGTCTTTCTCAAATGCCATGAGTAATTTAAGATGTTTATCAGATTCTCCTTCTTCACTATTTGACAGGCCATATCTATCTTTATGAGTACAATTAATTTTTCTATTTTCAAGTCGTCTCATATTACCTTTTTTAATATCCTTACCCTTGTCATGGTTATCTCTACGAGGGAATTTAGCAGCATAATGACCCACTCTACAAAAATAAAAACATTTGAAGGGAAGCTTACCTCTGAACCTTCCGGTGCCAAGTTCAAGTTTCTTTACAAAATTTACCTCATATTATTCTGATACATACCTCGACTCATTTTGTTCTTCCTTTTCCTTTCCTTTTGCAGTTGCTTTAAATGTAGCTTCTTTGACTTTAGACGGACCTCCTTTTCTCATTTCAAAAGCAGTCAGGATCCCATGAAGTTGAACAACAATAAGATTCTGTAGATCCTAATTTTTTTCAATGGTTGACACTTTTGACTCAAATTTAGGAGTTAGAGATCTTAATATTTTTTCTACTAAAGTTCCGTATTTTATGTCTTCACCCAGATTTCTCATAAGATTTACAATCTCATCTAGACGCAGAAAGAAACTAGAAATACTTTCATCATTATGCATTATGAGATTTTCATATTGAATCCTGAGAGTTTTGAGTTTAGCACTTTTTACCTTGGCTTCACCTTCATAACTTAGGATGATTTTTCCCATATTTCCTTTGCTGTATTTAACTATATAACTTTGAAATTTTTTGATTCGGTCAGGCTTCCCAATAATGCATTGACAACTTTTGCATTGGTTTCATATGTCTTCTTTGCTGCTGGATCTATGGGAACTGCAGCTGGATATTGGTAACCTCCTTCAACAATTTCCCAAACATCTGCTCCAAGAGACTGAACATAGGATCTTGTTCTTGTCTTCCATAAGATTAAATTATTTCAACTGAAGAGTGGTGGTATTATAGATGCTTTTCCGTCTTGATTTCTCATCTTGGTAGATCTTCCTTCAAGCAATCAAGCTTCTTCTGAAGGACCTGATATGATACCAAGTGTTGGGAAAAATACTGGGGGGGGGGGGGGTGAATCAATATTTAAAACTCACACAAACCTTTACTTTTATTTACTGAATTCTATACACGAATTTACTTAAGTTAACTAGCGTATGTACGCGAATTTCATTCAGGAAACTAGCGTATGCCCAGAGAACTTATAATTCAGATAAATATTCAATAAATTTACTTAGACCAGTGCATTAATGACATTTAGTAAGCAATAAACATGTGCAATAAGAACAAAAAAACCATCACACATAAGCAACACACATGGACACTAGGATTTAAGGTGGAAACCCAATGTGGGAGAAAACCACCGCTGTTTTCATCTCTATCTTCAATATTTATTATATAGAAAAATGATTATAATCTTGTACTAACATAGAATCATACTTGCATGCAAGCACCCACCTATAGAAGACTGCAACCTTCACTCGTTCTCTAGTTGCTACTGGAAGGGAGCACCAAAACTTTAATCTCGTTTACTAGCTACCACTGGAAGTGAGCTACAACCCCCTAATCTAATCACCAGCTCCTACTGGCATGAAGCTTCAACTTTCTCATTGAAGGCTCCAACCCTCAGCACCACTGCGGACCACGTTTCATAAATTTTCACACTGGATCCAACAAATTTAATACATCGCAATTTGTAAATGAATTGAAGTAAACATCAACCCAATTCAAACAGAACAGGAAGATCACTGTGACCAGACCACAGAAATGAACACAAAATACTGCATCATCACAAAGAATAAACTGAAAACCTGATAATTTTTATGCCAAATTATATACGCTACTATTTCTAATGAAACCTGCAATCATACACACTTTTATGTGGCGTAACATGTATATATTTCTTAATATACCCAAATTTTTAATTTTTACTCGGTCACAAAATTGACCAGAGATATTCTGAAATATTTTTTTTCAGCTTACAGAAACCTCAAGCAACATCAATCATTTTTCAACCAACTAATCACTGATCTTTAATCACAACCAACTAGCAACATAATCAATACTCAAACAACCCAGATCCATATGAAGATATCAATGACAGACAATAGAAACATAACAAAATTGATTAGAAATTTTCTTCAGCATTCTTCAGTAAAGACCCTTCTAGAATACTTATTCACGTATGAACGCGCTTATCCTGAAACCAACTTCCGTATATATCTCAATATTTTTACTGAATATATACATGCCTCTGCAGAAAAAACCCCGCGTGTATAACGTCTTCCTCCTGTCAAACCCACGTATAGATCTGTAAACAATTCACGACTGACCAATACTTCATAATTTCAAAATTAATCAAATCATACCCTTCATTGCAGCAAACATGCGCTAGTCCATAGATATAAACAACTCATTACCAGATCATGCAAATACATATTCATTTCAGTTCTAGATATCCAGATCCATCATTGTATTCATGAGTGCATCATTATATCAGATCTATCAATCAACTATAGCTCATACCATGCAAATATACTTCAGATTGAAGTAAACATTCATTAACATTACTCATGCACCCTTAGCACTTTGATTTTCACCTCATTATATAGTTTGAGCCTTAGCTAATACCATGAGCCAAAACCACGCAAGTGTTGATGGTATTCTTGGATGAGATCAATTAACCATTACTGCGCTCAATGTTGTGGGCTAATACCATGGTAAAGACTTCTGATATTATAAAATTAGTGCTCTAGCACATACATGAATTTTCTTCTTCGTACCTGAATGTATACGTGACTTTGCCTTCATAGAATCGCGTATACTTCTTCAATTATTGATCTCTATCCATATTCTGATTCTGATATGCAAACTTCTATCCCAACTTTCTGTCATTCTGTTCCATCACTTTGTCACCTCTGAGCTCATCCAGTTACCATATACATGGTATTTTACAAGTGGGTTGCCATCAAGGACAACACATGCATCATAATGCCAAGAGTTCTAGCCATTTATCTTGGATAAGAAGTTCGAATCCTATCTTATCCTAACTTGAAGATTTCATCTCTTATCCCTTGAGCTCATCCTCCCCTCTTAAGTGAATCCAAGCCTAGATTGGTAAATGGATAAGAATTCCTAAAATACCACACTCTCATATATATTTACTTCCATCCACAACATCAGGGTTGGATTTTTGAGACTGATCATGCCCTAATGTTGCTGCCTTGAATCTAAGAGAGTCATCATCTTCATGCATTAGGGTGAAATTCAGGTGTGCTTTGTGACAAGGAAGGACAAGTCAAATTGGGGATATCTCTACAATATTAGCACTATCTTTGGTTGTAAACTCTCTCATATTTATGTGTTATGCTATGTTTACATTCATATATTTCAATGCTTGGATGATTCATCGAATAAAGTAATTGAATTATGCTACATAGATGTTGTATACCTCTGGATTGTTTTGGTTGAATGTGCAGGTTATAATTATATCAATTAGATCTATGATTGGAGATTACAAGTCGGGAGGAAAGTAAATCTTGTGATAGATTCCAAGTAAGCCTCTTTCCATCTTTCAATTTATCTAATGAAAACTCTATATTCTTTGATTTCTATTATTCTATACCAGTCCACTAGGTCTAGAGAAAATAATTTTGTCCGCAGTCGTAAAAGGGGTAAAAATTTGACACAGACTCAAACATATAAATTTGTTACTGAGATCTTAGAGTCGAGTAATAACTTGTCACTTAGATCTTGGAATCAAGTAAGGGGGAAATTATTGGAAAGCTATTAAATACTAGAATCCATCTATATGCCCAAAATTCAGATTTTGAACAATAAAAAATCTTAATGTTGGGATCTACCTACTTCTCTCTCTATGTATGGCTGATTAACTCCATGAGTGATTGTCCCGCATGATTTTTCCCATTCCTCCACACCACTCATGGTTCAACCCTTGAAATTTGAGATTGGTACCTTCCCTTTGCTACCTATTGAAGTATAAGGGAGCATACCAACCACCACCCATCCCCAAAAATTGTGAAAAGTGGTTGTTTTAGTTACCCAATGCTTCATTCAATGAGGTGTGGTTTGGTGGAAAAACTAAGACAATAATTTTGAATTCAAATTTTGGTACAAAATTTTGGGTGAGGATTTTTTGCCAACAACATGCAAGTCTAGTTCTCACAAGCCCCTCACTAATTCCCACTTATGGTATTATAGTCTATATTAATGTTCACATTCTCAATCAATTTCTTATCATTTTTAATTAACATGGAAATATTTACACAGACAAAATATTTTGAGTTATCTAGTTTTTATTCGTTTTAATGCTGACATGTAAAAAATGATACATGCCTTAGCTACATAATTTTATAATTGGGTCATCACATGTAGTAAATAAAAGTGATTCCACTCTCAGGGAATCCTCCAAATCCCATGTCAAATCATCTACTCCAAAGTGCTTCCTCTTCACCTTGACCTATGTGATGACTCAATTATAGAGAAATGTATCCTCCACATTCCACCTAGATCATAGTCTAGTCAATGATGTGGTTAGAATCATGAAAATTTTCTTAAGAAAAAAACACATGGAACACATTATGTGCTTTAATAGTAGGAAGTAAGGAAAGCATGTATGCCATTGGTCCCCTCTCTCCAAGAATTCAAATGGTCAATAGTAGTGAGGTGCCAACTTGGCACAAGTTCCCATTCTTAGAGAACTTCTTTTAGGCTTAATATTGACATATACATTATTCCCTGCTCTTAATTCTCTATGAGTTTTGTTCCTATTAACGTAGTTCTTTCCTCAATCATGTACCATCTTTAGGTTTTATTTGATCTTATCCACTTCTTGTTCCATTTATTTTAACATATTTTGGTCAAGTGTAATATGATCCACTAAAATACTGTAACTAATTGGAATATTACATTTTTTGTTGTATAATTCTTCAAAGGAACTCATTTCTAATAATTATTTATAGTTTTTATCACAAACAAACTCCACCATAGGTAAGTAATCTTCTTACTTCTTGAGTTGATGCATGACATACATCTGCAATATACTCAAAAACCCTATTCACTCTCTCTTTCTATTCATTTGTCTAAGGATTATAGGAAATTCTAAAAGCTAATTGAGTCCCAAAACCTACAAACAAGGCATTCCAAAATTTTGACAAAAAAATGTCATCTCTATCTATTATTATTATTATTATTATCTTAGGCATCTCATGCAATCTAAAAATTTGTTTTGTGGAAATATTAGCAATATAAATTGCCTTGTAGATGGATCACATAGGAATTAAGTGACTTTAATTGCTCAACTTATCCACCACTACGATTATTACATGTTTCTTTGATTTTTGCACTAATCCAATGAGGGATTCCATGGAGATAATTTCCCACTTCCATCATGAAATCTGTAATGGTTGCAAAAATAATGCCAAGCATTTATGTTCAACCTTGACTTGTTGGAATTCTATACATTTTTCAATACACTTTGCAATATATTTTTGCATCCTAGGCCAATAGTATAGTATTTTTTTTATTTACATTTTTTGATAGCCTAGGTGACATGAATAAGGGCTCTTGTGGATCACATCAATGCTAAGCCTCTTCAGTTCTGTAGAGATTGGTATGCACAATCGATACTTGTACATAACAAATTATCCTTTATCAAGTCATCACCTTAACTTTTTTCCCCTTCAGGATATTGCTCCTAACATTTCTTTATTCATCTAAAGTGTTCATCATTCTATAGGGAATCTCTGATTCTATCCTTTATATTTGATTCACACACACTAGATATGGCTAAAAATATTGTTTACACACTTCAGCTAAGCACATCTGCCACTAGATTTTATTTTCCCTCTATATGCCTAATTTCATAATTGAAATCACTAATGAGAGCCATCCACTTGGATTTCCTAACAATAAATCAAGGTTGATCGCACAAGTACTTCAATCTGTTTTGGTCTGTCATTACCATAAAATTTCTTCCAAGCAAGTATTGTATCCACATTTAATAGAAAGTACAATAGTTGCAAGCTCTACCACATGTGTACCATAATTCATTTCATGCTCATTTAGATTCTTGGGTTCATAATTCATCACATGTCCATCCTACATTAGAACTCCACCGAGTCCTTCCTTACAAGTGTTATCACAGTCAGAATTTTCAAAATCATGTTTATACCAAGCCCAAAACCCACATATATAACCTTTCAGAGCTTATTACTTTATAATACCATTTATTATAAAGTTTCAGACTTTATGTTATAAGCTCCGCCACCCATTGAACAATCGTGTTATATAAAATTATCGTTATATATATATTGCATATCATATATATAACAAAAATCCGCCTAAACCATTGGTAGGACCCCTTGTGCCATATCGCATATCGCCATTGCAATTTTTTTTTACAAAAGTCAAATGCTAAACTTATAAATCGCCAATGTGATATGAAGTGGGACCCATTCTCCGCCACACTTCCCTTCCATTTAATTTTCCATCGAAATATATGTTAACTTACCCTTTTTTTGCCTTTCCGTTTTTCCCTTCCACCTTTACCGTTTCATCGTTTTTCATTCCCCGGTCGTGATCAAAGTGGGTCCCTCATCACATTTCACAGACTTTACTTTTTTGGCATTGGAACTAAACTGTAAATAATGCGATCACTGATTTGCGATATCACATCGCATTTATTTTACCTTGTGAACACTGCAATCTATTTTATTTAGTTTGTGATGCGGTAAGTCTGCCAAGTCATTCATCTCCTCCCCCACGCGTCACACTTTACAGTGTTTAAAGTTTATATCCTCCACGCTCATAACTAAAGGCTAAGAGTTGCGATATGCACTACCATCCAGTCCCACTGATCCTCCACGTCACCTACCCTCCATGTCACCTCCCCATCACATCGCATCACTGATTGTATTCTTCATAACTTAAAATTTAAAGGTTACAAAGTGCATGGATGCGAACTTCTTCATAATTAAAGTTTAAAAGGTTTCAAGTTCGATATTTTGGGTTTTTCACGCTATTTTATTCACAAAAAAGGTTTTAACACAACAATATGGTTTCGAGTAATAAAAAAAAAGAAAGGTCATGTCGGGTAGCCAAAAGCGTTCAACACTCCATTCAACAGCAGATATTCCCGCACAAATCTCAGTTCGTCTATCAGCATATCAGCGAATTGAGGTCCACGTCCTAAACTGCCCCACTGCATAAACACATTAGCAACAATGCAACACTAGAAAAAAAGGTCGACTATTTTGTGCTTCAGTGAGGGCATTTATTCTTTTTATGGTGGATAGTGCCATTATGCAAGCACCTAACTACTTTTGATGTAATTATGAACTCCTTCAGTTAGTAGTTGTAATAAATAAAACAGAGTCCTAGATGTCTTTTTCGACTCCAGGAAAGTGGTTTACAGTTATGGTAGGTGTCAAGGTCATAGTTCGATGATCTAGCCAGCTGGGCAGATCCTATGTATTCAACAAAGGTCTATTTATAGCCAGGAGATCGAATGAGACGGGGGGGAGGGGGGGGGGGGAGAGATTTTTAATTGACACTACCACCATTGTAATCTCTGTCTATCAGTAATATGCAGTTGCAACAGTCTATTTTAGACCTGAGATTATTATCTGTATTCTTATGTATGTTTCTTATATCAGTCTTTTAATTTCTCTCTAGTGTTCTAGTTGTATAATCACTTGGAATTCATGATTACATGCTCCAACTTCCTTTATACACTTAGTCTGTTGTTCTGTCATGTTTTATTAGTTTTCTTATGTATAATCACTTGGAATTCATGGTGACATGCTCCAACTTCCTGTATTCATATAGCTTGTTGTTTTTTCCTTCATGTGTGGTTTAATAAGAATACAATTGCCTCAGCTTCCATGAGATAATTTGACTTGTGACTTAGTTTTCATATTGACTCCATAAGCCCAATGGTAGTAAACCCTTTACATCTTTCACCTACACTAGAACAATAACATTCAATCTAATTTAGAGTTAGCCATCTACTAGAATTTCCACTGAAAATCATAAATTACCTTGAGAGATCCCTCTCAAACTGAAGAGGCTAATATTTAGCCAAAAGTGGTTTGAAAGAGTTACATTAACTTGATTGATGAGCAGCCTATCAGAATCAATTTGGTGATAACATTTTGGCGCTATTGCTGGGGACACGAAGGTGAAAATTTTCTCCGGGCACAACGACAAGGTTTAAATTTGACTTCTGATGGTGAACAAAAGCTAAACACAAGAAGGCTGTACCATTCACCTGGCGACTCCGTTGTTCAAGATCCCGAGCTTCAAAGTTCAGAGTGACTTCACTGGGAAGAATCCAGATTTCAGAACATTCATGGTGATCCAAGATGACAAGGTATGTGGAAAACCCTTTATACGATGAAATGTTACAAAGTGTAAGGGATGAGTTAGAATAATTTCAGATAGATGAAATTTTTTCAACAATAGTATTATGTTGTTTGAAATCCAGTCGACTCACACCTGCAAATAATTTTTTTTCTTGGTTTAGCTACTAAAAAATTAGAAAATGAAATTGAACTATTGGATGTTCAATTTGGATCATATGATTTCAAAGATCCTAAACAGTGCTTGGAAAGTCTTCCTCCTCCAAAAAAGGAGGAAATTGTTATACCATTTGACTTGTAGATAAAGGGGGAAGGTGGTTATGAGCTTGATATTGTAGAGTTGGAATCAAGGTTCAGCCTTGATGAAGAAAATGAAAAGGATATCCAGGATAAATTTTTCATTGAGGGATTAAAAGGGATATCAATAAATTATGTCTTCTATGATCCCATAGCTGATTACATGGAAGAGTTCAGGGTGAAAACATGAAGTTGGGAAACACTTTTTTCCCTTTTTTGACATTGAAAATTGTAATTTTCTATGTTTTTTCAACTTCAACTCCACTAAACTCATATTTCCAATGCAAACTACGCTTTGACATAAAAAAATATTTGTAGAGAATTGTCTTACCTTCATACTCATATTAAAAAAAAATTTGACATATAGAGGGGTAAATTTGTTGTTTACTAACTGCATATATTTGAAATTTTCAGGCAAACATAATTAGTCACTTTTTGAACCCTAACTTTTTTTAGGGGTGGTTATTCATTTTTTGGAAATAAACCATATCATCATAATCTACATAGACTGCATTACTGCAATGACTATTTTTTGGTAATTTTCAGATTAAATCACTATTTTTTATTATTTTTTGAAATGGACAAAGACAAACAAATGGTGATGTTTCAATACATTTTATGAGCCCTGCATTTTATTTTCAATGTGATCGTTAATAAAAAAAATGAGAATACCCTTTTGAAGAAGACATGGAAAGGAATTGAAATATGATTTTTATGATTTTTTTGGTGTTTCCATTTTAAAGTTATTGAATTTTCATTCACTGCAATTTTCAGAATGATGAAATTCCACAGTGACACAATTTAGTATAAAATTAATAACAAATTGAAATTTTTAATGAAACTCCACAAATCTTACATCATTAGAAAATATATTCATAGATGAATCTAATGGTACCAGGTTTGAAAGATAACATTATGTTTTTGTAGGCGTTCCGCCCCTCCAAAGATGCAGGTTCTTGAAAACTACATAATTTTCTAGGTTTTTTGTTGACCAAAAACTCTCGAGCGAGATAATTTCTCGGGTGAGACATTTAATAAACTCTTAAGCGAGAAATTTTAAACTCTCAACTGAGAGTTTAAACTACCACAAGTTAAATTTAACCGTGTAGGTAAACTCTTGCTTGAAATTTTTACAAACTCTCAGCTGAGAGTTTGTGTGTGAGAGTTATATAACTCTCGTCTGAGAGTCTATTAAAATTTTGGGGGAGAAGTTTAATCGAAACATTTTACTACCGGCTGACGAAATCTTGTGAAGATTCATCATATCGTCGCGATGTTTCAGGTGAGAGTTGTATATAAATATTCTTGTTCGAAAGATTAAATCCACAATATTCCACACACCATTCTGAACCAAAGAAGCGAAGTTTGAAGCGAAATTTTTTAGGGTGTGAAGGTGCGCTGATTTTTTGGGTGTGAATAATTTTTTTTTAAAGTAATTTTTTTTAAACATTCAATTTTTTTTTAAAGAACACATATTTTCAGGAAAGGAAAGTGAAAATTTTATGGGGAAAAATATTACATTTTTATTTTTGATAAGAACTTAATTACTTGATATTTTGCAAAATGTCTTTGTTATCACAAAGTTGCATCTGATAGGCTGCTAATTAGACAATCTCATGTAACTATTTCAAACCAATATTTTGACTGAGGCTTAGCCTCCTCAGTCTGAGAGGGCTCTCTCAAGGTTAATGATATTGAATAAAGATGTAGATGTCTAACTCTATTTAGGAAATAACTTACTTATGATGAGTGTAGGTTGAAAATCATATCAATAGGTATACATTGGGCTTATGGAGTCAACATATTCAGTGATTCAGTGAGTTTACTTGACGTGGAAGTTGAGGCAGGGAAGAGTTTTTAGCAGTAGGACACACACACATGAAACAGGAAGATACACAATCAATTCATCTATAAAGAAAGTTAGAGCATTGCAAGAATGAATTCTGAGTATTATAAATGAAAACCATTGAAAATGAGATACATAAAAGGTATATATAAGATAGGAAAGCACTAAAAAATCATTCAAAATCTCAGGTTGGTCAAGTAACAAATCTCTGAAACAATCAATTTACAATAAGCTGCAATTTTGCAAAAAATCTCCAACCCTTGACAGATTCGACTCAATGGTCTTTAATAGAGTTGTTACATAATGAGATGATCTGCCTCTAGGCTATATACATCAAATTTTTTTCTAATGACACCTCGCATAACCATAAAACATCAAATTAATGACAAACAATCACCTATCATACTTGACAGTCCTATTCCTACTAGGACTCAAACTACTCCTTATTGCCTTTAAAAAAATTATCTACTAAACAATTACATTATTTGACAGGTATGCTATCACATTTTCAAATTTAGATGATGGTATTCATCACTTTATGACCACTTAACTGACCTCCTCAAAACTAGGAAACAAAACCCTATTTTTTTAGGCAAATGGTCTTCTTCTTCCACGAATACTTTGGCTATCAGTTTATCTTCAATTCGTGGTCCTTGAGTGTTGAATAAATTCTTGTCATGGTATTTAACCCTTCCATAATCTCCAGATGTCCAAAAGGTACTCCAAAACCTACTAAAAAGGCTGAAATAAAGTGTACTACGAAAGTAAGGCAATTTTGTAGCACACTTTCGTAGCGCTGCAAAACATGCCTTAAACCTCAAAGTTCTTGATTCTTTCCTTTATCATAGCGTTCATCATCATTAAACACATATCCTATACCAATTCCACCTCTTGATAGCATTCAAAACTGGTCCAAAAAGTCAAAAGAGCAGCTACAGTAGTTTCGTAGTGTTTTGCTGCCCCTTAAGCCTAGAGGCACTACGAAACTGCTGAAAGGTGTTGAAAATGCAGTTTTTTGTGTAATTTTGAAAATTGAACCTTGTTAGTGCAAAAATATTGTCTCTAATAATTTCATTAGCCTCAATAAACCATAAACCAACTTACCTTATTCTCCTTGAGACATTTTCTCCTCATTTACAATTGGTTGAGCTATTGGCTCTTCAATTATAGTCATTTTAAGCCCTTTTTTCTCTAATTCTTCATGAATCAGTTCAAGTTGCTCTTGAAGGTCTTTAACATGGTCTTTCAATATTATATTGGTGGCTTTCAACTATGTGTTCATTCTACTGACATGTTTGGCTTCTTTCCTTGCTGGAATTTTCCATTTGATGAGCTGTTGTGTGTTGTCCAAAGTCTTAGAGACAGTGTCCACTTGTTCTTCCCAGATTTCCTTCATTTTTTCAAATTGAGTCTTTTCTACACTGTGTTTTCTTGTTTCTTTTTTCATGACAACAATTTCATGATTTGCCACTTTTAAGTTTTCTTCAAGGAGCTGCAACTCTGTTTTTCCATCACCTTCTCCTTTCCCTTCTTAGATTTGTTGACTGTATCTTTATCTGGAGGTGATGAAAGGTCAATAACCTCTTGAGGTGGCTGAGATGTGTTAGTGAGTGGTTGGAATTATTTACTGCTCTCTAATAGCTTCCTAGCATGCCTTTTCATAGGATTTCTTGCTTGGAACATGAAGTCTGCATCTTCTCCCTCAAACTATAATTTCTTTGCAGATTTAGCCTTCTTTAACTTCTGCCCACCTTCCTCTATAAACTCAGCTTGAACAATAGGAGTTTCCTCTATGTCAATGGCATGTAAAATATCTTCTATATTTACCTTGGCTTCTGCTCTGTCTTCTACAACCACTGTATTATCTTCTAAACCACTGTTTGGCTCCTGGTTATCCTTTTGGTTCCTTGTTTACTGACAGTTTGTTTCTGTTTTGTAGGTTTGACCACCTTTGACTTTTGTTTTGCAAGTGGGACATTTGGTGTGTCAAGACTCTGTATTTTCTCTGGCTCCTTCATATTTTTCTTACTTGATTATGCTCTTGCAGGTTCATTTGGTTTTTCTACCAATGGTTGGCTTTGTTCTAATACTAGTGGTGATGGAATTTTCCTAGGTTTAGGAGTTCTTGAAGGTGTAAGAGCATCCAGCTCAAAACCACTAACAAACAAGAATGAGGACCAGTCTCTCCCTAACCTTTGAAGTTCATCTAAGACCAATAATTTCATTAAACCATGATGAAATAAAGAAGTCCCACTCCCCTCAGACTTTGCCTAGATCTTATCTGCCATTTTTGCCAAACTTCTATGCAAATAAAAATGTAGATCAAGGGAAACCTTACCAGTAAAGTGCAAAAGTCATTTGAAATGATATGAATACACTTTGTGGAATCTCCCTTCACATGTAAAGTACTTTTGGATGATGAGCAACAATTTTGAATAGTTGTCTTTAATGCATCTTCTTGGAACAACATTGGTGAGGTCCATTTCAGAATGTTCTGGCTTCATAAACTCTTTGCATGGTTCCATGTTAAACTTGAAACCTTTTAACTAGTTCTCTTGACCTATGGGAATCTCTGTAGCAGTAGCAATAACCTATGGTGTGATGGAAAAATTGAGTATTCCCACTTTAGTGGTTGTTCCATTGAAATTCATAGCAAAATCCTTGGACACCTGCATATGACAGCCCTGTAATTTCTCACAAAACTGTAGGCAACCTGCTCTTCTGAAAGCTTCTAGTATTGTTGGGTCTTCATTAATCAAATTCATGTCTGCATGTTCATATCGTAGGCACTGTCCACCCTTGTGTGTTTTTCTTTTCTCTGCCATAGTTTCTCTAAGAATTGCTCAGCCTCGCTTGATGATGTTCAACCTCGCTTGATGATTTTGCAGGCTTGCTTGATGATGTTCAAAGTAAACCTTTGAAGAAACCAACCACAACTTTGGCTTAGTACAATAGCTCTCCAGAGCTCAAATATTACGCAAGGAGGAAAAAGAAATGAGAATTACTGAATTAGGAAAGTATTTGAAGTTTAAATGTCTTCTCATGACTCAATGATGACTTATACATTACCTAAACTGGCCATGATGACTGCAGACCTGAGCAAGTACCTTGATTTTATCCCTCCATGACTCGAAAGCATCTAACTTACCCTATACCAAATGATTTATAACACCTAACAGCTAGACTGACAAGACAGATAGGAAACAATGCTTTTGTAGCGCTTTTAGTGTTAATTTGACTGTTTACGCTACAAAACTATCAACAATTTCGTAGCGAAAAGTGAAATTTTGTAGTGCATTACGCTACGAAACTGTGGTTTCTTGGCTAATTTAGCTTTTTCAGTACAAAAACTTTGGAAAAAAAAATAAGTCAGATAATGATGAATGATGTGACATGAAGGAGTTTGAACATAAGTGGCTTTAGACCTTAGGGTAAACTTAAACCATAAAAAATTAATATTTCCCTTGACCAAACTTAAAAATGAAACCTACAACCCTATTTTGACACATGAACTTATTTAACCTTGTCAAAATGATGTTTCAATTTTTTTTTGGGTGATAACAGTCTCTATGAAGGCATGAAGTATTTTTGAAAAATGTCTTTATGGATTTAATTATTTATTTAATTTTCTCTCTTATTGAAGGCATGAATTACTTATTCTGAAGTCTTTATGTTTTTTTGGGTATTTGGTCCAAATATAATTGGATTTTAGGTTTCCAATATTGTGAACATGGGAAACAAAAGGAATTTCATATTAAGGCATGATCGAAATAGAACTGATTCAATGGAAAGGAATGAGAGATTACAAAAAAAAAAGGCGAGAGGAAAGGGAAAGCTTAAGCCATGAAATATATATGGAGGTAGAGCATCGTGAAAGAGATGTAGAGGTGCATGACAATGACGAGGAAATGAGAAATGTTGAGGAACTTGTAAATGAGAATATTGAAAACACAATTGTTGAAGAGAATGTTGAGGAACTTGTCAACTAGAATATTGAAAACAAAAATGTCCAAGAGAATATTTATATCGATCTCACTAGTGAGTTAATAGTTTTTTCAATTTGAATTTTGTATTTTTTTTTAAAACATTGTAGTTCAAGATAGTTTTAAAATTAAAAAAATATATATATATATGTCAATTTCAAATTAGAATTCAATATTGTTTTTTATGCAAGGACAACATTATACCCACAAGAAGATACTACCACACCTCGCATTTCACTGCAATTAATTGGAAGTTCCAAGAATGTTGTATACGACTACAACTTTCTAGAGAATATGGATCCAATTAAAATTGAAGAATTTGGACCACCAATGCCTGAACGAACAGTTCGAGATAACATAAATTGGGGGTTGAAACATCTCTTTGAAGGAAAATCTATCATAGCACAAGCTCAGATTTTACGTAGATTTTTAAAGCACAAATCTCTCAGAAATGATGTGGAATTATTGGGCATTAAAGTCAGAAATAGGTTTTAGTAAATCAAATGGTATCAAAACATGTGGCATCGACGCTTGCCACACTATCCAAAAAGCGATCTCAAGTTGAAAAGAGTGCTCGTAGAGAAATTTTAACAGGTTTACTCGTGAAACAAACTGCATTAAGTCGGTTGATGTCATCAACTTCAAAAGTGTTTAAAACATCAAGAAAAAGTTTATGGAGGCATACAAAATTTAGAATTCAATTAGATGAGAATGATGAACTTGCATGTTGGGCTAATATCTACAGGAATCCATATCACGATAGACTTCATGATGGTGTGAGGGATAGGGTAAAAGAGTTTTCGAATTTGAATTCTCGTGTGTCGCCAAATGAAAGGGACGTTGTGCGATGTCATATATCTAAGGGAGTTTATGAAACTCATGCCAAACATATAACACAGGTCAGTCAAGTAGAATTATTCCAGAACTTTATGGAGAGTAATACTGATGTGAAGGTTTCTCTTAGCACATTTGTGAATATTAAACCATGGTATGTCACGCCAATCACTGTTCGAGAGACATGTTGTTGTCGATACCATGTAGAATTCCAAGTATTTTATGAGACATTTGTAAGTTTTGGCATAAAATATTGGTCAAATGACCCCCCTCCTTCAAGTGTTCGTGAATTTTTATCGAATATATTATGTGCACGAGAGAATAGTAAATTATTTTATAAAAAAGAATGTGTTGGTGGAAGAAAATGCCCAAAATGTTCTCATTTGGCACTCTACGATGAAAATTATCCCATTGATCCTAATGATCCCAGACTATCAAATCTTAGCTTGAATTGGAAGCGATAAGAAAATTTTACTTACACTCCTGTTGCAGATTCAAGCACAACATAAAAAAAGATCACTTTACTTGATGATGATATTTCAGTGACATCTTTTATGGAGAAGTTCAGGGTGAAAATATACAAATATATTAAGCACTGTCATATAACACGATGGCAGGATTTACAGTTCAAGAAATAAGGTGATGTGTTCCCAAAATGAACAATATTATCAGTGGTTGATTTCACTGAGAATTACACGTTTAGTCCACAAAAGGAGATACAGAGTGAGTATTATCATTCAGACCAAGAATCTATATTTGTGCATATTTTGTATAGAAATGCAGAGCTTGATATCGATGGTTTTGATAGTGATGAAAACAATTGTGAGGTGATTAAGGAGTACCATTTCTACATCAGTGATGATCGAACACATGATACATGTTTTGTTTAGCATTGTTTTAATGTTATTTATAATGAATTTTTGAAACGAGGGGTCACTGTTAAAGAACATTGGGTATAGTCATATGGTTGTGCTGGTCAATTTAAATCAGCAAGATCATTCTTTTGGTTGTCTCATCTTCATAAGAGAATCAACATTCGACATACATGGAATTTATTTGAGACAGGGCATCGAAAAGGAGAGTACGATGGTGTTGGGGCATGCGTAAAACATTCACTTAGGAGGCATCAATTGAATCACTCATCTTCTTGACTTGCAAATTCTTTAGATGTCGTTAATTGGTGCAAAGACAATTTAAGTCATGTATCGAACCCAAGGATGGCTAAAGTGCACATGTAAGCGTACACATTTAACTAAAAATATATTATACATGTATAGAGATATATGTGTATACATGTGTGTGTATTTTGTTATAAAAAAATATTAAATATTGTTCAAAATTTGATTTATACATGTGTGCATTTTTCTTAAGCAGGTACTTTTGGAAAATTGCAATGGGTGATGTTGTTAGATCATTTCCATTTAATTACCTTGCAATCCCTCAAACAAGAAGTTTACACTCCATTAGAAGTAAGAACAAGACAAATATGCATTGCATTGAGAAACGAAAGTGCCCTTGATTTTGTTCTGCATGTATTGATAATACAGAGTCCATCGATGACTGTCAAAACAAAATTAAGAAATTTGTTAAACCATGGAAACACAAAGAATTGACACCATTGTCCCCATTTGGAAATGTGACTGACAAGGAAATGGACAATGAAGTGGTTGTGATTGACAATGATTATGATCGTGTTTCTGATATGGTTAGAGAAGGTGATGTCTTCACTGTCATTGCACCAAAAAATAATCAAGAACAAGTGCATTATTATTTATTACGATGCACGGTGTCTAAATGCACGTTGCTGCAAGAGTATAATGATCCATCAATTTATACATACCCAATCAGTTCAATGGTGTTAATGGGACATTTCTTTGAAGAAGTAAAGAAATGTAAAGATCATATTATTTTTCAAGATGATCATCCAGAGGTTATTTATGCCCAATATAGTCACTTGGTCATAGCAACTCGGTTGTAGTTGAAGCAAGTGAAGAGTAGAAAAAATGGCGACAATGGAGGTTATCGATACATGTTCATGATGCCATTCTGGAAAATTTTCCACTAACACATTTCATATGAGTGGAACACATTGTTCAAGATGAACAATGAACTTTTATTCTAGGGTTAGAACATATAATTGCGACAATGTATTGGACTTTATATAGTTTAAGACTATATTTTGGATTTCTTTCAAATAAATGGACATGTGGATGGTTAGATGTGTGTTGGTACAAACAATATATTATGATCTACTGGATAAGGGTGCTTTGCTAGATAATTAAGTTATGGTGATTTAATGTTTCCATGATGTTTACTCCTAGATGATCTTAACTCCCCCCTTTTTCTGCATGGATATGATGGTGATGAATGAATATTTAATTACATATATATTCTTGTATTGTTAGTTTAGTTTTGATATCAAATGTCATCATATTTGCATCACATCAACCTTAAAATCATTCCATGGAAAACAATTAATGCACACAATTCTAAGTACACAAGTAATGCACATACATTAATGATTTCCATCATTTACTTCTCTATCTTATGCCATCACCTTAAGTAGTTATAAATATTTTCTGGAATTTTTTTACCTTACAAAGCACACCTTTGAAGCATTGAAGTGTAGGGGATCTATTGCATATATTAATTTGGATATGAGTTCTGTGTTCCTATAAAATGTTCAACTGGCTGTCCACATGGCTCAACTCAAGATGTTTGACTTCACAAAATTGGTTGAGAAATTTTTTTTTGTGATTTGAAACAATGATGAGTGGGAGGAAAAAGTGTATCGTTACATGTGAAAAGCATAAATCTATTTTTGAATGTGCATTGATGTTGGATAGTCTTTTTGCAAAGAATGAAAATGATGATGCTAGAAAAATGAGATACTAGCATAAATCTGTTTTTGAATGTGCATTGATGTTTGACAGTCTTACTGCAAAGAATGAAATTGGTGTTTAGTTGCAATAAAAGATTGACATGGAGTTAACATTGACCCACCCACTGACATTAACGATTGCCATCATTTACTTCTCTCTCTTATGCCATCACCTTAAGTAGTTATAAATATTTTCTGGAAAATTTTTACACTACAAAGAACACCTTTGAAGCACTGAAGTGTAGGGGATCTATTGCATATTTGAATTTTCCTATGAGTTCTGTGTTCCTATAAAATTTTCAACTAGATGTCCACATGGCTCAACTCAAGATGTTTGACATCACAAGATTGGTTGAGAAACAAAAAATTGTGATTTGAAACAATGGTGAGTGGGAGGCCAAAGTGTATCCATACATGTGAAAATCATAAATATGTTTTTGAATGTGCATTGATGCTGGACAGTCATATTGCAAAGAATGAAATTGATGATTCTAGAAAATGAGATACTCGCATAAAGGTGTAATTATGGTGTGATTGAATGACTAATTAATTTTATGATGAAGTCCATGGAGATAGACTCCTATGGTTGATAGGGAGCTAGTAGTGGTTGATACAAGCCCATTTCACGAATGAAGGATTCAATATTCTTCCATACTGATGGTTAATAAAAATTGTGGTGGAGATATTGAAGTTCCTTATTGACACCAAAATACTGCTTGTAAGAAAGAGAATGAGCCTCTTTCAAAAGAAACCCATGTATTGTGCTTTGTGGATACACAGTTAATAAATTTTCTAAAGAAAACATTCCTTGAGAATGTAATCCAAAAATGGAACTTGGTTCATAGTTGTACTTTAAATGTTGCAACCTAAGTCACACGGTTTAGGTTCAAATTCGAGTTTGGCAAGGATTAAGTTCGATTCAAATTCAAATTTTTTGATGAGGTTTGTATGAGGTTCACTTTTAAATTTTACTATATATATATATATATATATATATATATATAATTTTTTTTTTTCACTATATCTATAGATATAATATAGAGAACATAAATGATTTCCATGTGATTTCCATGATTGCAACATCCAAAAAATGATTGATATAGCTTTAGACTTTGAAAAATTATACCATAGAAAATGAAATTTGGTAAAATGCAAATCATACAGTGTTCAATATTTTCAAGAAACCAAGATAAACTAGAACACCATGAGAATATGAAGCACAACAAAATTTTATAAAAAAAATATCTTACTGCCCATAATAATGCCTCCTCCATTGATGCCAAACTCAGCTCACAGGCTCTGCATTTATTTATATTTTTTACAGGAAGCAACTCCCAGACTGCTTTGACCAGAAGAATATGAAAGTGTATTTTATACTATTGGGGGTCAAGGAACAATACATATTAAATAGAGCAGGAACAACATACAAGAAACTAACCCAATGTTGTTTACTGTGGTGGTGCATCCTTATTTTTCCCTTTGCTGGAAGTATTAAACCTCCTATCGCTAGTTGGTCTACAGGGGGTTTATCTCATTTGAACACAGACATGGAAGAGGGTAGGGAGTAAAATGGGAAAAGCCATACAATTCTTGTAATTTGTTGTTGTGAAAACTGCCTTCTCCTCCCACGCTTCACCAATTCGCAATGGAATGGGAACTATCCCAACCTCCCGCACTTCACGAATTGAATTTCCACCCGCATTCAATGCTTTAGGGGTCAGTTTTCGGGGCAGTTGAGGGTGGAGAAGGATGGGAGGGGAGGAGGGTGGCAGAGGACAGGAGGGGTGGCCATAATGTAAAAATGATGTGTCACAATAGCTTGTATATATGAATGCATACCAGTAAGAGAAAAAAACAACCTGATGACACAATAATAAGAAATGGAATTCTAACAAGTTTTTTAAGTTATTTTTTTTGGTGGGCAAAATCACATTGCAATTCCATATAAGATAATAGAGTTTAACAATTTTTTTTCTTTTTGCAAAATCACATTGCAATTCCATATATAATTAATAACAACATGGTAAATAGACAAACGTGTTTCAGAATCTAAAAAAATTTCACCAGATTTTTGGATACAATGACTCTTTCCACACTAACTTGACATCCCGAATACAACAAAGCCTTTGTAAGAAAATACTACTTATACATTGACCAATTAATAATCCAACGCATTATATTTTTGATGGAATTTGTTCATGATTAATACGTGACCTTAAAATCCACAAAGTCCTTTGGATTCTTTGGCTATTGACTGCTGAAATGCTTGGCAATCTACTCTAATTTCACTGAAGGCTGAAATAAGTTGAGGAACAATTTTAAGCAACATAAGCTTGAAGCCAGCAGAGCTAATACTCTTGCTATCAGACTCTGCTGCAACATTACTAGTACTCTTGTTCTCAGACTCTACAACAAAATTTGATGGCAACGTACAGTCTTCTGAAAGTGATCCAACTTGAGCCCCTTTCACATACGCATCACATGCACGAAGAACACAATGACCTCGATTTTGAAAATCCTCTTTAACAAAAATTTCAAAATTTTTCACAAACAACAATCACTCGATTTAAAATGATTTAGAAGAAAAGGGTTAAAAACAAAATAATTAGAATTGAAAATATGCGCAGATTCTACCTTTGGGGGCATGTGTAGTATGTACAACATTGACTTGCATGATAGGAGAAAGGATTTTTTTGTGTAGGCTAGAGACTCCTTCTCCCCTTTAGCTGAACCAAACTGTTTGCCATATCCAGGGTCATTAAAGTAAGGATTAGCATTAAGTACCAGTGCTTGAATGGAAACAAGGACTTGTAGAACGTTTGATAATGACAGGCTCGACACTTCATTTCCTCTGCATGTCCATGTGTTTAAAAGACCCAGACACACTTTTCCATTATCAGACAGATTCAGATTCAACCATAACCGAAAATAATGGTAGTGTACTAACTGCAAAATTAAAAACCAGTAGAAAGTGAAATGAGACCTCCATATTGAAGTTAAAAACAAAACTATGAGACCTACATATTGAAGTTAAAAACAAATATTGATCCCAAACTCAATTTAAAATAAAACAGTTCTAATTAAGTGCTTATAGGTGGTATGTCAAGATATTTAGATGGAAAATGAATATCAAAGAAGAAAATCCCATCCTAATATAGAATCCCAGCTGCTCCAACAATCACAGACCTCAACAAATCCATCCTATCCTCATATATTCTCACAAATATTGTATCTGTCCAATCAATGCAAAATGTATGTAATAGGATGGGATAGGAATAAATAGTGTGCATACAATATTACAGAACTAACAATTTCTTAGAACATTATTATGTTTATCAACACTGATAAACTCAAACTATCTTCCACCACATTAAAATATACAGGAACTTGATAATACTCTATAGAGAACACAATTACATATTCTTTTCATGAACTATTCAAATATTATTTCACTCAAACATTGGAAAGATTTATGGGCTCAACCCATATGATTGACACCACGATTTCAAAAATCTTCAATCCCAACCTTGATCTATATTAAATTAAACAAATATAGTAGAATAATATATGAAATTGAACAATATATGACATTGAACAAGGAATTATACAATACCTTAGATTAAAATTAATAACATACAAAAGAGTAAGAGAGGCTCCATGGAATTTTGTAGAAAATAAAGAGCCAACAAGACCTTTTGAATTGAAAGAATGCCCAAGATCTTCATTTTCTAAGGACTATCCAAGGTTCTCGTATGATGGCAGAGACATCCCTTGTTCTCCTTCATTAAATCTCTGAGAAGCTCCAAGGCTATCTTTGGAAAATAGAGAAATTTCAAGAAATTATGAGTTGAAAAGAAATTATTTTGGCATGGACACACCCAAGATTATGCACAACCACAACCATTGTAATGGATATTTGACAAAAAATGGAATATCAAAATAGTGAAAGAAAGCGTTCTCCAAGTGTTTTTGCTCATCTAATGGGCTTAGAAGAGATCCCATGTAATTCAAACCCAACTTTTGAAAAAAATGGTGCATTATATCTGTCACAATTTGAAGGAAAAATTGGTTTAAGAATTTCTCTAGAGACTAGGAAAAGCTTCCAATATTGTAAGGCTATGGAATCTATTGGATACATTGAAGAAGCACCATTTCTACACTCAATGTAGTGATGAGAGCTTAGAATATGTTGATGAAACAAATGAAAGAGAGTTGGGATCACCAAGCAGATGTCAAAGTTGGAAGTCACCTTGGCTTAAGCATCTTGATGCAATTCCAAATTCAATGATGATGCAAAGGTGTCCCATTGAACCTACCCCATCGAGACAACATAATGACTCTTATAGTTACCAAATAAAATATTTTGAATCTTATAGCTTCTTAGATGCCAAAAAAGAATTAGAGGTCATCCCAAGTTCTTTATAGTGAAATTGAAAAGAGGCTGAAACGACTTGAGCATGAACATTGTGGTAAGGATCTCAAAACTCTCAAAAAAATTCTGGAGGCAATGAACAATAAAAGTCTTATAGATTCTACAAAATAAAAATTCAATCATCATGAGAATGGATTTGATTACATGCCTAGTTCCAGAATCTCCCTAGAAGGAAAAAATGTTTATAGAGCACATGAAATCCAAGTCAATCAATTGAGGTTTGGAATTTCTAACTCTGGAAAATATTTTCAGGCTCCCATAGTGATAATGAAGCCTTCCAAATCGGTAAACAACTCAAGTAATTCTTTTGTTATTCTCTTGGAAGGGTTTCGAAATAATCAAAGCAAAGTGAGCTCATTACCTTAACCTGGAAGTTCAAAACACCAAGAGATTTACTATGGGCAACAACAAAGCTCTCAAGGATAAACAATAAGGTAGGCCTAATTCCAAAGGATTTGCAAACCTCTATAATAATGAATCCATTGTTGTACAAAATCATAGAAGAGAACATAATATCAGGACAAAGTTCATAGGAAATTCAAATGATGTTTTGCAAAAGGGAATACCTCATCCATCATCCTCAGTTTCAAGTCCTTCCACACGAAATCAACAATCTTCTAAAGATATTCTTAATAGTGTGAAAAATAGCCACCCAAGTTGTTCTATGGAAAAAATATGAAGGAAGAAGCCTGAAATTGAAAGGAAATCAAGACAATCAGGATCTTTTAAATCTTCAAAACAGGGAACCAAGAAAATTGGATTAGAAACAGAAAGTCGATCACTCCATATTCGAATAAGAACTAAAGGAGGTCATGTCTTGCAAATAGATACAATGAGTGAAATTAGTAGAGATGCAATGGCAGATCAATGCCTTGAAACACCTACAACATATGAGATCTCTTTTCACTCGGACAACAACATAAGCTCCATTTCAAAAATGGATTATGAATTTACAAGTAAACTGAGTGATGTTAGTGAAGATTATGACTGCGGACTTGATAATGGATACCAATGTCTACTTCAATCAAATGGCTCAGTAGATTCACATCCCAAGTTGAGGAGAACATTGGAGTTCATAATAGAACCAAGGTTAAGATTGCAATCTTATTTTTTCATACAATTAAACATATTTTCCAACATTGATTTGTAGCTGTCTTATGCGCAGACATTAGGCAAAAATACACAGAATGAAGTTCATGTAGATTTGGTAAAATAAAAAAAAATGAAGAATTTCATTCCGAAATTGATGAAGTTCATTATGAAATGGATGAAATTCATTCTAATCGTTGCGAAGAAATATATCCAACAAGCACTGTTCCGGCCTTAACTTTGTTCTTGACGTTTCTTCATTCTATAAAGATGATTCATTTGTATCACCTTTAAATAAATGCTCAATCATCTTTAAAGGTATTTTTCTGCAATTTTGAAAAGATTTTGTGAAGATTGGGTATGTTTTAAGCTTACCAATCATGGGAGAGTAGAAATCCTCTATAGGGACATGTTTAGCTCCCCACAGAGACCAAGGAGAAAATTGTATCCACGACTTTGCACCGAGGCTACCTCACAAGAGGATCTGCAGTTACCTCAAAAAATAAGTTATAAAATCATTTGATATTCAAATCAAAATATAAGGACGAATCAGGGTATCTTCTCTTCAAATAATGCTATAACAACAGGTGAACAGTCGTTTGTTCTGGAATGCAGTGGTTGAATTCTGATCTCCTTCTGCAGCAAGCAAGTAAGCAGGGGAAAGCACTGAGAGTAGGCACTAGGTTAATTAGAATGAAACTGAGAAAAAGTGGAGTAGAGAAAACAAGGGCATGGGGAGTAAAGGAAATATGAATGTTACTTGGCAGAGTAGATGTTTCTATTGCTTAGCAGAGGAAACACTCAACCATGATCAGGTCAGTGTAGCACGTAATTCAACAAAACCAATTTAGGTACACAGATATCAAATGAGCACATAGATGCTTAGAAATCACCCACGTTACAAATATTTTCTTATGAATCATGCATACTAATTATAAAGGAAATATCAAGTTTTCTACTAGTTAAATAAATAAGGCTACCAACAAGTTATTGAGAAAGTGTACATCCACTCCCTAAAAGGATTACACAATATTTATAGCTTTTTATTATAAATTTATATAGAAATATTCACTACATATTTAGGTTACAAAATGAGCATACAATCTGTTAGGGTCCTATAATAATAGGATTCATAATTTTTGAATTGACTATGATAGTTTTGTAAATATGTACATACCTTGCTTTCTGCAAGCTGTTTTCCCATATTTTGAAAACTGAAAAATAATAAAAAATAAAAGAGGGTAAAATGTCCTAAAAAAAATGATCAAAGGACTTAGAAAAAATAGACCCCAAAAAGGAAAAAAGAGATAAAAATAAGACCTGAAAATGAGCAAGTCAAAATGCTACTACTATTTACTTTACTGCCAGAATAATGATTATGGGAAAATTGTCAATAAATGCCATAATCCATGAGAATCAAACAACTTAAACTTGACCTCTCATGCTTTAAATTTCATGTTTTAGATAGAGAATAAAGATATGTCAAACAATTTAAACTTGAAAAATCAGTAGATAGTTAGAGAATAAATGAGGAGCTCAACAGTTTAATCTGAGCCCTCAGATGAAATAAGGTTAGACTTAGATAGTTTTTATGCTTTGAAAGAAAAATGAATTTAGGGTTGTAAGCTTAAATGCACCCATGAAAATGAAGTAAAAAATGTTAGAAATAATGACGGGTAGGTAGAAAGAAATTGTGCAAGCATGTAATAAAACATCATCGAGAAAAAATCATTAATTTCCCCTCCCCTACAATTATCCAGTATTCTAAACTATAAGTTAAAAAAGGCTCGGAGCATTTCTCTGACTTCTGTTGGGACCGAACCCAAGGCTCGATGACTGATTGGTTAAAAATATTGAATTCCTACATAAAGCCCACATTCATCAGCATTTATCCTTCATTCTTAAATCATAAATCCCTTTTTCCTAAAGTAAAAACCCATTTTACTTAGTAAAACCCTAATAAATAATTTCATTCCCTTTCAAAAATCATTCATAAACCCTCAAAATGCATTTATCCTAAGTTAAAGTGTGAAAAAAGACAAACAAAAACAAGCTATGTTTATTTGCACTTTACTTAGAGTTAAACATGTATTTTTATTCATACATTATCCCTTTTTCATATTTAATTCTAACTTATTTTATTAAATCCCTAAATACACCCTCCCGTATAGTATTAAGTCCTTTTATTCTAAATAACACTCAAAATCCTCTATTTTGTGTTTAAACCAATTTTTAAATACCCTATGTGCGAAATATAAACCCCGCCCCTATCCCATTGGTTTAAACCTATCTATAAGAGCTAATCCCCGCCCCCTATAGTTTTAAACAAATGTAAAAAATGTTTGAAAAACTATATATTAGACCCATGCATATATATGATTGAAACATTGTGTAAATGTTTTAATTTAACATTTAAACCTTATACCCACTGCATCATATAAAACCTAAGTTTTAAAAACTTTATTAAACACTTATTTCTAAGGTTTAAAACCCATCCCAGCATGTATGAAAACCCTGCTGCTTATATAGAACTTGGGCCCCACTACCAAATATTGATGCTAATTTGCCAATAGGTCCGGGCTATTCGCAATCTAACCCCAAGATTTGATGGCAGAAGACCTATATCGCAAATAAACTTGCGCGAAATTCCCCATTTCATTTCCACGCGAAATAGGTGGTATTGTAATTTCCTCTCTCCTCCATGTTGTCAATTCTCACTGGATCAAGTTTATTTCCTCCAAAACTACTTACCACCGAAATGGCATGCGATAACCGCTATGGTTTTGACCCTTTGAGCCCGAAACCACCATTTTTATGACTTGACCGTCATTTATTGCTGGTGCCTGTTAGCTCTAATATGCCTAATAAACATTGGAAATGCACTGATTTCCCTTCCTTTCTGTGCATAAACCCATGTATACACTATTCTGACTGTGAAACAACCATTTTCCACTATTTTCATGCCAAAAGACTGCAAATTTTAGCCTGTACCCCTTGCAGATTGCCAAGGAGCTTTGCTTTGCTCCAAAGATCGAGAAGATGCCATAGAAACTTTTCAAAACCTTAAGATGCGTCTTCAAAAAACCAGTACTTGCATATAAGAGGTATTCTTCCAAAAAAATTAAGCCTGTTTTGATTTGAAAATACCTTTTAAAAAAAAGTTATATTCATAGTTCAAAACTATCCAAAGAAACCTATTAAAAACATCCAAAAAATAGGCCAAACCCTGTCAAAATTTCTAAAAAAAACCTTGTATATGCTGCGCATTGTTTTAAACCCCAAATTGAGCTCAGAAAACCTTTGAAGGTATCCTAAACTTTTGTGCTTAATTTCAAATGATTTTAGCCCAATTATCCATTGAAAAAGCCCAAGAAACCCCTGTTTCAATTTCATAACTAGTGAAAGTCTGTAAATTAGTTGAAGATAGAAATTAAAAGAAAAATCCAAAGAAAAGACCATATTTTTCCTGTTTTAATCCAATAAACCCTGCCAAAGTCAAAAGAATACTTCTGTAAACTGTTTAATCTTACAAAAGTAACCGAAAAAACCTAAAAACAGAGTTCCTAATACCTGAAGGTCAAAATTGCGAGAAAACCCCTGCTATGGCTAGAACTCCTTTCACTATATTCCCTCTTCCCTAAAAATCATTATTGGCTTCCCTTCAGACTAGGGTTTTATTAACAAACTGTTTGATTTTTGCATATTATTATTAGAATATGAAATTGGGCCAATAGTTTCAATACTAGTTGACAAACTTGTTGATCCAAATTCTCAGATTTTAATTCAAATAATTTCATTGATTTTTTTTTTTTTTTTTTTTTAATACAAAGGAAGAATTAAATCAAAGTCAGAGAGAGATCAGAAATATGAAATTACACAATGAATGGTAAAATTAAAGTAAGAATTCACAGTGACACTGAAAACATAATAGTCAAAGAGCATTAGAGTTAAAGTGTATCAGATGAAATTCACAGTAAATGTTAAAACAAAGTTACAAAGTAGTCAAGGTAAAAAGTAAAAGTAAATACAGAGGCAGTAATGGTTAAACAAAGATGAAAATACTTACACCAACAATGAAATTTATCCAAAGTAAAAGAAAAACAGTTAAAAGAACAAAAATGTTAAAAGATGAAAACAGAGCAAGAAGGGACATTTTTGCAGAAATTTCCTGTTTAAGTCATTGTTTTGCAGAAACTATTGTGACTGAGATGAATTTTGCAACACTAAAGGAGTTTTATGTTCCTAATATTTCCAGCTACAAAAACCTCTCTCACTTTTCTAACAGCGATTATGGGTTTGGAAATATTAAACAATATTTGAAAGCCATTTTTACATAAAATTCCTGTTAAGTCATCATTTTACAGAGAAAATTGTGGCCAATAAAAAATACATATTACAAAACTTAAGGAGGTTTTTGTTCATAAGAGATCCATATACAAAAACCTATCTCACTTCTTACACAGGTGTTACCGAATGAGAGATACATGCACATAGTTACAGCCTATTTTTCAGACTGTGCAAAGCTCTATTTTACACATCTTTTTGCAGAGCCTATTGTGACCAGATGGAGCAGAATTTTAGGGAACTGAGAGAGATTTATCGAAAAAAAATATTTATCTACAACAACCTCTTTCACATTTTACATATCTATTTCGGATTGAGATATACAAAGGTATCATTTGACCCCAAGTTTACAGAAGTTCTGGAGTAGAATGCACAAAGAAAGGAGACAATTAGTGACTTGGATGCCTCATTATCAACTAAGAGTTGATATCAAATTCTAATTCTCTTCTTTTTCACCATCAATCCATAATTATAGTGCCAAATAGATTCATTAGTTTTGAGTGTCCATTATTTAAGTTCTATTTATGTAATACAATTTGAGATATTTGTAAACCAATCTTGATATTTTTTCAAGATATTCTAGTTTAGAATTTGTATATATACTTCATATTTTGAAGTATTTTTGTGGAATAAATTGCTGAAGATTTCTATAGTCATTTTTTATTGGACTTGAAGGATTTTGTGTTTCAAATCTCGAGTAGCAGACTGGATTGGATCAAGTAGCATTATATTTTAGGATTCATGTGATGAGCTATTGAAGTGAAGTATTTCCTTCTTGTAATTGTTATCTTTCTTTGTTACATGCATCCATAATTGTTTTCCAAATTTGAATGAATAAATAGGAGTATTACTTTAGGATTTGTTAAAAGCACCCTGTCTTTGCTATTTATCATTTTTATGTTTTTTGCTGATTTCCAGAGTAGGGAACCCTTAATTGCTCCCTCTTTTGTTTGACCTCTGCCTACTAATTCCCTTTTCCGGATCAAAGAACCCTTCATTGCTATTTATTCCGATCATATTATCTCACCAAACAACCTTCCAAGATCTTCAAAGGGTTATCTATCTTGCCCTGAAAAAATTTGACTTTTTGATATTGATCCTAGCTCTGTCTGCTTGATTTTTGACTCCTCAGCTCGATGGACAAACAGATTTCCCACTATCCATCTCATTAAGTGATTTTTCCCACCAAACCAAACCAAATCAAAACCAAATTGCACAATCATAGCTAGCCTAATATATTATAATCAAAGCAAAGTTAAATCTTATAGAGAGAGCCCTCTCTGAACCCTAAGAAGGCTAGATCTTAGAGTTTAAAAGTTGGTCTGTGGTTACCTCGGTGAGTTCTTTCTTTAACCTTGAGAAATTACTGAGTGATAAAATACTGGCAACCATACTAGGGAAGAATAACATTTTCTTCAGATATTTTTTACAGGGTCAGATCTGATCTATGATGGTGGAAAATTATCAGATGCACAAAGGTTAAAATCATCCACCTTACGACTCCAAATCAATTTCACAATCAAGACTCCACTGGAGGAATGAACCTGAAAGAAAAAGATGGAAAGATCGGGCTTTCAACTTGGATATTAATCCAACACATTATGTTCTTTCTCATTAAGAAAGTTTTTCAATGTATATTGTATTTTATAGAAGGATCTAGCTTGGTTTTATAGATACAGTGGCCCTTCTTTATGAATAATTTACAAGATGACCCAAGAATACAACGTAGGTATGCTCCCATGAGAAAAGATCACATACCTAGATTTCCACACAAACTACCAAACGTAAATTGGGATAAAAATCTTCCTATGTTTCAAGATGAGAATATTGATGATCCTTTGTTACATCTCATTAAATTTCATATACGCTCATGGAGATTGTAGGGTGATTGGCATGAGGATTTCCTCATTAAGCTATTCATGGAAACCTTAGAAGGACAAGCAAGGGAATGGTATGAAGCTCTCAAACCTGCTAGTTTATTTTATTTAAAGGATTTTCACAAGGTATTTTATGAGCATTACAAAGAAGATTTTCCATCTTTATCATTAGCTAAAAACTATTGTGACCAAGCTGAAGATCTCATACATTACCTTAAAAATATTAATGAAGATTTAGGAAATTGGCATCCTGAAGTTTTATTAGAAGTAGTCCATAACTTTTATTCTCAAGTTAAGTGTCATGATAATCAAGAGGAGTTAATCAAAGATGAAATAGATCAGGAGATGAATCAAGATCCACAAAGCCCCTCTGTATTAACAAATGATGTTTCATATAATGTTTTGATTGAAGTTAAAGAAAATATTCAACCTCATGATCAGTTTTTACATAAGAGAAAAACAAAATTGTTATTCAAATCTAAGAATTCAAATATTTCCACCCCCCCTCACCGAAGAAGAAATAATTTTGCTTCTAAACATGCAACCATCCTCAAAATATTTACATAATGAAGAAATTGTTTCTACTTATTCTAATGTTGATGTATGTATTAAAGTTTTTATCCATGAAGAGACAGAAGAACAGGTTGATGCTCATGTTGTTATACCTTCCCAAAAAGACCCATTGCCTGATAGTACTCCTATTGAGCAAAATGAAGACCTTCAAATAGAATGCAACCAATCTAATCAATATATATCAGGATTGCTGGAAAAGCAATCTTCTGATCTAATATGTATGATTGATGACATTCCTTCTTTGGAAGATTTGCCTAAGTATGATCAATATGATGATAATTATGTTCTCCAAATTAAAGCTAACTTCACAGAGCAATCACTAGCTAGTTTGTGGGATGAGGAAGTTCAGTTTCAACAACTCAAATACAGTAATTAGACAATACACATCAAATATGGGAGTGAAGAAGAAAGTTCAGAAAATTTGAAAGAAAGTTCTATACCATTATGTTCTAAAGCATTTCAGTTTTTAAAGGATGAACAACCCCTAGAAATCTATGAAGTTCCATTAAAACTGTAGAAATTATATGCAATAAGCATGCATATGTCCAAGATCCACCTGATCTCACACTATTTAACTTTATGCAAGATACTAAATCTATTCCACTTGTTAATCTTTTGCGGAAAAATTAATTGCACACACATGTGAAGCATAAACAAAAAATATTCAATCGCACATAACACAGTTTTTAACCGGGAAAGCCTAAAGCTGAAAACCCCAACTATATATTATGTAACATGGAGATTATATGACAATATCATACAAACATACAAAGCTTATCACAAGCTCTCAGTACAGTACAATCGTCATACACTAATCAGGCCCAATCTTGCAAATCCATGCACCGATCTATGCCACCTGCTAGCCTGCCTCCACTGCGCAATATCTGATGAAGAATAGCTTTGAATGAATTCGAATTACTCTTGGATTGACTGCGCAATCCTCATTGGCATCTCACTAAGTGTTGGATGCAATCAATGCATCAATATAGTCACAACAGATAGTCTATCTTTCCCTTTCACCTATCTCTCCACTGGTCTCCACTAAAACTGCCATGCACTATAGTTAACTGTTGTATTGTTCAGTTGATTAATGAGTTATTATTTTTGAATTAATTAACTAATTAATTCACTCCAATCTCACTAGTGTATCAATTAGTTAGACTAGATACAAATAGCTCAATTGAGTCTAACTGAGTTAAACTGAATACAACTCCATAACTACTTCTTCCAACTGTGTCATAACTCTGCCACTTGAGTTCTAACAGAGTCCTCCATGCATTAGCTCCAGTAAACCCTTAGGAATTGCGTAATTCCTTCTGTCAGCTGATGTGCCACATCTGTGCATTGAACTGAAGTGCTCCAAGAGAATAAGTTGCTTTTTAGAGTTTGATTATTATTAAGAGCTAATAATAATCGACATGCATCTATTTTTAGATTGACGATCTATAAATAGACTTCTCCCAATATTCTAAAAACGGAATTTCATCTATTTTTCCAACTTTATCAACCATCCACAAATAGCATCCTGCAACTTCTGAAATATGATCATCATGTCTAAAAATAGACATAGTCTAAAAATAGACTTGTGCCAAAAATAGCTTGCGGGCCCACTTAGTGAAGGTGACTCTTTTCACTAAGCTCATCATCTTGTTGAATCTTAACACTCCCTCTCAACAAGATAGGGATTATCCTTCACCCCGATCCTACCTCTATGGTATTCGAATTTTCTCCTGGTGAGTGCCTTCATCAGAATATATGCATCCTGATCCTCCGTAGGAATCTACTGAAGCAACATGATCTTCCGCTACACACAATCTCTGATATGATGATACTGGATATCAATATGTTTAGATCTATCATGAAACACACAATTAACCAAGAGTTTAATGCAAATCTGATTATCACAATGAATCACCTTGGGATCTAAATGTGAACCAAACAAACCAACCAGAATCTTCCTCATTCAGATGGCCTCACATGCAGCTAAACTTGTTGCCATGTATTTCGCTTCTGCTGAACTGAGTGCCACGGATCTTTGTTTCCTGCTATACCAAGAAAATGCCGTAGATCCGATACTAAAAATCCCTCCTGATGTGCTCTTTCTGTCTATTGGGCTTTTTTCCCAATCTGCATCTGTGAGCCATGCAACTTCACCTCATCCGTCTGTCTGTACCATAAACCATACTCAGATGTGCCCCTAAGATATCTCAAGACATGCTTTCCTACCTTCCAAAAGAGCTTGGTAGGCTTAACCATCGCTTGTGAAAGCTGGTTCACCGCATAGCATATGTATGGTCTTGTATTGAATAAATACATGAGTGAACCCACCAACTGTCGATAAACAGTGGAATCCACTACCTCTACCGATGTAGCATCCTATTTCTTCCAATTTCCTGGAAGAGGAGTGTCAATAGGCTTGCAGCCTTGCTGTGAAACTTCTCCAGTATCTCCCGGGCATACTTTCCTTGAGACACAAACAGTTCATCTTCCCGTTGCCATATTTCCAATCCAAGGAAATAATGAAGGAGGCCCAAATCCTTCATCTCAAACTCCTTTGCAAGATCTACCTTGCATGAGTGTATCAACTGCTCATCACTTGTTAGTATTAAATTATCAACATAAAGTACAATGATTAAAAGCTTACCCTCAACCACAATCTGGTACAGGTTTGCATCCGCCTCACTCTTGGTGAAGCCAAGTCCAGTGAAATAGCTGTCGATTCGAGTGTACCAAGCACGGGGTGCTTGTTTCAGCCCATACATTGCTATTTTGAGCCTACACACATGCGACTCGCTGCTGAAGATCTCAAATACTTCAGGCTACTTAATGTACACCTCTTCCTCAATGATCCCATTAAGGAATGCAGTCTTCACATCCATCTGATGAATGTGCCAACCCATCTGCGTTGAGAGAGCAAGGATGGTCTGTATGGAAGAATACCGTGCGACGGGTGCAAAGGTTTCTTCATAGTCAATCCCCTCAATCTGTGAGAAGCCCTAGGCAAAAAATCTTGCCTTATACTTCTCGACACTCCCATTAGCAGCTTACTTTACCTTGTAGATCCATCTTGATCCTACAAATGATTTTCCCACCGGGCCTTGGAACAATCTCCCAAGCACTGTTTCCGACAATGGAGTCATACTCCTCCACCATGGCATCTACCCATGTGGGCTCCTGCACTGCTTCTTCAAAAGAATATGGCTCTGTCACGATACACTTGCTCATAAGAGCCATGTATCCAGTATATCGGTCAGGTGACTGTCTCTGACTGCGCTGTGATGTAGGGACTCCTACATTCTGTGCTGCATCAAGCTTCAGTCACTCAGCTTCTGTGGTACGCTTTCTGCCTTGTCTGATGTTTGATTCTGCATGAGTGGCCTCCTCCACTCCATGAATATCCTCTTGTGGCTGATCCACATCTAGAGGCTCATCTTTGGGAACAAGAAGTTCCTCCTCTGCCTGCAAGTGTAGCTCCCTCTCAAGCGACAACTTCATGGCTTTCACCTCATTGAATTTTATATCTCATCGCACAACAATCATCCGAATGTCTGGAAAATACGCACGATAGTTATGGGGTGTTTCTGTGTACCCCAAAAATATCCCAACTTCTGCAGTCAGCTCCAACTTCTTCCTGGCGTCCTTCGTCACATGAATGTAAACAGGTAAGCCAAAAATATTCAAATGATAAATATCAGGCTTCTTACCAGTAAAAGCTTCTTCAGGTGTACTCATGCCAAGTACTCTATGAGGACAACGGTTTTTCACATAAACCACAGTGTTGTGTGCTTCCTCCCATAAGTGCATCGGTAGGCCTTGGTCATGCAGCATCGCTCATGCAACACCCACAATCGTTCTGTTATTTCTCTTCACGACCCCATTCTGGTGTGGGTTATGAGGTGCTATGAGTTCTCTTCGAATTCCTTCTTTGCTACAGAAGTATTTGAATTCACCCGAGATGTATTCACCACCATTATCGCTCTGTAGAGCTTTCACTTTATTCCCCGACTCCTTCTCCACCAATGCCTTGAACTCACAAAAATTTGAGAACGTTTCACTCTTCTTCTACATGAAGAAGATCCAGCATCTACAAGAATAATCATCAACAAATATCACATAATACCTGTGTGTTGCTGTTGAAGCAATCGAGAATGGTCCACACACGTCTGTGTGAATTCTCTCCAAGATCACCGAAGCACGGTTATCCTTCTCATGAAAGGTGGTCTTCATAAACTTACCCATTGTACATCCTTTTCACTAATCTGACTGTGCAAGAGTACCCTTGGGAAGTCCAGTAGAAATTTGCTGCAAAATATTCAAAGCGCCATGGTGAAGATGGCCCAATCTCTTGTGCCATAATTCGCCTTCATCCTGGCTCACCACTTCTTCTGCTTTGCCCACCATTGCATCGCAACCATCTACCTCCAGCTTGTAGAGATTCTTAATTCAAACCCATATCTTCTTGGTTTTACCCGTTGTTTTATGTCAAAGGAAGGATTTTCCCTCACTGAAAAAAATATCATAACCCTTGTCTTCCAGCACTGCGACTGAGACCAAGTTATTCTTCAGACCTGGAACATGCATGAAATTATTCAACAAGAACGGATTACCGGACTCCCTCTCAAAGGTAATGGTCCCAATGCTAGTCACATTTTACCGACCATCATCGCCCATCTCTATATGCATCTGGAGGTCCTTCTCCTCCAAGTCACTAAACAACTCTTTGTCGCCCGTCATATGGAAAGCCGCACCACTATCAAGATACCACACCGATCCCATGCAGCTTGAAATCAAGCATGCGATCAAGGAAAAATCCAGCTCAAATTGTGAGGCTAAGGCCTCTCCAGCTGCAGATCTAGCAGCTTGTTTATTCTTCTTCTTCTGTGCACAGTTAGCGGCGAAATGTCCATGCTCGTGACAATGAAAACACTTCACTTTGGACAAATCCTGCTTCTTGTCTTTAGCACCGGATTTTGAAGGATTTTTCTTCCCCTTCCATTTCCTTGATTTGGTAGCCAAAGCGCAATTCTCTTCATCTTCATTCTTCGATGGAGATCCATCCCTGGTACCCCGCCTTATCTCCTCCTGCACAAGATCCGACCAAAGTCGCTCCCATCCTGGCAGTTTCTCCCGTCCATTGACAGAGTCTTCGTAGCTATGCCAGCTCTTCGGAAGCCCAAGGAGAGCCAAGCTCACCAAGTCTTCTTCATCAACAGTAACCCCCACACTTCCTAGTTCATCCTTGTAGTGGACAAACTTCATGAGGTATTTTGGAATACTGTCGCCTTTCTCCATTTTTATTTTTCTGAGCTTGTCTTAAAGCGCCAAATTCCTCTGGTCACTTTTGCTTTGGAACAAGTCTGTGAAAGCCTTCCACATTAAGAATGGAGTGGATTTTCCATGAAGGTTGGACACAATATGGTCCTTCACACCTTCCAATAGAATCCTCCTCGTCTTTGCAGTCTTCTTTTTCCATGCATCAAGTAATGCAGCATCGCTAGATCCCGACTTAGGAACATCGCTATCGATGAACTCCTTCAGCCCATTATCCTCCAGCACCGCCTCCATCCTGTCCTTCCAGGCTATGTAATTCGAGCTCCCATCAAGGGCATACTCCAATCTCAACCCGTTGAAAGACATTTCAATGTATACTCGATTTCTGCACCAAGAATCTTCTGTAGAAAATTCGAATTGTCCACCAGCACAAACTCACTTCACAATTGCAATCTTCAATCAACAATGCTCTGATACCATGTAGAAATTATATGCACTAAGCATGCATATGTCCAAGATCCACCTGATATCACACTATTTAACTTTATGCAAGATATTGAATCTATTCCACTTGTTAATATTTTGCGGAAAAATTAATTGCACACACATGTGAAGCATAAACAAAAATATTCAATCGCACATAACACAGTTTTTAACTGGGAAAGCCTGAAGCTGAAAATCCCAACTATATTATGTAACATGGAGATCATATGACAATCTCATACAAGCATACAAAGATTATCACAAGCTCTCAGTACAATACAATCGTCATACACTAATCAGGCCTAATATTGCAAATCCATGCACTGATATTTGCCACCTGATATCCTACCTCCACTGCGCAATCTCTACTGAATAATAGCTCTGAATGAATTCAAATTACTCCATCCTTGACTGCGCAATCATCATTGGCATCTCCACTGAGTGTGTGATGCAATCAATGCATCACTATAGTCACAAAAAATAGTCTATCTTGCCCTTTCACCTATCTCTCCATTGGTCTCCACTGAAATTGCCATGCACTGTAATTAACTGATGTATTCTTCAGTTGATTAATGAATTATTATTTGTGAATTAATTAACTAATTAATTCACTCCACTCTCACTAGTGTATCAATCAGTTATACTAGATGCAACTAGCTCAACTGAGTCTAACTGAGTTAAACTGAATACAACTCCATAACTACTTCTTCCAACTGTGTCATAACTCTGCCACTTGAGTTCTAACTGAGTCCTCCATGCATTAGCTCCAGTAAACCCTTAGGAATTGCGTAATTCCTTCTGTCAGCTGATGTGCCACATCTTTGCACTAAACTGAAGTGCTCCAAGAGAATAAGTCGCTGTTTAGAGTTTGATTATTATTAAGAGCTAATAATAATTGACATGCATCTATTTTTAGATTGACGATCTATAAATAGACTTCGCCCAATATTATAAAAATAGAATTTCATCTATTTTTCCAACTTGATCAACCATCCAAAAATAGCATCCTGCAACTTCTGAAATATGATCATCATGTCTAAATATAGACATAGTCTAAAAATAGACTTGCGCCAAAAATATCCTGCGGGCCCACTTAGTGAAGGCGAATCTTTTCACTAAGCTCATCATCTTGTTGAATCTCAACACTCCCTCTCAACAAGATAGGGATTATACTTCACCCTGATCCTGCCTCTATGGTATTCGAATTTTCTCCTGGTGAGCGCTTTCGTCAGAATATATGCATCCCGATCCTTCGTAGGAATGTACTAAAGCAACATGAGCTTCTGCTGCACACAATATCTGATATGATGATAACGGATATCAATATGTTTAGATCTATCATGAAACACATGATTAACCGAGAGTTTAATGCAACTCTGATTATCACAATGAATCACCGTGGGATCTAAATGTGAACCGAACAAATCAACTAGAATCTTCCTCATCCAGATAGCCTCACATGCAGCTAAACTTGCTGCCATGTATTCCACTTCCGCTGAACTGAGTGCCACGGATCTTTGTTTCCTGATGTACCAAGAAACTGCTGTAGATCTGATACTGAAAATCCCTCCTGATGTGCTCTTTCTGTCTATTGGGCTTCCTGCCCAATCTGCATCCGTGAAGCCATGCAACTTCACCTCATCCATCTGTTTGTACCATAAACCATACTTAGATGTGCCCTTGAGATATATCAGGACATGCTTGCCTGCCTTCCAAAAGAGCTTGGTAGGATTAACCATCACTTGTGAAAGCTGGTTCACCACATAGCATATATCTGGTCTTGTATTGACTAAATACATGAGCGAACCCACCAACTGTCAATAAATAGTGGCATCCACTACCTCTGCGGATGTAGCATCCTCTTACTTCCAATTTCCTGGAAGAGGAGTGTCGATAGGCTTGTAGCCTTGCATGTGAAACTTCTCCAGTATCTCTTGGGCATACTTGCCTTGAGATAGAAACAGTTCACCTTCCCACTGCCATATTTCCAATCCAAGGAAATAATGAAGGAGGCCCAAATCCTTTGGGAATCATCTTTGATGATTGGGGGGGGGGGAAAGCAGTGTCGAGGTACAGGTTTGCATCCGCCTCACTCTTGGTGAAGCCAAGTCCAGTGAAATAGTTGTCGATCCGAGTGTACCAAGCACAGGGTGCTTGTTTCAGCCCATACATCGCTCTTTTGAGCCTGCACACATGCGACTCACTGCTAAAGATCTCAAATCCTTCAGGTTTCTCAATGTACACCTCTTCCTCAATGATCCCATTAAGGAACACAGTCTTCACATCCATCTGATGAATGTGCCAACCCATCTGTGCTGAGAGAGCAAGGATGGTCCATATGGAAGAATACCGTGCGACAGGTGCAAAGGTTTCTTCATAGTCAATCCCCTCAATCTCTGAGAAGCCCCAGGAAAAAAATCTTTCCTTATACTTCTCAAGACTCCCATCAACATCTTGCTTTACATTGTAGATCCATCTTGATCCTACAACTGATTTTCCCACTAGCCTTGGAACAATCTCACAAGCACTGTTTCTGACAATGGAGTCATACTCCACCATCGAATCTACCCATGTGGGCTCCTGCACTGCTTCTTCAAGAGAATATGGCTCTGTCATGATACACTTTCTCATAAGAGCCATGTATCCAGTATATCGGTTAGGTGACTGTCTCTGTCTGCGCTGTGATGTAGGCACTCCTACATTCTGTGCTGCATCAAGTTTCAGTCTCTTAGCTTCTGTGGTACACTTTCTGCCTTGTCTGATGTTTGGTTCTGCATGAGTAGACTCCTCCACTCCATGAATCTCCTCCTATGGCTGATCCACATCTAGAGGCTCATCTTTGGGAACAAGAAGTTCCTCCTCTGCATGCAAGTGTAGCTCCCTCTCAAGCGACAACTTCATGGCTTTCACCTCATTGAATTTTATATCCTGTCGCAAAACAGTCATTTGACTGTTTGGAAAATACACATGATAGTTATGGGGTGTTTCTGTGTACCCCACAAATATCCCAACTTCTGCAGTCGGCTCCAGCTTCTTCTTGGTGTCCTTTGTCACATGAATGTAAACTGAGCCAAAAATCTTCAAATGAGAAATATCAGGCTTCTTACTAGTAAAAGCTTCTTCGGGTGTACTCATGCCAAGTACTCTATGAGGACAACGGTTTTTCACATAAACCGCAGTGTTGCATGCTTCCGCCCACAAGTGCATCGGTAGGCCCTGGCCATGCAACATCACTCATGCAGAACCCACGATAGTTCTGTTCTTTCTCTCCGCGACCCCATTCTGTTGTGGGTTATGAGGCACTATGATTTCTCTTCGAATTCCTTATTTGCTACAGAAGTCTTTGAATTCGCCCGAGATGTATTCACCACCATTATCGCTCTGTAGAGCTTTCACTTGCTTCCTCGACTCCTTCTCCACCAATGTCTTGAAGTCACAGAACTTTGAGAATGTTTCACTCTTCTTTTGCATGAAGAATATCCAACATCTACGAGAATAATCATCAAAAAATATCACATAATACCTGTGTTTTTCTGTTGAAGCAACCGAGAATGGTCCACACACGTCTGTGTGAATTCTCTCTAGGATCACCGAATCACGGTTCTCCTTCTCATGATCTGACTACGCAAGAGTACCCTTGGGAAGTCCAATAGAAATTTGCTGCAAAATCTTCAAAGCACCATGGTGAATATGGCCCAATCTCCTGTGCCATAATTCGCCCTCATCCCGGCTCACCACTTCTTCTGCTTTGCCCACCATTGCAGCACAGCCATCTACGTCCAAATTGTAGAGATTCTTAATTTGAACCCATATCTTCTTGGTTTGAACCATTTTTTTATGTCGAAGGAAGGATTTTCCCTCACTGAAAACAACATCATAACCCTTGTCTTCCAACATTACGACTGAGACCAAGTTCTTCTTCAGACCTGGAACATGCATGAAATTCTTCAACAAGAACAGATTACCGGGCTCCCTCTCAAAGGTAATGGTCCCAATGCCAGTCGCATTGTATCGACCATCATCGCATATCTCTATATGCATCTGGAGGTCCTTCTCCTCCAAGTCACTAAACAACTATTTGTCTCCCGTCATATGGAAATACGCACCACTATCAAGATACCACACCGATCCGATGCAGCCTGAAATCAAGCATGCGATCAAGGAAAAATCCAGCTCAAATTGCGAGGCTAAGGCCTCTCCAGCTGTAGATCCAGAAACCTACTTATTCTTCTTCTTCTGTGGATAGTTAGTGGCGAAATTTCCATGCTCATGACAGTGAAAACACTTCACTTTGGAAAAATCTTGCTTCTTGCCTTTAGCACCAGATTTTGAAGGATTTTTCTTCCCCTTCCCTTTCCTTACTTTGGCAGCCAAAGCGCAATTCTCTTTATATTGATTCTTCAATGAAGATCCATCCCTGGTACCCCGCCTTATCTCCTCCTGCACAAGATCCGACCAAAGTCGCTCCCATCCTGGCAGTTTCTCCCATCCATTGACAGAGTCTTCGTAGCTATGCCAACTCTTCGAAAGCCCAAGGAGAGCCAAGCTCACCAAGTCTTATTCATCAACAGTAACCCCCACACATCCTAGTTCATCCTTGTAGTGGAAAAACTTCGTGAGGTATTTCGGAATACTGTTGCCTTTCTCCAATTTTATTTTTCTGAGCTTGTCTTTAAGCGCCAACTTCCTCTAGTCACTTCTGCTTTGAAACAAGTATGTCAAAGCCTTCCAAATTAAGAATGGAGTGGATTTCTTGTGAATTCTAGACACAATATGGTCCTTCACACCTTTCAATATAATCCTCCTTGTCTTTGCAGTCTTCTTTTGCCATGCATCAAGTAATGCAGCATCGCTAGATCCCGACTTAGGAACATCGCTATCGATGAACTCCTTCAACCCATTATACTCCAGCACCGCCTCCATCCTGTCCTTCTGGCCTATGTAATTAGAGCTCCCATCAAGGGCATACTCCAATCTCAACCCATTGAAAGACATTTCAATGTATATTGGATTTCTGCACCAAGAATATTTTGTAGCAAATTCGAATTGTCCACCAGCACAAACTCACTTCACAATTGCAATCTTCAATCAACAATGCTCTAATACCATGTAGAAATTATATGCACTAAGCATGCATATGTTCAAGATCCACCTGATCTCACACTATTTAACTTTATGCAAGATACTAAATCTATTCCACTTGTTAATCTTTTGCGGAAAAATTAATTGCACACACATGTGAAGCATAAAAAAAAATATTCAATCACAAATAACACAGTTTTTAACCAGGAAAGCCTGAAGCTGAAAATCCCAAATATATATTATGTAACATGGAGATCATATAACAATCTCATACAAGCATACAACTATTATCACAAGCTCTCAGTACAGTACAATCGTCATACACTAATCAGGACCAATCTTGCAAATCCATCCACCGATCTTTGCCTCTTGCTAGCCTGCCTCCACTACGCAATCTCTGCTGAAGAATAGATTTGAATGAATTCGAATTACTCCATCCTTGACTGCACAATCCTCATTGGCATCTCCACTGTGTGTGTGATGCAATCAATGCATGACTATAGTCACAACAGATAGTTTATCTTGCCCTTTCACCTATCTCTCCACTGAAACTTCCATGCACTGTAGTTAACTGCTGTATTGTTCAGTTGATTAATGAGTTATTATTTTTGAATTAATTAAATAATTAATTCACTCCACTCTCACTAGTGTATCAATCAGTTATATTAGATACAACTAGCTCAACTGAGTCTAACTGAGTTAAACTGAATACAACTCCATAACTACTTCTTCCAACTGTGTCATAACTCTCTCACTTGTGTTCTAACTGAGTCCTCCATGCATTAGCTCCAGTAAACCCTTAGGAATTTCATAATTCATTCTGTCAGCTGATGTGCCACATCTGTGCACTGAACTGAAGTGCTCCAAGAGAATAAGTTGCTTTTTAGAGTCTAATTATTATTAATAACTAATAATAATTGACATGCATCTATTTTTAGATTGACGATCTATAAATAGAATTCACCCAATATTCTAAAAATATAATTTCATCTATTTTTCCAACTTGATCAACCATCCACAAATAGCATCCTGCAACTTCTGAAATATGATCATCATGTCTAAAAATAGACATAGTCTAAAAATAGACATAGCCTAAAAATAGACTTGCACCAAAAATAGCCTGCGGGCCCACTTAGTGAAGGCGACTCTTTTCACTAAGCTCATCATCTTGTTGAATCTCAACACTCCCTCTCAACAAGATAGGGATTATCCTTCACCCCGATCCTGCCTTTATGGTATTCGAATTTTCTTTTGGTGAGCGCCTTCATCAGAATATATGCATCATGATCCTCCGTAGGAATGTACTGAAGCAACATGATCTTCCGCTGCACACAATCTCTAATATGATGATACTAGATATCCATATGTTTATATCTATCATGAAACAAAGGATTAAACGAGAGTTTAATGCAACTCTGATTATCACAATGAATAACTGTTGGATCTAAATGTGAACCAACCAAACCAACCAGAATCTTCCTCATCTAGATAGCCTCACATGTAGCTAAACTTGCTGCCATGTATTCCGCTTCTGCTGAACTGAGTGCTATGGATCTTTGTTTCCTGTTGTACAAAGAAACTATCGTAGATCTGATACTGAAAATCCCTCGTGATGTGCTCTTTCTGTCTGTTGGGCTTTCTGCCCAATCTGCATCCTTGAAGCCATGCAACTTCACTTCATCCGTCTGTCTGTACCATAAACCATACTCAGATGTGCCCCTAAGATATCTCAGGACATGCTTGCCGGCCTTCCAAAAGAGCTTGGTAGGCTTAACCATCGCTTGTGAAAGCTGGTTCACTGCATAGCATATGTCTGGTCTTGTATTGACTAAATACATGAGCGAACCCACCAACTGTCGATAAATAGTGGCATCCACTACCTCTGCCGATGTAGCATCCTCTTTCTTCTAATTTCCTGGAAGAGGAGTGTCGATAGGCTTGCAGCCTTACATGTTAAACTTCTCCAGTATCTCCCAGACATACTTTCCTTGAGACACAAACAGTTCACCTTCCCGCCGCCATATTTCCAATCCAAGGAAATAATGAAGGAGGCCCAAATCCTTCATCTCAAGCTCCTTTGCAAGATCTGCCTTGCATGGGTGTATCAACTGCTCATCACTTGTTAGTATTAAATCATCAACATAAAGTAAAATGATTAAAAGCTTACCCTCAACCATAATCTTGTACAGGTTTGCATCCACCTCACTCTTGGTGAAGCCAAGTCTAGTGAAATAGTTGTCAATTCGAGTGTGCCAATCACAGGGTGCTTGTTTCAGCCCATACATCGCTCTTTTGAGCTTGCACACATGCGAATCGCTGCTGAAGATCTCAAATACTTCAGGCTACTCAATGTACACCTCTTCGTCAATGATCCCATTAAGGAACACAATCTTCACATCCATATAATGAATGTGCCAACCCATTTGCGCTGAGAGAGCAAGGATGGTCCGTATGGAAGAATACTGTGCGACAGGTGCAAAGGTTTCTTCATAGTCAATCCCCTCAATATGTGAGAAGCCCCAGGAAACAAATCTTGCCTTATACTTCTCAACACTCCCATCAGTATCTTGATTTACCTTGTAGATCCATCTTGATCCTACAACTGATTTTCCCACCGGCCTTGGAACAATATCCCAAGCACTGTTTCTGACAATGGAGTCATACTCCTTCACCATGGCATCTACCCATGTGGGCTCCTACACTGCTTCTTTAAAATAAGATGGATCTGTCACGATAAACTTGCTCATAAGAGCCATGTATCCAGTATATCGGTCAGGTGACTGTCTCTGACTGCGTTGTGATGTAGGGACTGCTACATTCTGTGCCGCATCAAGCTTCAGACTCTCAGCTTCTGTGGTACGCTTTCTACCTTGTCTGATGTTTGGTTCTGCATGAGTGGACTCCTCCACTCCATGAATCTCTTCCTGTGGCTGATCCACATCTAGAGGCTCATCTTTGGGAACAAGAAGTTCCTCCTCTGCATGCAAGTGTAGCTCCCTCTCAAGCGACAACTTCATGGCTTTCACCTCATTGAATTTTATATCCCGTCGCACAACAGTCATTCGACTGTTTGGAAAATACACATGATAGTTATGGGGTGTTTCTGTGTACCCCACAAATATCCCAACTTCTGCAGTCGGCTCCAGCTTCTTCCTGGCGTCCTTCGTCACATGAATGTAAATAGGTGAGCCAAAAATATTCAAATGAGAAATATTAGGCTTCTTACCAGTAAAAGCTTCTTCGAGTGTACTCATGCCAAGTACTCTATGAGGACAACGATTTTGCACATAAACCACAGTGTCGCATGCTTCCGCCCACAAGTGCATTGGTAGGCCTTGGTCATGCAACATCACTTTTGCAGCACCCACTATTGTTATGTTATTTCTCTCCGCGACCCCATTTTGCTGTGGGTTATGAGGCGCTTTGAGTTCTCTTCGAATTCCTTCTTTGCTACAAAAGTCTTTTAATTCGCCCGAGATGTATTCACCACCATTATCGCTTCGTAGAGATTTCACTTGCTTCTCCGACTCCTTCTCCATCAATGCCTTGAACTCACAGAACTTTGAGAACGTTTCACTCTTCTTCTGCATGAAGAAGATCCAGCATCTACAAGAATAATCATAAAAAAATATCACATAATACCTGTAATTTGTTGTTGAAGCAACTGAGAATGGTCCACACACGTCTGTGTGAATTCTCTCCAGGATCACCGAAGCACGGTTCTCCTTCTCATGAAAGGTGGTCTTCACAAACTTACCCATTGTACATCCTTTGCACTGATCTGACTGCGCAAGAGTACCCTTGGGAAGTCCAGTAGAAATTTGCTGCAAAATATTCAAAGTGCCATGGTGAAGATTGCCCAATCTCCTATGCCATAATTCGCCCTCATCCCGGCTCACCACTTCTTCTGCTTTACCCACCATTGCAGCGCAGCCATCTACCTCCAGCTTGTAGAGATTCTTAATTCAAACCCATATCTTCTTGGTTTGACCCGTTATTTTATGTTGAAGGAAGGATTTTCCCTCACTGAAAACAACATCATAACCCTTGTCTTCCATCATTGCGACTGAATCATTGGGAAAAAATCATTAATTTCCCCTCCCATACAATTATCTAGTATCCTAAACTATCAGTTAAAAAAGGCTCGGAGCATTTCTCTGACTTTTGTTGGGATCGAACCCATGGCTTGATGACTGATTGGTTAAAAATATTGAATTCCTACATAAATCCCACATTCATTAGCATTTATCCTTCATTCATAAATCATAAATCCCTTTTTCCTAAAGTAAAAACCCATTTTACTTAGTAAATCCCTAAATAACTAATTTCATTCCCTTTCAAAAATCATTCATAAACCCTCAAAATGCATTTATCCTAAGTTAAAGTGTGAAAAAATACAAACAAAAACAAACTATGTTTATTTGCACTTTACTTAGAGTTAAACATGTATTTTTATTCATACATTATCCCTTTTTCATATTTAATTCTAACTTATTTTATTAAATCCATAAATACACCCTCCCGTATATTATTAAGTCCTTTTATTATAAATAACCCTCAAAACCCTCTATTTTATGTTTAAACAAATGTTTAAATACCCTATGTGCGAAATATAAACCCCACCCCTATCCCATTGGTTTAAACCTATCTAGAAGAGCTAAACCCTGCCCCCTATAGTTTTAAAAAAATGTCAAAAACGTTTGAAAAAATATATATTAGACCCGCGCATATATATGATCGAAACATTGCGTAAATGTTTTAATTTAACATTTAAATCTTATACCCACCGCATCATATAAAACCTAAGGTTTTAAAACTTTATTAAACACTTATTTCTAAGGTTAAAAACCCATCCCCGCATGTATGAAAACATCGCTGCTTATATAGACCTTGGGCCCCACTACCAAATCCCGATGGTACTTTCCCAATAGGTCTGGGCTGTTCGCAATCGAACCGCAAGATCCAACGGTGGAAGACCTATATCGCAAATAAACTTGCGCGAAATTTCCCATTTCGTTTCCACGTGAAATAGGTGGTATTTTAATTTCCTCTCTCCTCCACGTGGTCAATTCTCACTGGATCGCGTTTATTTCCTCCAAAAAAACTTACCACCGAAATGGCACACGATAATCGCCATGGTTTTGACCCTTTGAGCCCGAAAACCACCATTTTTATGACTTGACCGCCATTTATTGTCGGCACCTGTTAGCCCTAATATGCCTAATAAACATTGGAAATGCACTCATTTCCCTTCCTTTCAGCACATAAATCCCTGTATACGCTTTTTCGACTATGAAACAACAATTTTCTGCCATTTTCATTCCAAAAAACTGCAAATTTTAGCCTGTACCCCTTGCAGATTGCCAAGGAGCTTTGCATTGCTCCAAAGATAAAAAAGATACCATAGAAACTGTTCAAAACCTTCAGATGCGTCTTCAAAAACCAGTATCTGTGTATAACAAGTATTATTCCAAGCAAATTAAGCTTGTTTCAATTTGAAAAGACCTTTTAAAAGAAAATTTATATTCAGAGTTCAAAACTATCCAAAGAAACCTGTTAAAAACATCCAAAAAACAAGCCAAACCCTGTCAAAATTTCTAAAAAAAACCCTGTATATGCTGCACATTGTTTTAAACCCCAAATTGAGCTCAGAAAACCTCTGAAGGTATCCTAAAATTTTGTGCTTAATTTCAAATGATTTTAGACCAATTATCCATTGAAAAAGCCCAATAAACCCCTGTTTCAATTTCATAACCAGTGAAAGTCTGTAAATGAGTTGAAGATTGAAATTAAAAGCAAAATCCAAAGAAAAGACCATATTTTCCTATTTTAATCCAATAAACCCTGCCAAATTCAAAATAATACTTCTGTAAACTATTTAATCTTACAGAAGTAACTGGAAAAACCTAAAAACAAAGTTCCTAAGACCTGAAGGTCAAAATTGCAAGAAAACCCCTGATATGGATAGAACTCCTTTCACTATATTCCCCGTTCCCTAAAAATCATTATTGGCTTCACTTCAGACCAGGGTTTTAGTAAAAAATTGTTTTATTTTTGCAGATTATTATCAGAATATGAAATTGGGCCAATAGTTTCAATACTAGTTGACAAACTTTTTGATCCAAATTCCCAGATTTTAATTCAAATAATTTCCTTGAACAAAAAATTTGTATACAAAGGAAGAATTAAATCAAAGTCAGAGAGAGATTAGAAAGATGAAATTACACAGTGAATGGTAAAATTAAAGTAAGAATTCATAGTGACAGTGAAAACAGAACAGTCAAAGAGCATCAGAGTTAAAGTGTACCAGATGAAAGTCATAGTAAAGGTTAAAACAAAGTTACAGAGCAGTCAAGGTAAAAAGTGAAAGTAAATACAGAGGCAGTAATGGTTAAACAGAGATGAAAATACTTGCACCAACAATGAAATTTATCCAAAGTAAAAGAAAAATAGTTAAAAGAACAAAAGGGTTAAAAGATGAAAACAGAGCAAGAATGGACATTTTTGCAGAAATTTCCTGTTTAAGTCATTGTTTTGTAGAAACTGTTGTGGCCAATAAAAGATGAATTTTTCAACACTGAAGGAGGTTTATATTCCTAAGATGTCCAGCTACAAAAACCTCTCTCACTTTTCTAACATCCATTATGGGTTTGGAAATATTAAACAATATTTGAAAGCACTTTTTACAGAAAATTCCTGTTAAGTCATCATTTTACAGAGAAGATTGTTGCCAATCCGAAATACATATTACAAAAATTAAGGAGGTTTTTGTTCATAAGAGATCCATCTACAAAAACCTATCTCACGTTTTGCACAGGTATTACCTAATGAGAGATACATGAACATAGTTTCAACCTTTTTTTCAGACTGTGCAAAGCTCTGTTTTACACATCTTTTTGAAGAGCCTATTATGACCAGATGGAGCAGAATTTTAGGGAAATGAGAGAATTTTATCTCAAGAACATATTTATCTACAATATCCTCTTTCACTTTTTACATATATATTTCGTATTGAGATATAAAAATGTATCATTTTACCCTAAGTTTACATAATTTCTGGAGTAGAATGCATAAAGAAAGGAGACAATTAGCGACTTGGATGCCTCATCATCAACTACGAGTTGATATCAAATTCGAATTCTCTTATTTGTCACCATCAATCCATAAGTATAGTGCCAAATTTATTCATTAGTTTTGAGTGTCCATTATTTAAGTTCTATTTATGTAATACAATTTGAGATATTTGTAAACCAATCTTGATATTTTTTCAAGATATTCTAGTTTAGAATTTGTATATATACTTCATCTTTTGAAGTATTTTTGTGGAATAAATTGCTGAATATTTCTGTAGTCATTTTTTATTGGACTTGAAGGCTTTTGTGTTTCAAATCTCAAGTAGCAGTCTTGATTGGATCAAGTAGCATCATATTTCAGGATTCATGTGATGAGCTATTGAAGTGAAGTATTTCCTTCTTGTCATTGTTATCTTTCTTTGTTACATTCATCCATAAATGTTTTCCAAATTTGAATGAATAAACAAGAGTATTAATTCAGGATTTGTTAAAAGCACCTTGTCTTTAATGTTTATCATTTTTATGTTTTCTGCTGATTTCCAGAGTAGGGAACCCTTAATTTCTCCCTCTTTCGTTTGACCTATGCCTACTACTTCGCTTTTCTAGATCAAATAACCCTTCATTGCTATTTATCCCGATCATATCACCTCACCAAAAGTCCTTCCAAGATCTTCAAAGGGTTATCTATCTTGCCCTGAAAACATTTAAATTTTTGACCTTGATCCTAGCTCTGTCTGCTTTATTTTTGACTCCTTAGCCCAATGGACAAACATATTTCCCACTATCCATCTCATTAAGTGATTTTTCCCACCAAACCAAACCAAATCAAAACCAAATTGCACAATCATAGCTAGTCTAATATCTTATAATCAAAACAAAGTTAAATCTTATAGAGAGAGCCCTCTCTGAACCTTAATAAGGCTATATCTTAGAGTTTAAAAGTTGGTTTGTGGTTACCTCGGTGAGTTATTTCTTTAACCTTGAGAAATTACTAAGTGATAACATACTGGCGACCATACTGGGGAAGACTAACATTTTCTTCAGAAACATATAACAGGTTTAGATCTGATCTATGATGGTGGACAATGATCAGACACACAAAGGTTAAAATCATCCACCTAGAAACTCCAAATTAATTTCACAATCAAGACTCCACTGGAGGAATGAACCTGAAAGAAAAATATGGAAAGATCAGGCTTTCAACTTGGATCTCAATCCAAGGCATTATGTTCTTTTCATTAGGAAAGTTTTTCAATGTATATTGTATTTTATAGAAGGATCTAGCTTGGTTGTATAGATACAGTGGCCCTTATTTATGAATAATTTATAAGATGACCCAAGAATACAACGCAGGTATGCTCCCATGAGCATAAATCACATACTTAGATTTCCACACAAAATACCAAAGGTAAATTGGGATAAAAATATTCCTATGTTTCAAGATGAGAATATTGATGATCCTTTGTTACAACTCATTAAATTTCATATACACTCATGGAGATTGAAGGGTGATTGGCATGAGGATTTCCTCATGAAGATATTCATGGCAACCTTAGAAGGACAAGCAAGCGAATGGTATGAAGCTCTCAAACCTGCTAGTTTATTTTCTTTAAAGGATTTTCACAAGGCATTTTATGAGCATTACAAAGAAGATTTTCCATCTTTATCATTAGCTGAAAATTGTTGTGATCAAGCTGAATATCTCATACATTACCTTAAAAATATTAACGAAGATTTAGGAAATTGGCATCTTGAAGATTTATTAGAAGCAGTCTATAACTTTCATTCTCAAGTTAAGTGTCATGATAATCAAGAGGAGTTAATCAAAGATGAAATGGATCAGGGGATGAATCAAGATTCACAAAGCCCCTCTATATTAAAAAATGATGTTTCATATAATGTTTTGAATGAAGTTAAAGAAAATATTTAACCTCATGATCAGTTTTTAAATAAGAGAAAAAACAATTGTTATTCAAATCTAAGAATTCAAATATTTCCACCCCCACTCACCGAAGAAGAAATCAATTTTCTTCTAAACATGCAACCATCCTCAAAATATTTACATAATGAAGAAATTTTTTCTACTTATTCTAATGTTGATGTATGTACTAAAGTTTTTATCCATGAAGAGACAAAAGAACAGGTTGATGCTCAAGTTGTTCTACCTTCCCAAAAAGACCCATTGCCTGATAGTACTCCTATTGAGCAAAATGATGACCTTCAAATAGAATGCAACCAATCTAATCAATATGTATCAGGATTGCTAGAAAAGCAATCTGTTGATCTAATGTGTATGATTGATGACATTACTTCTTTGGAATATTTTCCTAAGTATGATCAGTATGATGATAATTATGTTCTCCAAATTCAAGCTAACTTCACAGAGCAATCACTAGCTAGTTTGTGGGATGAGGAAGTTCAGTTTCAGCAGCTCAAATACAGTGATCAGACAATACACATCAAATATGGGAGTGAAGAAGAAAGTTCAAAATTTTTGAAAGAAATTTATATACCATTATGCTCTAAATCATTTCAGTTTGTAAAGGATGAACAACCCCTAGAAATCTATGAAGTTCCATTAAAACCCATATATAAATGGCAGCAATATTTCAAAGTTTTTCATGATCCAATAACAGCTACATTGGGTAATGAATGCATTCAAAGTCTTTCTCCATTTATTGACTATGAGCTTCAAGATCAATATGATAAAAGTTTCCTCAAACAAACATTTTCATTAATAGAAATATCATCACAAAGCTTATCTGAAAATCTGAAATTATCTCAGAACAATCATAGGTTGATTTTGCAAGGAAATAAAGTTAGAAATGAAAATTTAGTTTCATGGCATGGAGGTCATCCAGAATAGATGTACAATTGTTTATATCAGTTAAACATTGGTGTATATATCTTGGAATATCCTTTTGAAAAGTTTCTAGAGTCAAAAAAATAAATCAAGTATTTCTTTATTCTCTCATTTGTTGACAGGTTTCTAATAGGTTGCAGAATTACAGTTTTGACAATCAACAAGCACATGAAAAAAAATCTATCAAAGTATATAATGCTTGAATGGTTGCATTGGCTATTTCATTTTACTTAACCAACAGTTGGACAACTGATTAGAGTAAGTAGGTAGGACTTCAACTTATTTTAGTTTACATTTTTCAGCTAGTTTGAAATAATTCATTAAGATTTGAAAGCTAAGGAGAAGGCCCTAAAATATTGATGATGTAGTATTTTGGTTTGAAAGTTGCACCACTTTTTGGTCTCGGATCAGATTTCAGTTTGCAGAAAAAGGCATAAATTCAGTTAAGGAGTTTTCAGTCACAACATATGCATGTTTGGGATTGGCCCAATGGATCAAGCTACTAGTCGACAGTGTTCTTGACATCTCACAAGGAGATGCCATCCCCATGTGGAGCCACTGTTAGGGTCCTATAATAATAGGATTCATAATTTTTGAATTGACTATGATAGTCTTGTAAATATGTACATACCTTTATTTTTGCAAGTTGTTTTCCCATATTTTGAAAAATGAAAAAAAAAGAAAAAAAAGAGGGTAAAAAGTCCTAAAAAAATGATCAAAGGACTTAGAAAAAATAGACCCCAAAAAAGGAAAAAGAGATAAAAATTAAGACCTGAAAATAAGCAAGTCAAAATTCCACTACTATTTACTTTACTGCAAGAATAATGATTATGGGCAAATTTTAAATAAATGCCATAATCTATGAGGGTCAAACAGCTTAAACTTGACCTCTCATGCTTTAAATTTCATGTTTTAGATAGAGAATAAAGATATGTCAAACAATTTAAACTTGACAAATCAGTAGATAGTTAGAGAATAAATGAGGAGCTCAACAGTTTAATCTGAGCCCCCAGATGAAATAAGGTTAGACTTAGATAGTTTTTATGCTTTGAAAGAAAAATGGATTTAGGGTTGCAAGCTTAAATGCACCCATGAAAATGAAGTAAAAAATGTTAGAAATAATGATGTGTAGGTAGAAAGCAGTTGTGCAAGCATGTAATAAAACATCATCGGGCAAAAATCATTAATTTTCCCTCTCCTACAATTATCCAGTACTCTAAACTATCAGTTAAAAAGGGCTCGGAGCATTTCTCTAACTTCTGTCGGGACCGGACCCAAGGCTCGATGACTGATTGGTTAAAAATATTGAATTCCTACATAAAGCCCACATTCATCAGCATTTATCCTTCATTCATAAATCATAAATCCATTTTTCCTAAAGTAAAAACCCATTTTACTTAGTAAAACCCTAAATAACTAATTTCATTCCCTTTCAAAAATCATTCATAAACCCTCAAAATGCATTTATCCTTCATTCATAAATCATAAATCCATTTTTCCTAAAGTAAAAACCCATTTTACTTAGTAAAACCCTAAATAAATAATTTCATTCCCTTTCAAAAATCATTCATAAACCCTCAAAATGCATTTATCCTAAGTTAAAGTGTGAAGTAATACATCAAAGACAAGCTATGTTTATTTGCACTTTAAATTAGAGTTAAAACATGTATTTTTATTCATTTTATACATTATCCCTTTATTTTCATATTAATTTCTAATTTATTTATTAAAACCCTAATTACACCCACCCGTATAGTATTAAAACCATTTTATTTTAAATAAACCCACAAACCCTATATTTTACGTTAAACCAATGTTTTAAATATTCCATGTGATAAATAAAATTGCTGCCCTTATCCCATTGGTTTAAACCTATCATTAAAACTATATCTCGCCCCCTATAGTTTTAAACAACTGTCAAACATTGAAAAAACTATACAATAAGACACGCGCCCATATGTATGGTTGAAACATTGGTAAATGTTTTAATTTAACATATAAACCTTATACACCACCTCATATTATATAAAGCCTAAGGTTTAAAACTTTTTTTAAACTCCTATTCATATATTTTAAACCTCCCCATCGCATTAATATACCCCGACCCCACTACCAAATCCCGATGCTACTTTCCCAATAGGTCTGGGCTGTTCGCAACCGAACCCCAAGATCCGACGGCAGAAAACCTATATCGCAAATAAACTTGAGTGAAATTCCCCATCTCGTTTCCACGCGAAATAGGTGGTATTGTAATTTCCTCTCTCCTCCACGTGATCAATTCTCACTGGATCACGTTGATTTCCTCCAAAACAAATTACCACCGAAATGGCATGCGATAACCGCCATAGTTTTTACCCTTTGAGCTCGAAAACCACCATTTTTATGACTTGACAGCCATTTATTTCCGGCGCCTATAGCCCTAATATGCCTAATAAACATTGGAAATGCATTGATTTCCCTTCCTTTCTGCGCATAAACCCCTATATACGCTTTTGCAACTGTGAAACAACCATTTTCCCCCATTTTCATGACAAAAGACTGCAAATTTTAGCCTGTACCCCTTGCAGATTTCCAAGGAACTTTGCATTGCTCCAGAGATCGAAAAGATACCATATAAACTGTTCAAAACCTTTAGATGCGTCTAAAAAAACCAGTACCTGCGTATAACAAGTATTCTTCCAAGAAAATTAAGCCTGTTTCGATTTGAAAACACCTTTTAAAAGAAAATTTATATTCAGAGTTCAAAACTATCCAAAGAAACCTGTTAAAAACATCCAAAAAACATGCCAAACCCTGTCAAAATTTCTAAAAAAAAACCTGTATATGTTGCGCATTGTTTTAACCCCAAATTGAGCTTAGAAAAACTCTGAAGGTATCCTAAAATTTTGTGCTTAATTTCAAATGATTTTAGCCTAATTATCCATTGAAAAATCCCAAGAAACCCCTGTTTCAATTTCATAACCAGTGAAAGTCTGTAAATCAGTTGAAGATTGAAATTAAAAGAAAGATCCAAATAAAAGGCCATATTTTTCCTGTTTTAATCCAATAAACCCTGCCAAAGTCAAAATAATACATCTGTAAATTGTTTAATATTACAAAATTAACTGGAAAAACCTAAAAACAGAGTTCCTAAGACTTGAAGGTCAAAATTGCAAGAAAACCCCTCTATGGCTATAACTCCTTTCACTATATTCCCTGTTCCCTAAAAATCATTATTGGCTTCCCTTTAGACCAGGGTTTTATTAAAAAATTATTTTATTTTTGCAAATTATTATTAGAATATGAAATTGGGCCAATAGTTTCAATACTAGTTGACAAACTTGTTGATCCAAATTCAGATTTTAATTCAAATAATTTCATTGAACAAACAGTTTTCATACAAAGGAATAATTAAATCAAAGTCAAAGAGAGATCAGAAAGATGAAATTACACAGTGAACGGTAAAATTAAAGTAAGAATTCACAGTGACAGTGAAAACAGAACAGTCAAAGAGCATCAGAGTTAAAGTGTATCAGATGAAAGTCACGGTAAAGGTTAAAACAAAGTTACAGAGTAGTCAAGGTAAAAAGTAAAAGTAAATACAGAGGCAGTAATGGTTAAACAGAGATGAAAATAATTGCACCAACAATGAAATTTATCCAAAGTAAAAGAAAAACAGTTAAAAGAACAAAAAAGTTAAAAGATGAAAACAGAGAAAGAAGAGACATTTTTGCAGAAATTTTCTGTTTAAGTCATTGTTTTGCAGAACCTATTGTGACCAATAAAAGATGAATTTTGCAACACTGAAGGAGGTTTATGTTCCTAATATGTCCAGCTACAAAAACCTCTCTCACTTTTCTAATATCCATTATGTGTTTGGAAATATTAAACAATATTTAAAAGAAATTTTTACAGAAAAATAGACCCCAAAAAAGGAAAAAGAGATAAAAATAAGACCTAAAAGTGAGCAAGTCAAAATGCCACTACTATTTACTTTACTGCAGGAATAATGATTATGGGCAAATTTTCAATAAATTCCATAATCCATGAGGGTAAAACAACTTAAATTGACCTCTCATGCTTTAAATTTCATGTTTTAGATAGAGAATAAAGATATGTCAAACAGTTTAAACTTGACAAATCAGTAGATAGTTAGAGAATAAATGAGGAGCTCAAAAGTTCAATCTGAGCCCTCAGATGAAATAAGGTTAGACTTAGATAGTTTTTATGCTTTGAAAGAAAAATGGATTTAGGGCTGCAAGCTTAAATGCACCCATGCAAATTAAGTAAAAAATGTTAGAAATAATGATGGGTAGGCAGAAAGAAGTTGTGCAAGCATGTAATAAAACATAATCGGGAAAAAAGCATTAATTTCTCCTCCCCTACAATTATCCAGTATTCTAAACTATCAGTTAAAAAAGGCTCTGAGCATTTCTCTGACATCTGTTGGGACCGGACCCAAGGCTCGATGATTGATTGGTTAAAAATATTGAATTCCTACATAAAGTCCACATTCATTAGCATTTATCCTTCATTCATAAATCATAATTCCCTTTTTCCTAAAGTAAAAACCCATTTTACTTAGTAAAACCCTAAATAACTAATTTCATTCTCTTTCAAAAATCATTCATAAACCCTCAAAATGCATTTATCCTAAGTTAAAGTGTGAAAAAATACAAACAAAAACAAACTGTGTTTATTTGCACTTTACTTAGAGTTAAACATGTAATTTTATTCATACATTATCCCTTTTTCATATTTGATTCTAACTTATTTTATTAAATTCCTAAATACACCCTCACGTATAGTATTAAGTCCTTTTATTCTAAATAACCCTCAAAACCCTCTATTTTATGTTTAAACCAATGTTTAAATACCCTATGTGTGAAATATAAATCCCGCCCCTATCCCATTGGTTTAAACCTATCTATAAGAGCTAATCCTCGCTCCCTATAGTTTTAAACAAATGTCAAAAACGTTTGAAAAAATATATATTAGACCCACGCATATATATGATTGAAACATTGCGTAAATGTTTTAATTTAACATTTAAACCTTATACACACCGCATCATATAAAACCTAAGGTTTTAAAACTTTATTAAACACTTATTTCTAAGGTTTAAAACCCATCCCCGCATGTATGAAAACCCTTCTGCTTATATAGACCATGGGCCCCACTACCAAATACCGATGTTACTTTCCCAATAGGTCTGGACTGTTTGCAATCGAACCCCAAGATCCGACGGCAGAAGACCTATATCGCAAATAAAATTGCGTGAAATTCCCCATCTCGTTTCCACGCGAAATAGGTGGTATTGTAATTTCCTCTCTCCTCCACATGGTCAATTCTCATTGGATCGCATTGATTTCCTCAAAAATAACTTACCACCGAAATGGCACGCGATAAATGCCATGGTTTTGACCCTTTGAGCCCGAAAACCACCATTTTTATGTCTTGAATGCCATTTATGATATGGATTTATGCAGGAACGCAATAGAATAAAAATATAACCATAAATACAAAGATGCAACAGAAATAACACTTCATTTTATTAATATCAAAGAACTGAAATTTGCTTACAGACAGGATG